>VXAD01001748.1:415748-727884 GCA_013399195.1 Dicrurus megarhynchus
CAGTGTTGTCCTAGAGATGCTGGATGCGGTTTTGTTTGTAAAGCAACTAACCTGCCAAGTCTCACTCATTACGGATTAACTTTAAAGGCAGTTTTGTTTTGTTTTCAAGAGGGGGAAGTCTCTTTGAGTCTGGTGCTGAAGGATTTTCCAATATGATTTAAAAATGAATATTTTTACAACTCACTCACCTTTTGTTTTAAAATGTTAAGCCGCTTAAATTACCACGGGTTGGCAACCCCCGAAATAACTTTTTTTTTTAAGGCTCTTTGTGAGAGGTAAGGAAGCATGCTACTCTCGGTAACTAAATAATATATTACCAGGAGAATTGTTTCTAAAATTGATTGCACTGTTTTCCAGATACAGTTTTGTTTACTAAGACTCCCCTCCTCCCAACAAGAACCATCTCTGTGATTCACTCTGTGGAGCAAGGGTATTTATTTATTTACTAATTGATTGGAGAGAATATACATGACATACAGTACATCAGAAGCTATGAACAGAGGACCTTAAAAACTGCTGGGACCTACATTTTGCTGTATAGAGGTTTAATATAAATTAAGTGGGATGATTAACTGTGTCAGTATCTAAAGCACGATGAGGAGAAAGTATTGCTCTGTGCTTGGAAATCAAGGCAATCTCAGCTCACACAGATAAGGAGAGACATGTACATGGAGACATTAACACACAGCATCATTAACCCAGCCAAGTCCTTTCACTGAGTTAACTCATATCCATGCTGAAATCTGATATTTAAAAGTAGCAGTGTAGTGCAAAAGCCCCGTTTTTGTGTTTTTTTTTCTGATGTTCTTATTTTTATTAACTGAGCTTCACCAGTTTCAAAGTTACAGGTGGTATTTACTAGGGTTTACATTCGTGCTGTCAGTCAAACAAGTGTCACTATATATCACCGTGTGTTAAGAAAACATACTTTGTGATTGAAGAATGAAGTTGTGTTTGGACATGTATTTTACAAGTAACAAAATCCATTTAATTGACATAAAAAATACCGGCTGCTGCTAGTAACTTTTGGGTAGAGTCCTGCTCGTAGTCGTAAAAATAACTCCAAAGAGAACAAAGCGCTTCAGTCCGGAGGAATGGCTGTTTAGGTAGCCGTGTGGGTGCCATGCTTTCACATAATGATTGTGTTTATACATGACAGGAAGCATCTGTAATCCACAGCTGCGGGTGCTCCAGCCCAAAGTCCTGATAAAATCTACACCTATGCTTCTGCATGAATGAAAACAGACTTCTCGAGCAGACCAGAAAAGCAGCCTGCGTTTCTAAAGTTTTTAGCACTCCGTGGTCACCGTCTGTGTTCTCCCTACTTTTCTGCAGACCAACCTCTGTTCTGCCTACATCTCCAACAACTCTTCTGTGCTCACTCCTACTACACTTTTTTGCTCAAGTGCTGTCTTCCCCCCCCCTGCTTTCGCCAATAGAAACACATTTATATTGTCTTCTTTCCCCCTCTCTGTCTCTCCCCCCTGCACCCCTCCCCATTGCAGAGAGGCATAAAAACCCCCAGTGCTTGCATCCTTTTTATTTCCTACTTCAGTGCTCAGCACTGACTCGCCAAAGTGAGAAGCAGTCTTTCCCTGAAGTTACCTTGTCTCAGGAAATACTCAGATTCAACGAAACCAAGGCTTTGTTAAGCCATCTCAGACCACTCTCATCTTTAAGTCCCCTTTATTTCCATTGCTGTGTCGCACAGGAAAATCAAACCAGAGCAAAGAGTATATAATGACTTCTTAAAATATTTTTAGGCTACTTCAGCTATCCTTTCTCACTCCCTCTGTGGAAGAAGTGTGCAACAGTTTAAGTTGGAGCCGGGCAAAATGAAGTTACAGTTAAACAGGACGTGTAATGTCTACAACATTTCACAGTCTGACCCGCACAAATAACAACCTGGGTTTTCCAGGCATTAATGGAAGCTGATTTCCGCAGTTCTGTTCCTTAACGATAGAGCCCATCCTTAAAGAAATCACACTCCAGCTTCTAATTTATATATCCTGATTTTCTTTCCTGCTGCTGCGTGTGAATGTTCCAACACAGAAGACAGCTAAATAGGAATTGTGTCAATACGATTACAAGATCTTTTTTATTTCTTTGTTTTTGAGAAGACTGGGTTAGAATAGTGGTAAAGGAAAACAACCGTCTTAAATTAATTACTGTCATAATTTGAAAAATGCCCTTCCTTTTCCCAGTAATTAATTTCAGTTCAAGAATTCAAAAATCAGCTACAGTGAAGTTTAATTCACGTCTGTAAATGCATAAGAATGGAAAATCATGCAGCTTTTCATAGGCTTCTAGCAATACACAGAACTGCGTGTATAAATTTCAAAAAAGCAAATTATAAAGGCTCACATATAAGAGAAGCAAAAAAATGTATCTTGAATTAAGACTCCATTTGTTACTGGCGCTTGAGTTGTATAGTATATATAGTATCAGACAGGACTCACTTTCACTTGCTCCATTATAATACCATATACAAATGGGAAATATTAGGTACCTAGTGAAAATGCTACGTGATGCAACTCAACAGCAATTTCATGATAGGAGTCTCTTTACAATGAATAAAATGGTTTCTGCATTTATATTTTTCAAAATTTCTAACAATACAAAATCTTGCTACAGTAGATTAAACAGAAAAACAACAGTTTATGAAATATGACCTCCAAAAGACTAATTGCAGAAGAAATATTCATTCCCAGTTCAATAAATCCTTAATTTTTAATGTCAGCTGCAAAACATAAATCTCTTTAATAGATTTCAAACTGTGGTGACAAAGTTATAATTGTAGGGTCCAGCCCACTCAAAATCAGTCCAATGCACTCGTTTTGCATTAGCCAGTCTTCTGGGTTTTGGTTTGTTTTGTTGTTGTATTTTAATCTCATCTCCGATCTTTTAGGAATTTTCCATTGCATTCCTGAGCCTGGTTGTGGATTACTTTTGGCTCAGATTGAATTGAATCTTGTTGCTATTCCTCAATAGATGTCTGGAGTGCAAAGTCTACTTGACCATAACTTTCTGTGTCGTTTACTGCAGGGCAGCATGCACATAAAGACCCTCAAGTCATGTGAAATAAGAGCCTTGACCTCAAGACACAATAAAATTGGTTAGTTTAGTTGTAGCTCAAAAGGTCACTTTTTCTGGGACTGCCTCTGAGGGCTGTTTTAAACTAATTATTACCTTTGATTTTAACTTATCGTTTGTTAGCAAAAGAAAGAAAGGAAAAAATACAACCCCCAGTTATTATAATTTGAACAGTTTGACTGGCATGTATTTAGCATTATGGACGCATGAAAAGACAAGGTCCCTACCTGAGGAGGAGCTTACAGTGTAAATTAGCCAGAGAGCACTGTGAATAATAAAAGCAGGCAGAGGAGAGATTTGTGTATGAGTGTGGGAATAGTGGGGAGGTGCATAAGAGAAATATGCAGAGTTGAGAAATAGTCTACCAGTTGATTCTAATCATGATACTTTTCTTCCTTGTTCTGTTTTCATGTAAGTATGGTAATAGTTTTGTTTTTCTCTATTTGCTTGTTTGTCACTGAGCTATTCCACTGCAGAAGCTCTCCTGATTTCTTTTTCTGTTCTAGATTCTAGTACTATAGGTAATATAAGTACATCTTTATTCTTCTGCTCAGCCATGGCAAATAACACTGAAATCCCCCAAAATGTTATATATACTTCCCTTAGCAGTTTTTCCACAGCAGTCTACTGAAAAGTATGATTCACTGTTAATAGAAAGCATAAATGAACTTGAAATTCTGGGCTTCTGACACTATCATCTCTCCAGAAACCTCTGACACATCTTTAGAGGTTTGTTTGTTTGTTTTTGTAATAAGATGTTTCTAAACAAAAATGGTGTTTGCTGTCAATTTATTTTTCCTTCTGCCTAGTTGCATTAGACAAACAAAAATATATAAAAAAAAAAAAAAGCCAAACAGCTTCTTTCCACTCCTCTTTAACAAAGAGAATGAGATGCTACACAGGCTTTATTCTTTTTAAGTGTTGAAAGTAGGATGCTATCAGAAATAGGAATATCAGAAAAGATGATGGATCAACCTGAGAAATTAAACTGCAATCAGTCAGTAGGACCAGATGGTATTCATCCAAGTGCTCTGAAGGAACTGGAGACCAGTGCAAGTGAGCTGCTAACAAAAATATGTAATTTATCATTAAAAACAGCTACCGTACCAGAGGACAGGAGAGTGGCCGAGGGTGTACCTATATCTTAAAAAGGTGCTAATGATGATCCTGGGAATTATAAACCAGTAAGTCTTACTTTAGTACGAGGAAACTATTCAGAGAATCAGTAAAAATAATATGCTTAGGCACACAGATAAGAAGGAAAATCTGCAATGCTTCTGCCTACATTTTCTCAACCCTCCTAGAACTACAGGAAAGAGTTAATTAGTAGTCAATAAAGTAGAACCAGACGATACAATTAATTCAGTGTTTCCAGCATCTTATGGCAAGGTTTCTGAAAAGAAAAACACAGCAGATCCAGAATTAAAATCCATCTATGTTGTAAGTACTGAATAAAAGAGGGAAAACAAACCCCAAAATGTCAGAACTATTAGGATGAGAACTAGAATTTTTTCCTCTGAAAGCATTTTATAAACACTGCCAGATTACTACAACTTCCTAATGAGCTGATTATATTAGAGGTGAAGTAACTTACCTGTAATTGTAAAAGCACACTGTGTCAAAACCAGACTTCAGTTCATGAGCACCCAAGTTCCAGAGCTGCGTTTAGATGACTAGACAGCATCCCTTTCTCTAGGTACTGCAGAAGAATCAGTGGTCAGTTGAAGCAGAGAAAGAGGTTAACTCTGAATTGCCCCTGGGATCAATAGTGGCAATAAAGATGGTTTTGTTTAACTTATTCATTAGAAAGCTTGAAAAAAAAGCTTCTGAAATAAAGAATGTAAAACTTGTTTTCACTGCAACACTCACAGCCTGCTTTCTGGTATTCAAACCCAGTGCCCATTGCTCTAACAGGAAAATTCATGGAGGTATTTGGTCGTTTATTAAGTTAACTGAATTTAGACTAAACTTGAAGAAAATCCAGAGCAACACAGTAAACTAAGATAAAATGGTGACATAATGGCATTCAGAATTAAACAGACCAATGCCAAGGAGTGTATGCTGGAAAATATTTTCAAGAACTGATGGCTATTAATTAGCACAGGAAAATCTAAGCATCATTTACTGAAAATGCTATCCAGGATGTTGCAGGATCTTAGAAAACATACACAAACAGAGAAGATATTCAGTATGAACAAAAAGATGGTTAAACAGAAAATATTACTATGCAGTTTCATGAATAAAAACTGCATTTCTGGACATTCTGTTGTATTTTAGTCAGTGGGTTATAAGCAAGTCACGGCAAACCAAAGAAACATACAGAGAAATGCAGTAAACATGACTAATGAAACAGGGGAAAGGACCAAGAAGGTAGATTTAAAAGAAGAGAACACTTAATTTAGAAACAGAAAGAGGTAGAAGACTTTTGAAGTTTTAGGACCACATAAAATTCCAGTTGATACAGAAGAGCTTAGGTGTTCCTGTCTGGTTTCCTGCTTTTTACAAAAGAATAAGTGGGACGCACATTTAATTGAATGTATGGAGATGCTTTTATTTCTTCAGAACATGTAATTAAATTATGGGATTTATTGTTTCTTCATAGGATTGAGAAGAAGAGCATTGGGGCAATGAGGGAGTAAAAATTAGAAAATGAAAACAAAAGGAAATGAAAAGAGGAGGACTAACTCTTTGCCATGTCCTCCAGTTTCCTGAGACTCTTCAGCTGCTCCTTCACACAAAGAGCACATGGCCAGTGATATGCAGGTTTGGGGAAAGGGCATCTCAGGTTGCAGAGGAAGACCTGAAAAATAGCCATCCCATCCAGCATGGTTTTCCCTCTAAAACCCTTGCTTTTTTAGGCAGAAATCCAAATAGCTGCTGCTATAGGTCTGCCTAACTCCCACGGCTCAGTCTGAACAGCCCTCTTGGTCTGGGGTAAGGGACAGAATTAGGCAGGACAAGTGGCCAAACTTGGAGCCTGACTCCCCTATGAAGCCTAGGACTGTGCTGCTTGACATCCTTTCCAGCCCTGCCAGCCTCTCCACAAGCATGCAACTGTACTCCCCGGAGAGTAGAGAAAGCAGTGGGAACACGATGTGATTCTCCTTGTGGAATTTCTCAGCACTTTTTTCTTCCTTGGGATTTTTCCCGAGAGATCAGAGTATTTAGCCCTTACTTAGCTTTATCAAAGTATTAGACATTTATTTGATTAAGTATAGCATCTGCAGCCACACTAGCTAGAATAAAAATTATAAGGGCTATCAATCCTCATACTTCAGGGCATAAGCTGATCACCAGCTGGGGTCGAAAAGAAATTTCCCTCTGTGGTATAGTATTGCAATTAGGTGCATTAGGAGGGGGTTATGCCTTCCTCAGTAGCCTCAGGCATTGGCCAGTGTGAGAGGCAGAGAGATACCAGGCTAGATGGACCACTGGTCTGCTCCAATATGGCAATTCCTTTGTTCTTAGGGCTGCATGTTTCTGCTGCCGAGCCGCCCTACTTTGTCATAATGTCAAAATCCAGCATTAATTATAATTCTGAAAATGAAGGAATATTCATGAATTATTATGTTGGCAATAACCGCGTGTAATGCAATAAAGACAAAAACAGTGTCTGCTGCAGAGTAAAAGGAAGTTGACAGCTTCAAGCACAAGGTGGTTTCTGTTTCCAGTTACCCTCCAGAACTCCTTGCACCCCAGAGTCAACACCTTTGAGAATAATGAAGTAATTACAATTTTATTTTACCATATTCTGACAACAGATTTGATTCAGTAGTGTCTGCACAGTTCAGACAAAGCAAAACACTCCAACAGTTTGACTATAAAATGCTGATAGTTTTTATGTGCTCAAATTTAATCCCCCAAAAGGCATGATGGCCTTCTTGGTGAACTAATTTTAAATGAAATTTTCTTCTGTGTTACTCTGGTTCCATCAGCATTTTGATAGGAAAAAAAAAAAGAAAAAAAAAATCCAATAGCTGCTTTATTCCTGTCATGTTCTTTTTCTAAAGCAACTCTCGGAGATGATTGCAAGAGTACATTAAAGGCATGCATTTTCGAAGTTAGTCAGTTGTCAAAGTGATCCTGAAGGTTGACAATCACATTTAAGACAAATATAGAAATCTAAGAGAAATGCTTACAAGCAATTCTGTATTCTGGGCAATGATTTGGTTTGAAAATGCATCCAGTTCAAGGGTTAAATGAAAGCAAAAGCAATCACTTCAACCATGTTTTTGAAGAAAATAAACCAGCTTGATGTAAGCTAAATGAAGGGGGTCTGTGACTTAAAAGGAATGGACAGATAGAGAAAAAGGTCAGAAGATTAAATTTTCCCTAAGGGAAAAGTCATTCTTTGGAATCATTAACCTCCTTCTAGGTCACTACTGAAAAAAACAGCAGGAAATCCTACTGCTCCTAGAAAGATGGGTGCATCGTATACCACCCACTGACCTAGCAACTCTATGGCAAACATAATTGTGCTTACAAATTCTCCTCCAGGCATGCTTGGTTTTACTATGCCCATTTTAAAGCAATATGATCTTTTAGCTGAACTCTGAAGTGTATCTATAAAGATGATATTTCGGGGGCTTGGGACGTTAAAAAGAAGGATCACTTGCTTAAATGTCTCTTTTTTTTTTTTTTTTCCCCCAAACAGAGAGAAATCAAGAAACAGGGTTTTTGAATTTGAAAGTTGGTCAGTGACATGTTTTATCCATTAACCATTTCTCTTTAGGACTGAAATTAATCATGGTCATTGTCGCGACACATTTTAGTGACTTCCTGCACCCTAAAGCATATTGCTAGGATCAACTGTGTGTTTCAGAGTATCTTTTTGTCTCAAAGAACCTGCATCAGAGTGTGTTTTCAAGGTTTCATTGTCAGCTAATTCTGCTGCCTCCTAGAGAAGTCAGAGAATAAACAATACCGCAGTGGGTTCTAATATAAGAAATCCAGTCTTCCAGAAAGCATTTGGAGGATGTTCTGCAGCATTTATCAGACAATAGGCAGATGAACAGTCTGACCAGTATCAATGGAAACAAGTCTTTTGTCATGATCAAGCCTCAAAATAAGCAAGGGAAACTACCTCTGATCAATTTCTACCACAATACCGTGTGGAAACACTCACATCTTCATTGAAAAGTGACCTCTTTCTTTTCCTCTCTTGCAACAGAAATAGAACTCTCAATCAACATAAATGCAAATTCGTATTTGCTTTTGATGGAAGCTCCAAATCCATCAAGAATTGGCAAGGCAGGGGGATGCCTGTAGCTCTGCAAAGTCCCTTGCCTACTTGGAGACTGTAGCCAAAACCTGTATTGTACTTCAGAATCAAGCACTTAATCTTAAGAACTTGTATTACTGGAAAATATTCTGGCAACTATCTCAAAATCTTTTGTCTCTGGTCAGCCAATTTTTTTCCTAAAAAAGGGCATATTCCCAAGAGAATTTTAACACAGAGAGAAGACTTCAGCAACTTAGAAGGATGTTACACAGTAAAAACTATGAAAATTTTGGATTGTCTGTGAAGATATCTCAGATCTCAGGCCTGTGGGATGAACACTGAGCAATACTTTTCCTTAATTTGATGTTGTCTCTTTCCATTCCATTTACATATATTAAAGTGAAAAAAGAAAAATACACAGAAACAATCACAACCAATTGACTGCTCTGGAAGCAGAAGGTGTCTTGATTAGCTTTAATTTATGAAATTGTGCATTTCATAAAATGCCACTTTTCACATGTAAGCAAGATCTTTGAAGATTTCAGAAGACAATGACATGACCCCTGGAGAATAAAGGCATTGAAAGAAGTAGCTAAGAGAAAGACAAATAAAGCATAGTTTGTGGAAATTAGCACCCTTTACAAAGCCTCAAATAGGACAGAATCACACAGAGTTCACATTCTTCATGAAAACCATGATTTTTACTCATGTTCGCATGGCTGAATAGCCAACGAGCAAAAATCTCTTCCTGAATGTTAGCAGCTCAATTACCTAATGTGAACGAGGTACAGGGGTAAGAATTTCCTGATATGTGTATGGCAAGAAAAGGAATCATTCGGCTCACTTGTTTTCCAGCCAAAATGCATTTCTGAGGCAGGAAATCAAAAACACATCACAAACCTTGCGAGGAGACTACACACGTTCACTCTGCCGATATTAGTGTCCGTCAGGAGGCTGTCAGGCTCAGGGAGTCACAGCTCCCTAAAGCAGTGCTTCCCCAGTGTCTCCTCCCCAAAAGCGTGGGTTTGGATCATACTTTGCTAGGAAATAGCGAGGAAATATCACAGTGTAACAGCTGCTTAGATGACTCCCCAAATTCAATACAAACGGCGCTCCGAAACAAAGCAACCAAGGAATGTTGCAGCAGAGCCCTCAGCTGAGCAGCTAGATGCAAGATTTATTATGACACAGTGCAGGGGATATCTGAAATGGAAGTCAAAGCATTAATGTGTCTTTGCCTCCTCCCTCCCTCCCTGTCTTCTTTTTTTCTTTGTAATTCATATGTATGTATATATAATTTCTTCTTTTCTTAAGTGACATGGCATCTAAAATGATTGAAAATTTTAGGAGGTGAGGATTTCCTAAGGTCTTTTCTACTTGTTTTTCCTGTGTTCCCATGTTCTCTACCCACAGGACACTGAAATGCTGAAATTTCAGCAGTTCATATGTTTGCCTGCCCACCTCTTTAATAAAAGGGTTGTGTTTCTTTTCTGTCAACACCTATTCTTTAGCACACATCTCTGTTATCATTCAGGAAAATGTTGGCATAGCCTTTTGGGGGGGTTTGTTGGTTTTTTTCTTCTTTTAAATTCATTCTGTAGCTGGGCTTTTCCTTTTAAGTCCCCTTAATTTCTGTCATCAGTTTCAACCCCAAAGTTCTCACTTTCGCAAGACAATAAGCTATTTTCACACATGTAAAAAGCTCTGTAAAGTGGAATTGCAGATGTCACATTTACTGTTTATGTTTTCTGCTTCTTTTTTTTTCTGTCTGTCGCTCAGTTCAGCTCTCCAAGTCCAAGATATTTCAGAGGAGCTGAGAGACTCCCTCAGTTCTTCTGCCCAGAGATCTAGCTTTACAAAATAAGCAGGTATCCCAAGCTACGTGGCAGCTTCTGTTCCAACGATAAAAGCAACCGCTGTAAAATCCAACAATGACCCTGTGCACAAATGCTCACAGGCTCTCACACATGTGACCTGTAAACCAGTGCAGTTAATTTTCCATACGGTCTTGTCCCATTCTATGTGGAAAAGAAAAAAAAAAGAAAAAAGAAAGAAGAAGAAAAAAAAAAAAGGCTGTGAAAGGTGAGTTTTTGAAGAAGAAATCCCTCTGAGGCTCCTCTTGCTGAGATTCCCCGCTAGGATTGCAGGGGGCAAGAGAAGACCTGCTTTTGGCTCAGTGCAGTAGAGGCCGTGGGATCTGCCCCCAAATCTGGCAGCTCGGTGGGATGCCGTGACCTCTCACCCTGGCGCCTTGGCAGCTCAGCCCCATTGTTCCCGGGGGCAGGGGGCTGGCGAAGCCAGGAGGGGGGTGAACATCACCACAACTTTTGTGGCTCTGGGAAAGGACATCACCTCTATGTGGAGATCTGGAAGATGTGAGCTGGCCCATATTTACTGACAGCATTCAAGATTTCCAGGGTGCTCAGGAAATATAAAAAAGAACCATGAAAGTAAAAGGATTCACTCCCTGGAAGTGGCATGTACAAATTTAATTTGCCTCCTCCAAGTATTCTTGCCTGCATGTGCATGAGCTCCTGGTATTCTCCCTTCAGCTCAGGGAAGCAGAGAGGCCATGAGTGAATCACTCTACCCTGAGCTCCAGTTACTTGCTCCATGCTAACCTGCAGCTACCTGCTTCTCAGATTTTTCAAAGGCTTCTAATTTGGCCAGATCGGGTCTTTTTTCACAAGAACAAAAAAAAGCTCATTGCTGTCACCAAAAGTGTCACCCTCCTCATACATCTCCCTCCCCCTCCTGCACATCCAATTATCAAGTCTCTTTTCCAATGTATGAGATCTCTAGAGCTTCTCAATGAAGGGTTTGTAATAATTCTTTTAACATGGCAAAACACCACATTATTCCCTAAACATTAATGTTGCATGAATGCGAGACTTCTTTTCCCCATGAAATTTCTTTTTTGATTTTACAAAACAGAAAGTGCAATTTAAAACAATGCTAATGGAGCTCATATCTTCCATGATCTAAAATTATTTTGCATGGTGCCAATAACTAGCTTGCTAAAAATGCTTGTCTGAGGAACCAACCTGACCTTGAACAAGGACACTCAAGCCCTTTCTTCCATGACAGTGTCCTTCTGAGCACCCAGTAAAATATCACATGGTGTTTGGCTGTTTGCATACTGAAAGAGCAGAGTTCCACATTTCAGATCTGCTTATCTCCCTATGCCGCTCAAACACTTGTCACTAGCTAAATACTATTAATACGTTTGCATCTTACCCATGGTATCTTTCAGTTGCTGTTCAGGACATGGACCCTTTTTTCTCTCTGTGGTGCTTCATTCAAGTACAAACCTCTGAACTCTTGAACAACATGAGGTACTGGACCATTTACTGGGGGAGGCCATGGCACATCCAGGAAGGCAGATACAGAAAAGACAGATGGGCTGTAGAAGTTTTCATGATTTTGTACCCGCTTTGGAGATGTGAAATCAAGGGGTGTCTGGCCAAAAAAACAGGTAACGAAGACAGGATTTACTGAGGAAAGACAACATGGATACACACAATTAACTCCAATAAAATTGCATAATCTGAGGAACTATTTTCTTTCTCGTTGAAACCAGCATCTTGCCGTTTCTGTCTATGGAGTTAATATTTAAAGACTAGAGCTGTAATACACTTCAAGACACTTTCTTGATTTCGTGGGGTCACTCTAATCTACTTTCTTGTTTATGTGAGTTGTAAATGATATATCTGATACATCCACCCTGAAAACTGAGTTTTTAACCAGTTCGTGTCATTATTAAATCTTAGCACTACATTCCATGTTGACATCTCATAAAAACACCTCCATGCCCAGTTTTCTGCTTGGGTGTCATCACTCAGTGATCATGAGAGCATGAAACCAGATGCTGTTCCAGGTCGGTGTAACTACGGTTTGGCTAAACAAAAATAAAATGGCTTTTCATGCTTATTGATCTTGATTTTTTTGGCCATTTTTACACTTCATTGGCTATAAGCTCAGTAAGGATGTACTTTGTAAAAGGAACTGAAGTTTCTTTTCTCAGTGGATTAGACATTTCACATTTTAGTGACTCCCACTAACATTTCCATTCCCCCCTCCCAGAAGCAGCCCTTTCCATTGACTTTATAAAAAAAAATAAAAAGGATTGATCTTTAAGTAATACATATGATATTAGTTTTTCCGTTTTAAAATAATCACATTATTGCAGACATTTTAATAGCTGTAGAGGTTGCTATGTATTAACATGATCCATGGTCCTTGACAGCAGTGTCTCTGAAAATCCCACAGGAATGCAAAATACAAAACTCCACACACGTTCAAATTTTACTGCCTGCAGCTAAAAGAGGGGAAAAAAACTTAAAACTGTTGAAACCCTTCAACTTTAAAAGCATTAATAGATGGTCCCAGGGGATTGAATCTAAATCTTAATGTGTAAAAATCAAGTTAATAACCACAGAGATTAATATGGTTGCATTTGATTATTGTGATAATGCAAACAATTAGTACTGCTAAAGTGAGATATATTAGCCTCCTACTTGCCCCACACACATCTGCAAAGCATTGGAAATAAATGGAAATAAAACATTTTGCTCTGAAAGGTTTTTCTTTTTTCTTTTTGCCTTTGTCTTATTTTCTCTGTAGCTGACTCATTTTTAAACTATAATTGTTAACATTGTGTTTTTAAGCCTTTCTTTTTATAAGACTCTCATAAAATTGGTTGCCATAATCATTCATTCCATATTGTCAGCAAATTATGCATTCCTTGCCAATACCAGTAAATAAATAAATCTTCTAGATAAATGACATGACACTTTTTTTTCCTTCTTTCTTTTAAGGACAAAAAAAATGCCATGCAAATGTATTAGCCTGAGGAAAATAAGAACTTCTTCCTAATCCACTGTTGGTTTAATCCAGAATGCTCTAGGAATGGAACCAGGCATCTAATCCAATCTATATTATAGGTGGAGTTGGAAGTGCCACCTATACTTAATGCTTGACACTCTCCATTATAAAACCCTTTTTTCAGTTGCAAATAACTGTGCCATACTTTTCAGTGTTCAACTAAAATTCCCCTTGCTGGATGAATGCCTCGCTTTGATTTATTTGTTGTTCTAAAATTTTAGTGAAAAACAGCTCAGCAATTTCCAAGAACAAGATTATAGAAATTATATTATTTTGCCCACATCAAAAAAAAGTCCTCACAACCATTCAACCGATTAACTCTAATATACCCATCCCTTGGAGCATGGACATTACATTTGGCATAGAAGTGGACCTGCCTGGTGTCAAGAATGTAAAAAAGCAGACTGACTTTGGCTAAATGCTTAGCCTTTGCTCAAGTTCAGTAGACATTCTCAGGAATTTGGCAGCAACGTCCTCCAAAGTCTCTGTCTGTATCAAGCACACTCCAGCTCCCAAGCTGCAGGCCCTGAGCAAAACTTGCCCTCTTATTGCTGCTCCTAAATTTTGTGGTTGCATGTGTTTAAGCATGGGATGCAGGACTGCAGGCAATGCCTTTTCCTGGTCTTAAAATCAAGAGGCAAACACGGTTACAAGGGAAAAAGGGATTTTACCTTGGTATTTATTTTAAGGATCCTTAAGTGCACTACGTCCAGGTTGAATGCGCACTGCAATGCACACCCCACAAAAGATCTGGTATATCATTATAGGTGTTACTAATTAGCATATCTATCAAAAAGTCCCCAGTGAGAGGCTCGAGTGAGCCCCCCTCCCCAAAGAACCTTCCCCTGGATGGTTCTATCTTAGTTTACAAAATGTGTTCTGGAGAGGACCTTGGGGTCTGGGGCATATTGATCCCTAACTATGAGGCTTCTAAGATGTTTAGTCTCCTAGCTTGACAAACAAGTCCAAGAATGTAGGCCAAAAAATATTAAGAATACAGAAGTTATAGAAAGGTATAAAAGGGGTATAAAAGAAAAGGCAAAATATCATCATGGCATCACAGGGAAGTGGAGGCAGAAACCTGGGATTAGGTGTCAATGATTTGAGAGTGTGGAAGGACGACTGTCATCCTGGCTTGGCAAGAAGCACATGTGCAGAAGGAAAGGGAGCTCAAGAAAGGGATCCATGGGAGAAGCTTGGTGACTTACTACCTTATGGGATGGTAGAAGGATTGAAAGCAGGATGAGAAGCAAGGGGATGAGAAACTGGGACTGGATCTGAGGGGGATAAAAAGTGAGCTGTATGTGAGAAATCCAGCGAGAAAAGCCTGGTGGTGAAGGGAGGAGGTACTGGCACTAAGGCTGGAGGGTTGGAAAGGAAACAGAATGGGCCACTGGCTGCTTGTATACAGGAGCTGGAATGAACCCCAGCCATCTGGGGTTATCCCTTATGCACCCAAGAAATCACCCTCAAAGTGAATGGCTCATCCTCTTAAGTGCTGGTGTGCAGGCAGGATGATAGCATCAGCCACCTTCTGCTACCTTGAGTGGCTGAGGTAAGCCCTGTAAATCTAAAGATTTCAGTCCTGCAGCTAAGCCACCATAATGGGGTTTCTGTGGGGTTTTCAAATTGTCTTTTTAGAGAAAGCTATAGGATAGTACATAAGAAACCTTTAAAAGATAAATATCACACAATAAAGCTTTCAAAGCGTAGGAACAATTAAAATTATTTATGCAGCCCTAACTTGTCCTCCCCTTTTTTGTTTTTCTGCAATATGACGTGGATGGACGTATCTGACAATCAGTTAGGAAAAGCAGCAGTGAAAGATGAACATATGATGTATTGCAAGGCTGTACAAAGAGGAGCAAGTATGCAGGAAGAGAAAGGAGGGCTTCCTAGATTATATATTTGAGTGTTGTCCTACACAGAGGGGTCTGTCCTTGCCTTTTCTTCACCGGCAGTGCTGTGGAAGCACCAAGACCAGGCTGTTCATTTATGGTTACTTTCTGTGTCTGGAGAGCATTTGACTTGGCCCTCCAGCAGTCTCCCTTCGCAAGCACCACCTGTGACTCCATCTGAGCTGTGCACTGGTGATACACGAGGCTGTGCAATGCTCTCTGACAGCCCAGGCTGTGGTGACTTAGCTTGGCCCTCTAGAATTAGCATGAATGCTGGCCTTATTTAAAGTCTTGTTGCCTCAGTTTCCCCTTTTGAAAAATGGGAATAACATCAACCTACCTCTTTCATGAGTGTTGTGAAAATGAATGAATTACTACTTTTGAAGTACTGTAATGATGAGTGCCCATGAGGAACAGCCCATGAGGAAATTAATTATTCTATCTTTGGAACAGGTTTTGAATAGTGAGCAGTAAATAGGATGTAGGGCCATTACAGTGAATAAGGAGAATGAAGCAGATGAATAGCATCCACTCTGTGCAGTGAATGAGGCAAGGGCTTGATGAAGAAAACAGGAGGTATTGTGGTGGTATGGTGGAAGACCATACCAAGGTGTATGGCAGAAGAAGGTAACTCTGCCATGTAGCAGCTCTGGAGTGCTTGGGCCCATGTCACCATCGCCCCAAACCCTTCCCAGCTCTGATGATGGACATGTACCACACAGCCTAACGTGCCCTGTGATCTCATCTTCCCTCTCCAATGGTTCCCAGCGCAGTTTCTGAGTCCAGCCAGCCCCAGTCTCCTCCCATCTGACTCACAGCTCCAGTTTCCTTGCTTGGCCAGGCCCTGACTCAAAAACTGTTTCAGCTTCCCTCCCTTCATCCACAGCCATTAACCCCAGTTCCTATAATAACAGGAAAAAGCACATTCCTAACACAGAGACACCTTCCTCTGTGAAAATCCTAACACAGTTCAAAACCAAGCGACAGCAGAGCTTCAAAAAAAGACAAGGTATAATCAGAAAATACACACAAATATGTGCAAATATGCAAATCTACCTACATTTTCTAGCCTCAGTAGCAGCTATAGGTTTACAATGTCATCAGAAACTTTCCAAAATTGATTCAATATGATTTCAGCCCAGTATTTATTTGGAGGGATATAGATTAGAAATTACAACCAAAAATAGGATTTTCCCCTAAAATACCTCAGCAGTCACAATCACAATATCTGGCAGTCCTTATCCTTCTTGCATAATATTGTTAATACTGGCATGCTTAAGAAAGAGAATTCAAATGCCTGTTTCCTGGCCTTGTAGCTGGAGGGTAAATATATCTATATGGCATGCTCTTTTTTTCATAAAGTTACCTCAGCAGTAAGAACCAGTCAAAACCAAATCCAAATGTAGCTCATCCTAATTTCAGGTATGCCAAACTTTAAAGAAACCAATGAAAAAGAATCTATGAGTACCTTTTAACTAGCAAGCTCAGGTTTGAAAACACATTTTCAGATGACTTCCCCATTTGTTTCATTACCTTTCAAGCCATATGCCTTTCAAGATAATCTAAGGCAAGGGATAAGCCAAGATTTCTCATTTTAGGTGTTGAATTTGTAGCTCATGTCTGAGTCAGTTTCTTAAATTCAAGATTTTATAAACGTTAAGTTTGTCAATTTTAAAATTGTCTGCAAAGGATTAATGATTGTTTTGAACCCTTGGAATTAATGGTTCTACTGTGCTCAGTGAGGGAAGGAAACTTTAAAAAAGAAGAGAAACATATAGGAAGGAATATCTCTTAATGCTGTGCAAGCCCTTCTGTGAAAGGGAGGGCAAACCCCCAGTTTTTGGCTAATGCTGGTGGGTGGGAGAGACACCAGACCAGCAGCTGCATTCCCCCTGACTGTTCAGAGGAATATGTGTAGCTGATGCTAGTGCCACGTTTTATGCATGATGCTTGAGAAGCAAATATGAAAGAAGAAAAAGAAGAGAGACCCAGCTTCATCACTCCAAATCTTTACTTCTGCCTTGGCAAAGAAATAACCAGAAGGAAGCAAAGCAGCAAACCAAGCTGGGGCTCTTTTGTTCTTCTGCCTTGACAAGGATGGAGCTGGGAACAATAAATGCCAACCAGCAGCAAGCGTTGCAGTTCACATGGAGCACTGGAGTAGCTGTGCAGTCAGGATCAAAAACCAGAGGGTTTTCTGGTTCTGCACTGCAAAACCAGTGTTAGGTGGCACACACGGAGCTTCATGTACCCAGCGTCACACAAGCAGTGTTCACACCTTCAGCATGTCACTGGGATGTTAGAACTGCAAATCCATGAAACCTTTTGATCAGCTCTTCCACAGGCAGCCCAGACACATAGTTACCACTGTCCCAGCCAGCCAATACCTAGTACAAGTGAGATGGCATGGTCTGCTCCAAGCAGTGCATTTAATCCCCTACCCTTGTGAATAGATGAAACTAACGATCTGCCAGACCCATCTGCATTTCGTGCATTTCACACTTGTAACACCATCCCAGCAGGCACTAAGAGCTTCATGTTTTGTCTTGGAGTCTGTGAGGCTGGACAGTGCCTTGTCACTGTGATGAAGGTCCAGGTAGTCCCAAACACAGTAGGCAGAAGGGAAGACACGTGTTGAAGGGTTTTCTGTCTCACTGCTAATGATGAGGCAAGTCTGTTCTGAGAAATTGATCTCAAGTATTGTCGCGGCATCTCTTGGACTGATCTACTCAGAAACCATTATTATTGGGAGAGGCTGTAGAAACAGACTTCATGGATGATCTCCAGGTTTGATGACCTTTTCTGTGACATATCCTGTCATAATGTGGTACAGAAAAAAGACCACTTTGTGACATTCATTTCACTGACTCAGCACCTGAAAGGTGTGAGCAAGGGCACGAAGGAAGCTAGTCCATTATCAGGGAATCCTGACAGGGTGAAGATCCAGGACTCCTTTGCATCCAGGGTGCCTGACCTTGGCATCTTCTAACCCAGCCAATTCACAGTCTATCAATCTACACATATTATTTACTTGTTCCAGTGCAGCAGTGTCTTGCTTGATATAACTGCTGCCAGTCCCTATTTCATCCCAGCTAAACTCTCATTCTGCTTCCTATGCTGCAGAGGGTTGGAGCAGACGGATAGGCTTCTTGGAAATAGCAAACATCCTGAATCAGCCATAAAAGTCTGCCCTGGAAGCTAACCATAAAAGGGCTTGTGTTGGAAAGAACCTTAAAAATCATCTAGTTCCAACCCCACTGCCATAGGCAGGGACACTTTCCACTAGACTCAGTTGCTCAAAGCCTCATCCAACCTGGTCTTGAACACTTCCAGGGATGGGGTATTCACAGCTTCTCTGGTCATCCTGTTCCTGTGCCTCACCACCCTCACAGTAAAGAATTTCTTCCTAACATCTCATCTAAACCTACTTCTTTCTGTGTAAAGCCATTACCTCTTGCTCTGTCACAACATGCCCTTGAAAAAAGTAATGCAAATTTTCCACTTGGAAAATTTGCCACTAGGAATGGGACACAACCGTATCATTGGCATTGTTTTTGGTTGTTTTTTTCTTTTCTATACCCTTCGTTGTTCAAAGATTTAAGGAGTGGGGCCATCATTCCTTTTGCACTAAGCTGCCAGGTTGCTAATGTTCCCATGGATGGCTTCTTATATCCTCCAGATGTTTCTAGGAACAAAGTGAGCTTGGCAGGGTGACACCAGAGGTACGTGGGAAATAAATCAGCCAGTGGAATTGGTGGCTGAGGTGGCGCCTGGAGCAGCAGCTACTGCTCCAAGCTGCTGTGGGTAAGCACTAGAGCAGGAGAGCTACAAATTCACCAGCATCTCTGCTGAGCAGGGTCCTGGGTCCTCAGTGGATAAGGGGAGGTGGAACAGAGTGAAGTGCAAGGAACAGGCAGGAAGTGCAAGGGCGTACATTGTGGAAACGAAGCCTGGGAGGTAGGACCAGAGGAGAAGGTGAGGCACTGGTTATGTGAAGGCGGGGGTGGACAGCGATGAGCAGCGGTGGAGCGAGCAGGCAGCAGCAGCAGGGGTGCCCTCTCGCCTTGCTCCAGCAGTGACAGGCGGCAAAGCAGCAGAGCACGTTCCCTCAGTAGCCAGCAAGGTCGCCAGCAGCAATGCCCTCCTGCCTCCCTGCTGCAGCAGGGGTGCCCTGAGGTCCCGTGGAGCTGCGGGGGGAGGCCACAGGCAGGGCTGGGCTCTGAGTGCCCCGTGAGATGATGGCAGCCCGACCCACCGCAGTGCGGGCAGCCAGAGAACCTGACACTTCTCTGTCGTGAGCATGGATGAGGATGAGGAGAGGTGCCGGGATAACCTGGAAGGTGCTGCCTTTGTCAGAGAGTGGGGACAGTGCAGGAGGTGGCTTTTGCCCCATCTGACAAAGAGGAGGAAAACCAGCTGGGTTCCCAGTCGGGGCTCCAAGCAGGTTTGCTGCCAGAAACCAGGCATCAGGGATTCTGCACTGGGGAATTTTGTCAGTGGCTGTGTATTTAGTCAGATTTTCCTGTAATAAAACTACATTTTAGGCACTCTGATTTTGATAACATGGGAACTGGCAAATAATTTATATTTCCAGAGCTGTTTTTCCTAATCCTGAAGGAGCTGCTTCCCCAATATTTTTCATGAACAAACCTTCATTTTGTCTTTCAGCACTTTTTTTTTACCCATAATTTTTAACCATTGTTTCCAGTGCCCTTCTCCCTGGACTATGCCCAGCCACAGTGGCCTGGGTTTGTAATTATGGCAAAAACTTGTCTCATGACTAGGCGATGACTAGAGATAATTCCCCAGAAGAAACACCTACAGAAGAATGCCATTTCTGCACTTTTCCTCTCCTTTTGCTTGGATTTATCAGGCTGCTGCTCATCCATTGCTCATTATTTTTAACCCTTCAGCTGTATCTTTTCTTTTGAAATGAAATAATTCTAACTATTAGAGTGCATTTACAATATGAAAACTGCTGTATTTACCATAATACTCCCTACAGTCCTAAAGTGACTATAATTCACAAATTAATATCAAATTACTTGCTTATCTCTGAGTTTGTCAGTAAAAACAGTATGTGGGTCTGACTCATTCTGTATGAACAATGAAAATATCTGAACCTCTTCCAGCAGAATGGCAGGAGGTGTTGTGCTTCTGTGTGATTTCAGACTAAGATTCACCTCCACTGGAGAGGAAATGCAAAGTCCTGCACTCAGCAGGAAAAATTGCTGGAACTCCATCTTTTCTTTTGGGTCAGTTTGCTTCATAGCTTAGTGAGTGTCTCAATGGCATATCTGGATGATGGTGGTTTTTATGGTCAATATTAAAGATCTAGGGTTTTAATTCTCAAATATTCATGACATAATCTGGATACAATTAGAATAAGACTAACACATTTTCACAAAAACACAACATGCATTTTAATGCTTTTCTTGATTTTTTTTTTCAGTTATCTGCATTAGAGGAGAAAATAACTAAATGAAAATAACTTAGGTGAAAACTGGACTATGGCATTTTCTGGCATGAGTCATGCATCTCCTCAGGGTGAAAAGCTTTTCACATCACAAGACACATGTTTCACTCTGACTTATCATTTCCAGGTTAGGGACATGAGTTCCTTAACATGCTACAGACCATCCATCATTTCAACCTGTGCTACTCTTGTTTTTAAGCTAACTTTGTAGTGCTAGTGAATTTGATTTAGAGATGTCAGCAAAGGAGTGACACAGCTTCCTCTAGTATGGTAAGTGCTGTATTTCAGTATGCTGTGCACACTCAAATTCACTGTACCCTCACCCCACAGTGTGAACACAGAGGTTCCTACAGTGTACCAGTTTTTGTGTGTTTGTGTGCATGTGCACACGTCAGGCAACCTGGGCCGCAGTATCATTCCTGAGTCTGTGAGTCAGCTGATGCATGAGCTGAAGGTGAAACGAATGGTATTGCTCCAGTTAGGAAGCAGCAACCATAAGTCACCCTTAGGCATTCTCGTCTGGGGAGAAGGGAGAATGACACCGTAGCTGTGGAACAGCCAATTCTCCTTGAGCTGTAAGAGCAGAACAGCTAAGGTGTCCTCTGGGGAATCCTCAACAAATTCAATGGGTACTTTCAGCTGGCTTTCAAGTGACTCTGTGTAGCTGCTTAGCTGTAGCTCCTCTGTGGGACTGAGACCAAACTGTGCACGTGTGTGTGTGGGGGGAGTGTAGTTTCTATTCACAGCAAAATTAGCATTTCCACAAGATAAACAAGGATTAACTTTTCACCTTTTTTTTTTTTTTTAGCTTGGGAAAAAGACTGCTTTACCTTTTTTTTGGTGGGGGGAGGGTGGAAAGACAACAGCAGCAGAAGGATCCTATCTCTGCTGGCTTCACCTCTGCACAGTGCCCACACATGCAATTTGAAGCACAATGTAAGCATTGATGTTGTGGGTATACCCCTAAGAGTAGTAACTGAGATATTCTGAAGCAGTCATTAACACTTTGGACTCTGAGTCAAACCATAGATCCACAGGGGACAAATGGGAGTCAGGAATATTTTGGTCAACCTAAGGGGGTTTAATGTAAAAGGATATTTTATATACTGGTATACACCTAACTAGTGTCAGATATTAACTGTAGTATAAGCATCAGTGACCTTAATCCTAGTAGCAGCTAACAGAAAATCTCCTTCTCCTCAGTGGTGCTGAACCCAGGTGTGCTGCACCTTACAGGGGTGCCTGGAACAGCTCAATGGCATTGAGCCATGAGTAAGCGAGCAAGAAACCAAGGGGATCACCTGGTAAGGGGGAGCCTATTTATCCTGCTGAGCTGTAGTAACATGGCTGGAACTTGTAGCTCTCTCTTCATCTCCTTCCAGCCAGCAATGCTTCTTGTGCACCAGCTGCCATCTGTGGCATAAAGGGGAGCCACTGGGCTCTCCAATGGTTATACTGAAGCTTAGTCTCAGACTGAGTCCAGGATCAGGCCAAGGCTGCTTCGGGGACCCAGGATGCATAATTTCTGGCTCCCACACAGCCTTCACCTGCAAAGCTCTGAGCAGAGTCCAAAATATATTTTGCATACAAATTAATGAGATACATTTATAGCACCCCTTAGACAGCTTTATTCTGTTAGTGCTTACCTTTATTACTGTGTAACATACTCAGCTCATTGTCATAAATTGTGCTCTACTTTTGAAGGGGGAGAATAATTCCATATAAAAGATAAATAAATATGAGGAACAAAATGTTGTCAATTCCTATGTGGCTACCAAAAAAATGGCAAAGTCATCCCATACATAAGTAAAACCTCAGTTCCTGACACCTTGTAATTCAATCTTCCATCCCACTTTGACATGCCCAAAGTCAGCATACTTGGGAACATCCGTGGGCCTCACATGTGCATGAGGTAGTAGGACAGGGCATGGACCACTGCATTTAGGGGCTTCCACAGACTTAGAAGCCTCAGGGAATGGTGCTGTTGTGGCCTTGAAATCATCTGTACAAGCTAAGTAAAGTTTTATCTTCAGCAATATCCAGATGATTCCAAAGATAGGTAGCAGAGTTAAAAACAAATGGGTAAAAAAAATAGCTTTCCTCTGCATTTGGCCAACTTAACCTGTGGGTTTCTGCTCTGTGATATGAAAGCATCCACAGTGTTGGCAGGATATTTGCAGTGTTTGCTTTTGTGCATTTTCATACACACATATTTAATAGCCAAGGGCCAGTGGTTCTCACTGTGCCCAGGCCAGTGAGATATCGCTCTGCCTGTCTTGACTTCAATTTGTACTGGACTAAGTGATGGCAGAAGCACTGCTCTGCCACCTCGCCAGCCCCTCACCCGCCTCCACTAAATCACAAGTTGTGTCCCAGAAGATTAAGGTAAATTTCAATCAACAGCACTTTAAATGAGTAAATTGGACAATGAAATGCAACATCTGAGGGAGGGTGAACACAGGCATTTTGCTGCTTCTGTGGTTTCCTCCAGGTGGGGAGAGGGGCAGGGCACCTGGGGGTAACCTTCTTCCTTACCCCAATGTGATTCACTGGGGCTCGTGACTCACAGCCATTAGACATCAGGGGAACATGTGTGAAGAGGTATTATTCAATGTGAGTGAAGGTTGCAAAATTGGATTCTATTGTAGGAAAGCTTTTAAGTTATATTAGCCTATGTCTGCGAAGCATTTATAAAAATTTCACTTTCTCTAAAAAAATACTATTTGATCTAATTTTTTACAAATACACAGAAAATATGAACCACCTGGACTTTATAGGAGTTCTTCCAACACCCAGTTTTTAGCACAAGCTCCCTCATTTCATGGAAGGTTCCCTGTACTTTGCAACAGTACAAATTGCAGTGATGGATATGGATGCTGGAGGTGACCCACACACCTTTGGGGACCCAGGCACTTCTGGGCTGTGTCATGGAGACCCCTGCTCTCTGCAGGCAGAGCTGCTGGCATTTGGCCATTCATAGTGGATAGCAGTGAATGCTTTGAAATGCTTCATCGAACTAATTATATTTATTAGACAGTTTAGTCTTTTATTATAGTCTTGCCATGCTTGACACAGGTTCTGCACTGTCTTCAGATATTACACTCTCCTTTCCCGTCCCACAAATGTTTAGTAATGCATAGAAAAAGTATCACAGAAAATACCGAAGTGCAGAATAAGTAGTCCTGTATTTTCAAAAAAAAAAAGCGTTCTTGGGATATAGTATAGCATTAAAAAAAAAAAAATAGTCTGTATTTCCTTACAGACTCACTATTGTCTACCATTCATAACTAACTGCATTTATGAGTAATGGAATAATTCCTTACATGTGAGGATAAATGTACGGTATTATGGCATAATCAGGTAGGATGTATTTCAGCAGATCTTTGAGTAAATGAAACATTGCAATTTGGAGGTTATCTGGAAGATCAAATCCCCAGTTAGAAAGCTATATTGTTGCCTTCATTTTCCTTTCCCAACCCCATGAAGGCTTAAATGGCAGCTAGCTTACATTGTGATCTTCTAGCTTCTTAGAATTTTCTTTTTTTGTTACAGGTTTTTTTTTTTTTTTTTTAATGAGCATTTCCTCAAGGGAATTAATTATTACTTTGACTGCTATATTCATATATTTCTATCAAGAAGTTTTATAAATTACCAAACTCTTGACACAGTATGCAACTGTAAAAATCACAGAGTATCTGTAGTTCTTTCTAATCCCATTAAATATTTTTTTTAAATCTGAAGTTTATTCTTCTCTTTGTTAAATGGCAACATTCAGTCAATTGCAACTACGGTCTAATGTGCACGTGCTGTGACACTGCTACAGGTTTACCAAAGCTGCCGTGTAAAAAGAAATACATGTCACGGAGTTAAATGAGCTCAAATGAAAGAAGAGTTTCATCACTGCATGAGCATCATTTCTACAGAGAGAATGCTCACTACAGACTTGTTTTTTTCTACTTTGTTTACATTTTATGCAGAGTTTTTAGAAGCATGCTCACTGTGAGGTGCTGTGGGGGAAATGGAGTTTCTGTACCAGTCACCAGATTAAGAGGGGGCTGTGTCCCAGGGCCTCAACTCTGTCTTTAGACAAGAAAACTTCAGTTAGTTCTAGGACCAAGACAAGCCCAAAGGCTTTGGTAGTTACATAGATGCAGACTCCTAAGGAACAAAATATTCCATGGCTGTGCTCCTCCAGAACCAAGACCAAGTGTAACAACAGCCACATGTCTCTTTGAGTCCATTCTTGATCCACAGGGAAGATGCTCTGTACCCTTCCTAAGCCTAGCAAAACCTCTCTTTTGCATCCTTTTGCTCTGACTCCTGGCTGCCCTTGCCTATAACTTGTACCCTTTCTTTTTCTCCCACATGCAAGCAACTGTCACAAAAGACTTTGGGTTTCAGCCACACACGCCATCATTTGGTGCCCTTCCCAGTCAAGGTTCTGGGACAGGAGTCTTCCAAGCCCCATGTTTGGTTTGGTTTTGCTTTCCGTTGAGCTGGACAGTACAAGGAGGAGCATGGGGATGTGGGTCCTGCCAACAGGACTTTTCCCACCAACATCCCTTCCACAGGGAGGCCTGAAAGTCTCCAACGTGCATTAATGAGGAGGCACCTTGTTCCCTTCTACTTTCTCTCCTTTCCGACTGAACTGGCTTGCCAGAATTAAAGTTACCCTCGGTGTTCAAGTTACAACTTTCCTAACAAATGAAAACAGCAATTAAGGCTGCCACTTCATTCCTAAGTCACACCATTTTGTCTAATTGCAATATATATAATACATAAGATCATGCTGTGCTGGGGGATATATATGCAATAACCGAACACAGTGGCATGATTTAGGACAGACTGGCTTTGAATTTCTTTGTGTGAGCAGGTGGTGTTTCTACACTGCCTCAAATATATTCATCGTGACACTATAAGGTCAAACTTACCCCTTCTGAGGGCTTGGCTTTATTACTAGCCCACAAACTTCACATGAGGCTCTCTTTCTAAGCTTTCCAGAAGGTATTCCCTGGTTTGCTCTCAGGTTGTCTGTCCAGTGGGTATTTACACAGGTCTTATGTTTTAAGGGACCTCCCAGGGCTACTTTAAGAAAATTGCAATAGGTAAACTAGTTCCTGCTAAGATGTTACTGTCCATCAGCTGAGAGGGGGCAGTCGTCAGTGTGCTCCTTGCCCACACCATCTGTCAAAGAAAGTATTAGCTTACACCCTCATATCCCTTATAATGGAAGAAAGGCAAATATAGTGCTCATAACACCCACTTTAAGGAAGGGGAGAAAGTGCTTGCAGTAACTACATGCCCTATTTTAATATAATCTCAACAGTATGCAATCCTCTAGGAGAAAGGCACTGAGGTAAATGAAAGACGGGACAGGCTGCAAGGTGAGTTTGCCAAAGGCTGATTGTGGCAGAGTAACTGGATAGCTTTCTTCTCTGAGATAACAGATTTTCTTGACTAAAGAAATGCAGTAGGTCTCATCTCTATGGACTTGTGAAAAGTAGGTAATAAGGTGCCACATGGGAAATTATTAGTTAAGCTGAAGAAGATAGGAATTAGTTCAAAAAGTATAACATGGATAAGAAACTAACTGAAGGGAGATGTCAACTGATTGTGTTGAAAAGGGAGATTCAGTCCTGGAATGAGGTTACCTGTTGCCAGGATGTGGGCTTACAAGGTTACTAGGACCTAGCCTTTATTTGTGAGCTTCATTTTGAAACTGTGGTGCAAAAAGTAGGACTGCACTAAAAAAAATTAAAATTGCTGGTCACGAAAGTCAGTGAGACATCATAAATGAAGAAAGAGCTAGAAGAACAGAACCACACCCAAAGCACAGAATTGTGTACTTGGAGGTCAACATTGCACAAACATTTGTTTTTCAGCTAGAAATGGCATTGGAAAGACTAAGAAGTTCTTGTTGGTCCTGCTGTGGCTCTAAACTGGCAAAGGGATGGAGATCAATCCCTACATGGATGATAGTTTCCACAGAGGCACAGCAGTGTCAACAGCACTATAAGGGCCCTCTTCCACATTCAGCAAGCAGCTCTGGGTCTCCCTGTGTCCAGGACCTGTCTCCTGAGAGAGGGGCACAGAAAGGCTGCAAGGCATGAAGGGAAACAAGAACCCATCTGGCTAAAGGGCCACACGAAAACATCACCTGTGCAGTCTCGTAAAACACAGGCTGAAAGGGGAGCTAATTGTTCCCTGTAAAAACATCAAGGGGGTAAACGCTAGGCAAGAAAAAATAGGTATTACACCAAAAGGATGACTTTGTTGTGAATATGAATATATATGTGTATCTATACACACACACACATATATATTATGCTGAATAAATCTAAGCTGAATATTAGAAGCAGATTCTAACTATGAAAGACTTGTGTTTCCAAAACAGTCTTCTCTCCACAGTTATAAACCATATCTAATTTCTTTTAATAGGGAACTTGATCAATTTCTGAAATGGAACTATATGAAAATAATTATAATTATCGCGGGGGATAAGGCTTAGTGACCAAAGACATCTTTTCTAGTTCTCTGCTCCTATGAACTGATTTTTCTTGGTTAAAGATTTTATTTTTCTAAGAGTATTTGACAGACTCAATAGAGAAATTCTTTTAAAAATTCATTGCATTAGTAAATTTTTAAAAAAGTATTAAAAATATATCCTGTTTTACCTACATGCTTGTTGGTGATGATTTGCTCCTTGCCATCTCTATGTAAAGTTACTTCTGTTAAGGGGATTCTTAGTCTTTTACCTCTGCCTTCAATACCGCATTAAAAACTGAGGGCCCAAGGGGAATAGTGTCATTCTGCTATGAAAAATATACTAAATAAGGGTGGAAATATTCATGGAGATAACTCTCCTAAATGCAGATACCATGGAAATATCTCCTTTTAACATTTGTGTCAAATGTTTCAAAGTTGGAGCAGTGCAACTTCATGCCCATTTTTGTCATTTTGAATTATCATATTCGTTCTTTTGCTATATCTGTACTTATCTTTTCCTCCCCAGGTTGTCTATGCCAGTTCAGATTCCGACCCCACACATTGCCGAAATGAGCCAACGTCAAGCCAGAGCTTGCACAAGGAAACGAGGTGGGTAGAGACATGTTGAAAATTTAACCTTTCATTGCTGGTACTTCCTCTAGTCAAAAATAAGTGGGAAAAATGTTCAAATATGTGATTTTAGCACAGGTGGATGGGTGGATATTTTTATACAAAGATGGCAAATGTAGTCCAAAGGTTTTTCACTGTGTGCGCTGCCTCCATGATCGGCTTTTGCACATTGGTGCGTGCTAATCAGTGATTAGGGAATAAGGTGAGCATGACTGGTAAAAGATAACTGGAGAAAGCTCTTAAAAAATTCAAGGCCCCTTCCCATGTGTGATTTTTCCTAAATGACTTTGGCTTGCTCCTTCCTGAGGTGCATTGTAGGGGAAGGGTTTGAAGTTCCCTGAATTTGCATGTCTTTGCTGGTCAAAGTCAGAATTCTTTGTTTCCTGTACATTATGGGAGCACACAAAGAAAAAAAAAACCTACCCACTCACACACACAAAGTGGGCCTAGGGCACTTAATATTTTATTCTCACGAACAAGCTATATAAAAAAAAAAAAGGAAAAAAAAGAAATAAAGGAAAAAAAAAGCCACCCTGTGATGTGAACCAGTCAGTTTGCCAGTTTGAGCTGAGGAGCTGGAGTGACGGAGGCAAATTGGTTTCCAGCAGTTGCAAGAGAAATCTCAGGAGACAGCTGGCTCTGCACAAGCAAGCTAAGCTGTGCTTTACAGTTATGGCATTAAAGTCCAAACCTCACAGAAGTGAATGAGCATCTGAGGAAAGCTAATCAGAACTCCAGGTAAAGGACCTTAAATCTGCACTGCACAGACATTGACCCGGACTTTTCTCTGAAGATTTACTAAGTCTTGAATGTCCACAATGTATAGCTGAGTAAAATTCATTATACAGTGGTAAAGGTAATCAGTAGAGCATCTGGTTAAATTGTTCCAGGCAGAAGAGTGAAGGTGAAATATAGAGGAGCATATCAGGTTTTATTTCATATTGCTCTGTGTAGGCTGAACACAACCTAAACTGCTTTTACTTCTTCATTTTTCAATCTTAACTCTTTCAAAATAGTGTACAGTGACCACATCTCTTACAGAATGACACAGGGTGAAATATGAATTCATCACTATTGAAAATACAGAACTACCATTAAATGACTAAACCTATCAAATTTATAATCTATGTGCATAGAAAAATCATTATTTTACCACTTAGTTTGATAGCAAACATTTATTTGAAAGAACACTGTTATTAGCAGCCTGCTTTCAATTAAGAATCTGTTCCTTTATGACTGTTTTTTGAAGACTTAACATCATGGCTGTTGCATAAGTCTCATCAGATTTTTGGCATAAGCATTCTTAGACCAGCTGCAATAAGGTTTCATTTGAGTAAATTGTCCTTCTAGTAAAAGACACAGTTATGAAGAAGGTTTGGGTTTCATCCCATCTTTCTCACTTTCAGAAAAGACAGAAAAAAGTAAATTTAATAATGAAAAGTAATGGTGATATTTACAAAGATAATGCTAATTTGTGCTGTGCGCTTGAGTGGTGGCGTGAGGTGAACATTTGTCTTTTATAACCGAAGCAGAACCATTAAACCTATTTCACACAGGCTGTCAGCCATCCATCCAGTGGCAATGCCTTTTACTCACAATTAAGCAGGCTACTTTAAGCTTTGTCATTTGTTTCACTTAAATTAGAAGAAAAAAAAAAAATTCAAACTTTGCTTGCTAAAATGAATGTAAGTAGGAGAAATATTTCAGTTTGGTTTAATATGTCAGCCTGCTACAGGTGAAGACAGAGGAAAGAAATTTGAAGAGGCAAGGCCAAATCATTTGCAGACCAGCATGAAAACCCACTGCAGAAAAAATCCCCTCCCTGTGCAAGTTGTTGGGGCTTCCTGGTACCTTCTACTGCAGGTATGAGGCTCTGGAACTAGAAGGCCAGACAACTGATGACGTGGGCAAAGGTCCTGCTGGGATAGTGGGGCCTCCTAGAACAACACCACCTCTACCCAGCATCAAGACCTCCTCTGCCAACAGGAAAAGAAGGGTGGTTGTAACAGGAGACTCCCTCCTAAGGGGAACAGAGGGGCTGATCTGCAGACTGGACCCAATTCACAGAGAAGTCTGCTGTCTCCCAGGGGCTCAGGTAAGGAACATTACTGGACAACTCTTGAGCCTAATAAGGCCCTCTGATTACTACCTGTCATTGGTTGTTCAAGCTGGCAGTGGCAAAATAACAAAGAGAAGTCTGAGGGCAATCAAAAGAGCCTTCAGGGCCCTGGGATGATTGGTAGAAGGATCGGGAGCACAGGTAGCGATTTCCTTGATTCTTCTGGTACCAATGAGTATAATTGATATGAATAGGCAGATCCATCAGGTCAATGCATGGCTCCAAGGCTGGTGTCAGCGGAAAAATTTGGGGTTTGTTGACCATGGAAGGATCTGCTCAACACCTGGTCTATTGATACCTGACAGGACACAGAGGGGAAAAAGAGCTCAGAGGGGCACAGGAGCTAGTGGGGCTTGTTTACAGAACTTGAAGCTAGCTTGGATGGGGGAAAGGAATAAAACCAGGCTTGCCAGTGATGAGTGATGGGATGGTGAGACAAAACTTGAGGAAACAAGCACCGATGGTGCCTCAAACTGCTTCACAAAGTGTTGGCTACACTGTACCACACCTGAAACATATTTCTACACTAATAACTCAGCATGAGGAGCAAACAAGAGGAGCTGGAGGCTTTGGCCAGTGCCAGAAAACTGACATCACTGGTATAAGTGAAACCTGGTGGGAGGAGTCCTGTGACTGGAGCACCACTGTGGATGGTTACAGGTCCTTCAGGAGGGATGGGCAGGGCAGAGGAGGTGAGGGGGTAGAGGCGGCATAGTATGTAATGGAAGGGATGGAATGTATGGAGCTCACAACTGGCAATGGCACAGTTGGGAGCCTCTGGGCAAGAAACAAGGGACAAACAAATAGTGTGGCTGTCACTGTTGGAGTCTGCTATGGACGTCTGAGTCAGGACGATGGCGCTGACAAATTATTCTTTGAGGAACTAAAGGATGCTTCCATGTCAACTGCCCTTGTCCTAATGGGGCACTTCAGCTTGCCAGAAATAAACTAGGAGCATCACACAGCTGGTACAACCCAGGCCAGAAGGTTCCTAAAAAACCTGGATGACAACTTTATGAAGGAACAGGTGCTAAGGGAGCTGACTCAGAAAGATGCCCTCCTTGATGTGCTGCTTGTCAACAGCATGGATCTCATGAGCAAAGTGGGTCTCAGTGCCCTGAGCTGGAGGACCATGACTGTGAGAATGATCAGCTCCCAGTCAACCCTGAAATTGTGTGGAATATGCTGCTCCAGCAGATGAGACTGAGGGAAGACCTCATTGCAGTCTACGACATCCTCGTGAGGGGAGGAGAAGGGGCAGACACTGATCTCTCTGTGGTGCCCACTGACAGGACCCAAGGGAATGGCCTGAAGGTGTGACAGGGGAGGTTTAGGTTGGATATTAGGGAGAGGTTCTTCATCCACAGGGTGGTTGGGCACTGGAACAGGCTTCCCAGGGAAGTGATCACAGTACCAGCCTGCCAGAATTCAAGAAGTGTTTGGACAATGCTCTCAGGCACATGGTATGACTCTTGGGGATGATGCTGTGCAGGGCCAGGAGCTGGACACAATGATCCTTGTGGGTGCCTTCCAACTTGGCACATTCTGTGATTTTGTGACTTCTGACTCATCCATGAGCTCTGCCCTCCTCCCTGCTTGCATACCATCATCACCAGCCCCCTCAGGAGGGACACAGCCACCAGAGGGATGAAAGTACAGAGCCAGACACGCTGTTTTGTGCACAATTGAGTAACAGCGGAAAAATTCCTGTGCACCTGACCGAGGCAGCTCCCCAGCTGCTCTGCTCTGCCTGGCTTGCATAAACCCTCCACCTGGAGAGGCAGTGGGAGAAGGAGGAAGCAGAAGGAGTGAAAGGGACTCAGACACCCAGGCTAATGCAGAGGTTATTATTATTATCATGAATTTATTGACAGTTTATCAGGTTTGGATGAAAAATTCAAAGAAAATGCCAGTATCATGTTAATGGGAAGTTCTGTAGTATGTATTACAGGCATTGCAAGAATGCCAGAGCAAATCCTCTTTCAGTGGTGAACTGGGTAATATGTTGCATTTTTAAAGGCCATTCGTCCTGAGAGATTATGAATTTATACTGCCTAAGGTTGTATTCCATCATTACGAAAGTGCTAGAATCCTCCTTAAAATTTGTTTTACCTGTAGTAGCACTGGGAATTTTGTCTCCTGCACTACATTTACTAACACTGGCATTTTGACATTTGAGAGTTATCTTTTGGTTTTACATGCCGCGGAAAAAAATTAGAGACACAACTTCTTTTAGTAATGCAACTAGTGGTTCTAATTATTCACTAGCCTCAAGCCACTGACACCTTTCTTTACTTCCTATACAATCATCTCCATGTACAAAGGTCTACTGTTAAATGGTTAAATTGGCAATCAAACCATGATCTCTTTAACTTAGCTGAGATTTTTCTCAGCCAAAGAGAGATGTCGCTTTACACTTTCTCCGACAAAAATTTGTATATGCTATTTTCCGTTAGTAGAAGGAAATGTAAAGAGAAAGGGTAAATGTAATTACTGTACAGTAGTACTGTGCAGTAGTCTAATATTTCAACCAAAAAATGCCACGTATCCCCAATGTATCCCTTTTCAGCATAGATTCCCTTTTATTTACAGTCATTCTGAACCCAGGCTTGGCAACCAACTCACTATTGTTTTTGTGAATTCAATTTTGGAAGAATTTAAGAGCTGATGTAACCTTGCCGGCCCATTTTTCTCTTACATTTCCCTCTGCTAGTCTGAGGAATTCTTCGCTGCCAGAAAGTTTGTGGAATAAAAGTACCTTTTGAGCAAATGGAAGAAAATATTGTAAGGAGTGAAGCTTAAGTCCGCTTCAGATTTGTCTGAGAAAGGGCAGAAAGGACATGCCCCCAGGAAGGAACAAGCCCCAGCCGTGGTGACTCACCGGTAGAAGTGATTTGCCACCAGGACTGATATTCTTGCATGCTTATCACCAACCAACATTCTCTTCCTCAGCCTGGCTTCAGACAAAGGATCATTTAACATTTCTGTATTAACTCTAAACATTCTCAGCATTTCTGGGTGTTCTGGACCTTGTAAGCCATCTTCTGTAGGATCTGAGGGTGTCTACTGAAACACAGACAGTACACAGCCATACTCATCTAGATATGAACTTCCTGGGCCCTAAGTACTTAACAAAATACTATTTTAAGTAGTGCAGTGGAGGCACTCTGTGTGTTCTTGACTCCTCCCAACTCTGCTTAGTTTTATTTTGTGTTTTCTTTCCCCCTGGATGTCAGTTATTGGTTTATAGAAAATTATAGGCAATATATTTCATTTATTTTGTACAAGCACCTATGTTGAGAAGAAAAATTCTAAGATATCCTAATCTATTCAAGTCTTAATGTAAAAAGGTGTTTTCATGGTCTTTTCAGAGACAATATAACAGAGATGTTCTAGTAAATTCTGACCAACTGCCAAGGATGTCCTGCCATGAGAAACAAACTTTTGTGAGATGAAGCTTGGTGTGGATGGGAAGTGCTCACATCTGGAGGAGTTCTTGATTTAAACAAGAAAACTATGGTGTGGTCCTACAGAGGAAGGCTATGAATGTTCTGACCCCCAGGTGCTGCTTGTAACCCACATCTGACCTACCTGAAATTAAAAGCTGGCGCCTTCCATGCAGGCTGGAGAAGCAGGTGCTTAGTGATACAGAACTGATCCCCAGCATATGTCCAGTGCATCTCCAAAACATTCTTTGATAAAAAATGTTTTGCAGGTAGGGCAAGAAGGAATTTGTGTTGGAATTAAACCATCTGGCCAAAACCTCTGCAAGTGCCATCTCAGCTAAAGAGTCCTGTAAGTGTAGTCACTGGAGAATGTACTTCTTTGGGGCCTGCACAGGTGACATCTAGTTGTAATCAAGGCTTCAATGAAGTTTGAGCCTCAGCTGGGGGCTATGGAGGTCTTTTAGCCATTACCTGGCACTATTGAAGGTGAAAGAAAAAACACTGCAGCAGTACTTTGGATTATTTTGAAGAGGATATGAAATAGATCATCTAACACATTAATAAAGAAAGACAAGGAGCTGCTGGAGAGGGTCCAGCAGAGGCCACAAAGATGATGAGGGGTCTGGAGCATCTCTCTTATGGGAAGAGACTGAGCCTGTTTAGTCTAGAGAAGAGAAGACTGAGAGTTCTCATTAACGCTTATAAACATCTCAAAGGTGGTCTTAAGACAATGGCGCCAGACTCTTTTTGGTGGTGCCCAGTGACAGGACAAGGAGCAGCGGCCATAAACTAAAACACAAGAAGTTTCACCTCAAAATGAGTTAGAACTGCTTTATGTTGAGGGTGTCAGAGCACTGGAACAGCTGCCCAGAGAGGTCGTGGAGTCTCCCTTTCTGCAGACATTCAAAACCCACCTGGGTACATTCCTGTGTAACCTGCTCTAGGTGACCCTGCCTTGGCAGAGGCGTTGGACTAGATGATCTCCAGAGATCCTTTCCAACCCAAACAATTCTGCAATTTTGTGATTCTGTAAAGCAGGTGACAGAAAGACCATTAGATAGAAATGAAAAAAACCAGCATTCAGACTACCTAAAATTATAACCTATCTGTGGCTCTGTTCAGCTCAGCCACTTAAGAAGTAGGGCTTTTCTAAGAATTTAACCATTTTTTGGATTTAGCTGTGCTTTATTTTTTCATTTATAACATTCTAGGGTCTGCAGAATGTGTTGTGACAATGGATATATGTGATTTGTAAAATGCTGGGCCTTGGTGAAAGAAATGGTGCCTTTACAAGGGAACATTTACCAGGACTTGCACAGGATCTTGTAGCACTTATGTTTGATAACACGTTAGAGGTGGGGAGACACATAAAACTGCAGATCTGTGAGATGTTGTAAGTCCTTCTGACGGTCAGGGAGTGTCAGTGACATGAGCCTGCTTCTCATCCTCTTAACACCAGATGGAAATGCCAGAAATAAACAAATATTTCAGTTCTGTGTAAAAGTCCTTGGGAAAGTCCAGGACAGATAAAACATTGGGGAGGGGGAAGAAGCACAATGGAGAATGAACCAAACAATAACTGTGACCATGTGCACTATGAACCACCTGACTAAACCAGATGCCTCTGGAGAGGAAATAGCCAAATACCTCTATCCCCTGGAGCCATCAAAGGAAGCCTGCAATGCAGGGCATCAGCAGTATCCTCTCAGATTTAATATCTGATGTGTTTGCATCTGTGCTGGGGGAGCACGGCAGAATTCCTGTTAGGAGAGTACAATAGCTCTCCTACAAGCTAAGACTGCACAGGCCAGTATTGGGGCATATGCTGCACTCAGATGTGTCAGGAGAAAGCTCGTGATTTTTTTCCCTTGGTATTGGAAAAAGCATTAAATGGAAGTAAACTAATACCCTGTATCTGCTGCACCTTGAGAGAAAAGTTTCAGCCTTGTCTGAGACCCACTGCTGTTCATAAACAATGCTGTTGGTTCAATTTCATTCCCTTTCTGGCTCATTGTTATTTTAATAACTCTTTTATTTGCAATATTATTTTAAGACGGTGGGACAGCCCATAAATAGCTTTACTGTATTCATTTAAGTTTTCTGGATGAAAAAATTTCTAATAACTCTACCAATAGGTCAATTCATTCCCTACTCACAACAACTAGCAAGAAAGGACAGGAAACTCCCTCGAGGAATTTTCTACAGACAGCTCCATCAGGAAGGCATTAAGTGTATATTTATCTCTTGCCCGCCCCTGTTCCTCTTGGAACAAGCAAAGCATTTGGGATCTGGGAACCAGGATATCTCAAGAGATCTGCCAGAGGTCAGGCATTTCTGCCTACAAACCCAGAGCCTGTGTGCTACCCATACTCCCTGCAGTTGTTTCTTAGTCCTGGCAGTGCAGATCCAGAACAGAGCCAAGGCATGGAGAGGACTCCACACAATGTATATTTACTTTGGGGTAGATTCTTGATTGTTTCTGGATGAGAATTTAATGAGATATACCATAGGTCCTGGCCTGAATATGGAACCTTTTTCCACAAAGCGGACAGCTTCAGACTCAGGACCAGGCAGGGGGGAGCAGAGCCTGCAGCCTCCTGTCATGGTCGGTTTCACGTGGTTTGTGAGGGGTACATGACCTAAACATGCAATACCTGTACCAGCTCTCCACAATAGTAAAGAATAAAAAAGGGGTGTAAATGACACTGTTCTCCTGATATGTTCAATAACATTGATTTGACTGGAAATTAGTCAGGACTTACTCATGTCATTTGTCATTTTGTCTTTGTCAGTATCACTGAATAAATTTGCAAGTTGTTGACCCACTTAAACATTGGTTTTCTATGCCTTATATCACTGGGAAGGAGGTTTTCTGAAAGAAGGAGGCTCTGGAGAGGTGCAAATGATCCACAGTGTTTTGTAAACCTGGGGCATGTGGAAAAGTAAGTCAAAACAAAATAATACAACAGTAAGGTAGCACTGTGGCTTAAAATGTCAAGACAAATAAAGAATTAACCTCTCATATGGGTTACAAGTGGTCACTTGAATAAGGAGTACATGATTTGTCCCTTGGTCATGGTAAAGGCAGAGATTCCTCAGGAACCAAGAACTTGTGGATGAAAGGTTTTTTCACCAGAGAAGAAAGGATATGGCCAATGGGTTAGATATTTTTGTTCTCTTCAAAGGCAGAGTTCTGTTTTCTGGAGGCCAGTCTGTCCCTCATTCAACTTCATTTTCTTTTCTCACAGTAAGAAGCTGTCGCAGATGACAGGTATCATCGTATAAAATGCAACAGAGAATACGGAAAAAAAGTTTGGGGATAAATAATTGATTGTTTTAGGAACTAGTGACAAGGAGTATTTTTCTGTAAATACAGTATATGTCAGAAAGGAAAAAAGGAACTGTTCTATGAGGACAATGACAAGAGAGAGATCCCAGCAGAGGGTGCTCTCACTTACCAGAATTTTGCCGGAGGGGGCAAGTTTCTCCACATAGGTGTCCATAGGAAAAAAAGTATTTTTGTTAGCTCTGTGATGCCTGGTTATATGCTGGTCTAGCAGCTCTGAAATTGTCAACCAGGAAATCACCACAGGGGGAGCATTCAATCTTTCAGAGCAAGGAGGAGCTGGAAGAAATCCTCTTGCCACCCACTCCCCTGCAGTTCAGAAGACAGATGCACCTTGCTGTCTGTGGGGTGAGGGATGGAAATTAGTGAAACCAAGGATGAGCCGAGCCCAGGCAGCAGCACAGCTTCATGGTGAGCATTCTGGGGGCAGACCTGGAACATGCCTGGCCATTGGCATCCTGGAATTCAGACTTCAAAATAGGAGCCAAGAACGGCATTTGCTGGGTCTGGTCTAGCACCAGCAATCAGAAGTTGAGCTGTTTCATTTTGTCTTGCATCTGCAGATGAGCAGTACCTGGCAGCTGGGACAGATTCTTAGTATTGAATTTATAGAAAGTAAAGCAAGCTTTCTTAGCTATGGGGACATGGCCATCACTGGTTTTTACGATTCCTCTCTCCTAGTCTGAATAATTTATCTGGAGGAAAACAATAAAAACTACAGTGTGCATTATAATAAAAATACAATAAAACTTTTGGAAACAGGTAAATTCACAACTCACAGCTTAGCTGGGTTTTTGCTTCAAGAAAAAATGACAGAAATAAATTGATGGAGCATTTTTCAGAGAATCTTAGTGATTACCCCCATGCTACAGAATAAGAATATCTCCTTTAGTTTCATCCACTGAATTAAGAAAAACTGGAATATTGAGGGCTTTTTCTTAGAATAAAGCAAATTAAATTTGAAAGGGGAAGAGGACACTCTGCTGCCAGAATTAAAAGTGCCTACAACAGGGAACTATTCAAGAGGAAACATTGCACTGTTGAGTCTGAATTAACTTGTCCCTTGGTATGAGAAGGTAAGATCCCTGGCAGGCAGGAGGAGAAGGAAATATCAGCATCTGACTTTTGTACCCGTGTGAGCCTCCTGGGGCCCCTCCAATGAGTAACACTTGTATAGCCACAGAGCAGGGGAGGAAATGTCTCAGTTCAGGTCCATAGGTGCTGCGTGGTGGGATGTGGAAATGCCCTGGCATGCCTGATGGGAAGCAGTGGGATGAGTCATTTTGCTAGCAGCAACCCAGGCACATTGTTTCTCTTTGTTTTTGCAAAGGTTTATGTTTTATTTGTTCTTTCCTGATTGTTTTCTGTAGTCAGTCATCAATCTGAAAGCAGCTGTTTTGATCTTCTTGTTAGGTGAAAGGAAACACACTTGGGCTCTTCACATGGATAGGGATTACCTACCTGAGCTGAAGGAAAAGCCTGACTGGCTCAGACTTGGATTCCCCAAGGAGAAGCTACTTGTCAAAATTAATGATAATGATACCTTTCAAATTAAGGCTACAGTCAATGAACATTCTCTGTTGTAGCAACTGTTGTATGGGTTTTTTGGGGGCAAATACCTTTGACTCATGTCTGCTCTTCTTTAATCCTTTAATATTGGAAATAGGAGAGTAGAATTCCTCTTGGTTTTGCTAACCTCTGAAGAATACAAAGCCAAGACCAAAAAATCCCAGTACTGAAACAAGTTTTTTTCCCGTGACCCTGTTTGAAAAGTGTTTGGTGTCTTCTAATTGCATTTCTCACTTCAAGTATTTGCATTATTGGCTGTAATAATGCTGTATCTGCTGAAAGTATTAAAAATCAATACAGCACAGTTGACGTATAGACCATAAAAAAGGTAGAATTGTTTTGGAGTGCAAAAAGAATATGAAAGCAGCTGAAATTCCTGCCTTTCCTTTTAGATAAAATAATGGCCCAAAAATCTATTTATATTTTACACAATTATTGGCTTTTCCATTCTTAGATTAACATTCAAAATCAATTCACATAAGGGTGGGATGATGCTGTTAGTGAATGCAGTAAAATATCTTCCACAGAAAAAATTACACTTCTCTCTTCTTTGAAAGTCATAGTTAAAGGTGCGGATAGCAAAAGGGTCTTTGGCAAAGTGGAAATCTCAGCTGCAGATGGGAGGTTTATTGCCTTCCTTTGCATTTTATAGCATATTCTGTAAATCAGATGGGGAAAGCAATGGACATTTGCCAAAGCAGAACCCCATTTGTCTAATCACCAAGTATACCCACAAGCTCCACAGGAGAATATACCCGTGAAGCTCTTTACATGACTGTCTGGAGTGTAAAACAGAAGAAATGAGGGAGCACTAGAGTTACTGTAAATGCTTGAGTATTTCTGCAAGTGTACTTTTTCATTTTTCCCTCAAAATTGTGTACAACACTTATACTGTTAAGATTTCTGCACTCATTTTATCTCTTTTTTTTTCCTCCAGACAAAAGAAACCTTAGAAGATACTGGTGGAAAAAAAAATCATTGAGACCTTTTTTTTAAGATATATAACACTCACCCCCCTGCCCCTTTCTTTCCCTTCTATCCCAGGAAAACTCATTGAATTTAGTGCTGGGTAATTTTACTGGATCCGAAAACGGAACAGATTCTGCTCAGCACAACACATGCAGTGGCAGAAAGGCATCCTCCAAATGCCCTGGACATCCCGAGCTGAAGAGACCTTCTCTGGGGGTGAAACAGCGCATTGGTCTCGGTGCTAATTCAGCCCTTGTCCTCTCTGCTGTGACTGCCAACAACCGTATCAATTAGTCGTACCAATTGTGATGGTGATTTCTGTGATGCGAACACCTGTCCTCTAGGAACTGGGCGAAGGCGACCAAACAGTTGTCAGATGGTAAGTGTAATGCTAATTGATCCAATCCATAGATCTGTCTCTATATAATGCTTAGTGCCAGAAAGTTACACAGCCAGACATCTGGCAACTAGATGACCGTCTAACTCTCTATCAGTTTGACTTTGGCAGGCAACAAAGTTGGTCTAGTTGTGTATGCTGTGGGCAGCTTAAGAAAGTTAAAACATTGTTTTATGCCTGTTGAAGGCCTCTCTCGCTTGCTCTTTATTAAAATTGTAATGCTAAAGTGAACTCTGGTCAGTACCAACCTGTCTCAGATGTGAACTGATGACCTAAGAGTGAAAGGTTCCCTACCTAGTTAATCCAGTTGTGCTGTATCTGCTAAAACACTGAAAAATCAATGAAGGAGTGATAAAGCATAGACTGCAAAAAAAACCTGTTTCATTTTTACCTTGAATACGTTTCGCTACTTGTCATGATTTTAAAGCAAATGGGGCAGTGATGAAACCTTCTGATTGCAAAGGGAATACTGGATTAATATTCACAGTTAGTTTATTAGCACTTGCACTTGCAGCTTCATGTTCATGAGTCTTATTTTTGGGAGCAAAGCATTTCTTATTTTAAATACAGCTATAGAAGTAGCGTTGTATTGTCCTGGCTGGGCAGAATTCGCCCAGCCCCAGCCAGGACGCAGCTTGTCCCCCGATGGAGAGGTGGGGGCGGCACCATCGACAAGGAGTGGCAGAGGGCCCCGGACTGAGAAACTCTATTGCTTAGCAGTCCCTCCCCTGCCTCCCTTTCCGATTGGTTGTCGGCTGCTGTGGCTCCGCCCCACCCCTGACTGGGGAAAAACCACGCGTCAGAGCCCGAGAGGGAGAGAGCACATGGGAGAGAGACAATAAACAACCACCAGACCCCACGTGCTTGGCTCGCCCGTCTCGCCTTTTTTCTCCGCTCCAGGAGGTCGAGGGGGCGCCCCGAGGGACCCCCTGGGACTGTGGCTGTATTCGCCTAAGAGCTGCCGGCGAGGGCAGACCGGGATCGGGCACAGCAGGCTAGAAAGGTATTCTAAAAACTTGTAGGGAACTGCGTGGCCACGGGGGGTAGCTCCGAGCTCACCAGCACCCCAAAATGAGAATATAAAAAACAATAAAGTAGTGCTTGCCTGTTTCATTCAATGCTGCATGGAGAAGGGGTGAGAGCATCGTTAGTAAAATGGAAAGATAAATATCATAATTTTTGCCCTCTATTATTTCCACCTAGCAGCTTCTGTGGAACACTAGATGGTAAAAAATAAAGGCAGCTTCTACCCCAAGGAAGTTTGAAAGATCAGTAATAGCACATGAATTTGGAGCAGTCTACATGAAAGACTAATATAACATTTTCTTTCATTCCTTCCTTTATGATGTTGAAACAGAGAGTGAATTAGCGAGTTTTGTAAACCTTAAAAAAGAAAAGCCAATGCAAGGGTACAGGTTATAGTTTGCACATGGAACATGCATCCTCTGCATAGACCAGGAGCATGAGAAGAAGCATAGGAATGAAGAAACAACATTGCAGGGCCACAGAGTACCCCGAGGGAGGTATTAAGAAAGGAAATGCAGAGTGTAGTCCTGCATGGAGCTGGGAGTGCTCATGAAGGCAGGCGCAAGAAACTGGAAGTTGTGCTCACGGGTACTATGGAGGAATGTAAAAGTGGCCTAAACATGGTAATATTGGTGACTAGGTTTTGGAGGAGGTGAAGTGCACACAGGCTGCAGAGAGGAAACAAAGCAAGGGGTGGCAGATAGGAGGGATGTGGTTATTGAAAAGAACATATTATCATAAAGAAAGTAACGTAATTTCTGGAGAGAGTGACAGAAAGTGTTTATGAGAGGCTTGAAGTCCAGGAGAAATAAAAGAGAAGTTTTGGAAATGGTCTTGTTATGGCATGAACAGTAGTAGGGGGCAACAGAAAGAGAGGAAGGCAGAGGCAGGAAGAAAACCTAGAATAACTTGCTTTTATCAATATGTTTAATTTAATGACAATCATCTACCAGAAAGACAGGTACAAAGACCCATGGGGAAAAGAGACAAGTACATTTGTGAGCTGTCAGCACTGAGATAAATCGTAAAGACGGGCCAGTCTGAAGGCACACAGATGTGTATGCATATGCACAGAGTGCCCAGAGCAGGTGATGCGCCTCCCTGAGACTTTTCCCCAAATGACCAGCCCTGCATCGCCAGCCCTCCTTAGGATGCACTGTGACCATTTAAAGAACCCGAGCAAGGGCCAGTGCTGCCCAGGGAGGGAAGGCAGAGCTGACACCCTGCTCCACTCACAGCATCCACTCATTTCTGCTCTGTCCTGGCAAATGCCAGCTGACTGACACCTTGCCTTCCAGAGGCACAGGGCTTAGGCTCTACCAGCTTGAACCATACCCTCAAAACTCAGCCCCAAAGGCTGGAAATCACTTTTATTAGAGAGGTGATGATCCTCTTTGTTCTCTCTGCAAAACACAGATAATTTGAGGGGAGAAGTGAGTAATCTTTAATGTACTCATCCAAATCAAATATTTGTCTCTGTGGTTTTGGAGGCTATCTCTCCACACCATCTGCTGAATAAGAGCTCAGAAAAGCTCATACTGAAGGAGATGAGTAGTCCAGGGAAGGGGATTCCCTCTGGGTTTGCAGCTTCACACTTCAGGGGTATTTTCATTGTGTGGGTGGCACAGGGCTGCAGTGGGGTCAGCCTGTGCACCGTACCCAAACAGGAGGGGAAAACACGGTTTTGTTTGCAGAAGGTTTGAAGGAGAAGAGATTTTTAAACAAGATCTCACAACACTGCTCTGATGCAGGAAGTGGCAGAGATGATTACCTTGAGTGTATAGCTCTGAAAGTAATCTGACTTCCAAAAGCTCTTACACTGTAAGGAATCAATGACACCGTAGCGATTCTGCTCCATCATTGTTAAGTCCTACACAGGCGTAGTGTCATGAAAATAAGACATATTTAGACGTGTTGAGGATAAGTTCTTATATTTACCTCCAACAGATGAACAGGAAGCGAAACGACAGCATATCTTTTGCTTACTTGGGCATCAGGGCTGATAGATGGAAACATTCAGCAATCACCTCCACTGAAACTCTTCAGCTTTAGTGCCATCAGTTCAGATTATAAGCAAAGTACCAGGAATGGGCTGGGCCAGCCTTTTCCTGGGAAACAACTTAGACAGACCTAAATCACTACAAGATCCATAAGGTAAACACTCCTTGCAATGCCTTGTGAACCATTCTGCCAAAGCATAATCTGCTTCTGACTTCTTGAGGTGTTTGTTACAACACTGTGGCACATTTGATGAAAAGAAGATGTTAGCTCCAGTGCTCAGACCCCATCTCCATCTTTCATCTGCGCCAATCCATCCCTCCTACAGCCAAAAAGAATTTTTAATAGTGTGGGGTTTGTTTGTTTGTTTGTTTGTTGGATGGTTTGGGTTGGTTTGCTTTTTTGGTGTCCTACCCTGAGTGCAGTGTGTATACTTAAATGCCAGCCACCGTTCTACATCACAGACTGCAGTTGTCACGGGCCACTGAAGACCTCTCAGCTGACAATAATTTTCAGTTATTTCATTAGCCACTCAGGCTCAACTTCAGCCAATGACTTGGACATGACAGGTTTTGCAATATCACTCTAAATTCTGGAACCATCTAGTCCCAGATATTTTGGAGGTGGGTTTTGTCAACAAAGAAATTAAAAATGTTGGACTTTCCCCCTCTTTGTGATCTATAAAGCACAGTTGGTGCATTTTTCTTGAAATTTTGAAATTATGTTGCAATAAAATAAGTAATAATGTAGGAAGTATTTGGTATCATCCAATTCTCTCAATTTTCTTTTCTACTTATAAAAGCCTCAGTGCAAAGCCTTTCTCTCTTCAGTGTGACTGAAGCTTAAACTTTGTTCAATATTTACAAATTGCATTGTTAATCTATGCTCAGTTTGATTTTAACAAACTTACTATGTTCTTTCTGTCTTCACACAGATCAAGTATTGTAGCCTTAGAAGTAGTCACATTGTAAGTCATATCATTAGTGACATTAATTAGTCTGGAACACAGAGATAATTGTCACCTGCATTTTGCAGAGAACCCTGGGGAAACCCTCCTCAGAAAACATGCTTCTGTTGTAAGCCCTGGGGTCAGTGTCTGAAGCAGACTAGACCATTAAACCTCAGGGAAGGTGGAAGGTCATGTTGTCCTGTAATCCTGTGTTTTTGTATCACTACCAAGTCCACCATGGCAGTAGCAACTCTTTTTCAGGTTCATCTGGATAGCAGTGATAAACTCTGCATGTAAAGTGAACACAAAACCATTTCAGAAGTGAATGGGCAGTCATTTATGGACCACACTGAGTTCTGTAAGCACCTCAGGAATGTTTAAGCACTTCATAGGTGGTCTCGTCACCAGAGTCACAGCAAGATCAGTGTGTTTGCTTCTTTTTCCAGGGACTGAGGTTTTTTTTTCTCAGCCCAGAGCTACTCTGAAGTCCTTTTGCCAGGTCTAGAGGCAGCCTGCAGGAGCAGGTTGACTCACTTTCCCTTGGTCCCTTGGGCGCAGGAGTCTCTCTGCACAGTGGCAAGGGGTGGAGAAAGGGCTATTGTCTCTCACAGGAGATGGGGGGATGTTTTAGAAAAGGGCATAACAACGGGACAAAGCTACTTACCTGCACATCCCAGAATCGACCTCATTCTCTCATTTTATTTCACTGGCTCTTCAAAAGCTGCAGGAAACAGCTTGGTTTTCTTCTTGACTCTCAGCTGTGCTTGGTGCAGGCTCTGACTCAGGGCTTCCTAGGCAGGGCTTCTTCCTTTCTGCTGGGAAGATAGACCAGCACCTGTCACTGCACACAGCAGTGTTCCAGACTCCAAAAGGTCTATTCATCTTGTGACATTAAGTTTCAACTACCAAGGTCACGTCTACATAACGGCTTAATATTTTTTTTTTTTTAATTTCCCAGTGTTCCTAATTCTGGCTTAGCTCCACCAGCACTAGCAATGTGAGGATCCCAGAGGTACACCAGTTGCCAGCACAACTAATACCACATAATTTCATCCCACTCATAGCAGTTTAATCAATACAGCATTAAAAATTCTGGCAGCAGCCAGGATGCAGTAGGGCTCCCCATTTTACTTATCTTGATGGAGACGAACTTGCAGAGAGCAGGAAATCTTCAGAGGGTCCTCTAAAGATAAATGAGGCCTGAGGGATAGCACTGGTTTGGCTGAGGGAGTGAGAGCTGCTTTGTAGGGCTCTTCTCATATTGAGTGTGATGTGTATCAACCCAGCTTTGGCAGGTAGGACAGGGAGATCACAGTCATAACCCTGTCACAGAGGGGGCAGGATTAGTAATGTGCTATGTTCATGCTCCTTTAGCATTGTCTAGAATTTCTAAGCCAGAAAAAAAAGCACTTGTCTCCAAAATGCTGAAACTTGACTGTCATAGAACCACATCTATTAAGTGATAATTTACCATCTTAAGTTCTGATTTACACCAAGAGGTTTTAGAAGAAAGGAAAAAAAAAATCAAAACAACAAAAAGAGGAAAACATTTTGAGTGGAAAAAAATTAAGATCCAAACAAACAAATGAAGCAACTCTAGAAGAAGTCCCTGCTGTTTTCTGTGTGTCTCAAACTTCGCCAGCCCATAGAGCATGTGTGATGGGCAAGTGAAAGAAGACCATCCCACATGCCAGCTATTCACAATAAAACTCCAACAGCAGTTTTTGTCTGAGAGCATTTATGTCCATTTTATTAGTATGAATAAAGGGAGTTCTTTCCCATTTAGCTATATCCAGAAGGGCAATAGTCCATAAATCAATACATGGCATGGCTTTGCTTTTCCAGTCCATCAGTATAATTCTTTTGGCTGCCAGTGCTACTCTCAGGAGTCATCTCTTTTCCCATTTATTCAAATTATGTAGCGAGTTGGTGAATTCCAATACCAGCACTGCTGCAGCTTTGTCTAAATTGATTTCCAGGACTAACTCCATTTATCTAAGAACTTCGTTCCAGAAACTGGCTGTTCTATAGCTGTTTCACATCTAAAATATAAGGGTACTTTTGTCAGCACTGAATCTACAACTTTGAACACAGATTGAAGTCAATGAGTACGCACAGATCTTGTAAATGATTTTTCATGTTGGTCCCTACTGTTTCGGTCAGCAGAGTTCTTCTGAGAGGGGGATAACAAATCTATTCCAATCTGTTCGTTTTCTCTCTGGCTTTTGGAAACTAGAGTTTGGTTGGGGTTTCTGATCCATACTAGGAGTCTGAATACAAGTAGCCAGGACAATGGGAGCTTGCTCAGTGTTCTTTATAATAAAAGCACTGCTACACCTCTGTAGGCGAGTAACTAATTATGGTTGATCAGTTCTGGTGGGGACAATGAGAGTGCCAACTGAGTAGAGATAATTTATTGTAATAGTCTGTCTAATCCACTTGCTGGCATATTTTATTAATATAGACATTCACTGATCTGTAATTGTGGAGAACATACAACACAAGAGTATATAAATGTATCTATAGCATATTAGAAATGTGATTTTTTTGTGACTTTGAGATTACTGCAAATTTAATAATTTTCTTTCAGATTTTATTAGGATTCTGAGCTCTTCAAAAATAGCTGCGTGTGTAGCCATATACCCATTGTTCCACCGTGGTAAGATTTCAGAAGGGAATTCAGGAATAAGTCATATTGTAGACTACAGTAAAGTAGCAAATATTTCAAAGAATTATTAAAAACTGGCATCATCATCTTTAATTTTGCTTGTAACTCTAATGCAGCTGTGAGAGCTCCATTACAGAGCATATGATTCTGTGCAGGCTTATGCTTGGTTTCTCTGGCTTCTTGTACAGTAGGTGTTTGTCTAGTATTGTCATTGCAATTTTTATTGCACTGCATGATGTGTGCAGATGTGCTTCATCAACATCCCATGAGGAAAAGATGCTCTGCTCAGTATCTTTGCTCCCAGATGACATCTACCTTATAGAATAACTTTCTGGGCTACTTCCTCTGGGATCGGGTAACCATTTAAATTCTCTGGATTTTGGTGTTTTAACAAGGATTTAATTACAAAGGTAAGTGTATGCACCTGCTAAAGCAGTACTAATTATTTGATAATGGGGCAATCTTTCTCAATACAACCAGGTTTTGTGGTGGTAAGCTACACTAATGAAGCACACTGAGAGAACAAATCCTCTCTATGTTAAAAGGCTTATTTAAATTAAAGAAATCTGTAAAGATTGAGAGGGGGTTTTTTTTCATCACGGATATTGACAACTGTGGAGCTAATGTTCATGAAGTACATCCATTACTGCAGGAGGATGATTACTTTTGACTTGTGTGACTTCATTAAGTAATATATGGCATCATCTTTGAATGCTTTTTTCTGACATTTTTATCTCATCTGTTGCTTTTGAAAGCTGGTTTATATCTAGGGCTACTCAGTTGGAACCAATCAGTAACATTTCAACAGTGCTACTGTATTTCCTCCATCCAGTACATCTGCTGCAGGCCTGTGTAGTACGCACAGGGTCAGTGGAGTGTTTTAGTTTTCAGAAACTCACACCTTATTGTGAGCCCTTTGCCAATTTACAATTGCAGAAGCCAGAAGCTAAACTACAGTGTTACAACTTTGTAATCTCAAGCTAATAAAAAAAAGTGGGGGATCCATAAACCAGATGGGTTCCAATGCCCCTGTCAAAAGCTATGTTGATCATATACCACTAGGTTTTTTTGTTTCTTAATAACCAAAAACATGTTAGCATTAAAAAAGCAAATGCACTTGACAGCATCAATTCCATTACAGTTCCCAGTCATCTGCTTTATTGGGTTTGAAGGAATTTAGCCAGAGCGCTCTATTTTCACTAGAATGTCATTAAAAACTTTGCAGCTTAGGCAAATGGTAAGCAATTTTGAGGGAAAACATTTTTTAACTCTCATTTTGCAGAAAGGTTTTATTTTTTCATTTCTTTCTAAGATATATTTTGCCTTTTTTTGTTGTTTGTTCTTCTTTTGCACTAAAGAAACATCACTTTTAAAATCTTCAATGCTTTTCAGCAGTGAGATGAAAAATATTGACATATTACAGATGATGAAACATGGCCAAATTTTATTCCATTTGCTGCTGAATGGTAGCCGTGACTGTGGAACGGATGAAAACAATTCAAAGTGTAACCCTGAGGCAGACCCCAGATTATTGGAGGCCAAGCAGAAATTTCAGTATTTGGCCCATAAATATCAGAAGCTAAAAAAATGAAATCAATTAATGACACTGCTTAGAAACTGTGTACAAACCCCACAAACTAACCATTCCATCTCTATTCCTGACTCTTCTCAGGCAATAAGGCCTATGCAGTAAGTCCTTACTTCTTCATCTGACCTCTTTTTGCCCATCTTAAAATGATAAAGTGGTAAGAACCTCCCCCTCCTGAAAAAAAAAAAGTAATAATATATTAAAAAAAAAAAAAAAAATAGACACACAGGGAAGAAAAGGAATTTGTCTTCTTCTGCAATCCAAGCAGCAAAGTGAATCTTTTCAGCCAATTCCTCAGTGTCCTAGAGATCGCTGTTATTAATGTAGCTGGGGGTGCATGCTGCTGATAATTACTGTTAGCTGGAATAATTAATAAGAATAATTGCTTGGTATGGTAAGAGAAGGGGAAGCTCTGGGAAGGGGAAGGAATAGGCTGGAAGAGTGATAGACTCCCTGAGCGCATTTTTATAGACAGGAAGTTCAGCAGAAAGCATCCTGAGAATAGAAGAATTGTCTGGATGCCAAGGACAAAAGTTAAGACATATAAGGCTTAAATGAGATAGGGGCAGCCTGGAATGCTACAGTAAGATCCTATCGTGGATGTGTAAGAGAAATGAATGGTTATAGGTTTTAAAGAGGCATATTAGTGATTGTGAGGCAGTCTAAAACTAGTAGTCTTTATTTGTGGTACAGGACCACTGGAGACAGACAGAAGTCAGGCAGAATAGAGAAGTGTTGCCTCTGAGAGAGGTTTTCTGTAGTTTATCCCAGCTAGAGAGAGGACAAACTAGGCATTAGAAACAAAATACAGGTGCCAGGGGTGTGGAGAATGACCACAATTTTGGTATAATAGGGTAAATTTCCTGCACATTTTGCACTTAGGGAATGGCAGGCACAGTTCTCAGCACTGTCAACAGGAGCAGTACTGGCAGCAGGGCTGGACGGAGCCCCCAGGGATGGGGAGCCTGCTTGATGATGCAGTTTTTGCCAACCATGCCTCCTGCAGAACTCGTTACTCCAGGTGATGCTGCTGCTGGACCACCACCTCCTCCAGGGGCGTATCCAAACACTTCAACACAGCCCACCCCCAGCTGCCTGCTGACTTCTGCTCCAGCCCAGCCAGCTTAACTCCTCATGCAGGCTCCTCAATCCAGTGCTGAAGCACGTGGGCTTCCATAGCTTCCATAGCCATAGATGGCTACATGGAGATGGGCTGGGGAAGGATCGTGTTGAGCTGGAGGGTTTGGAGAGGAGGGGGACAGAAGCTGTCCCCAGAGAAATGGTGCCAAGGTGATAATCCTCTTTGGCCAGGACAGAAGAAAGAAACTGCCTTTAAATTCTGTCCTGGCAGCATTAGACACAGCAAAGAGTCTTCCATGGGTTGAGGATGTATCTGCATTTCCCAACCTCCAAAACTCAAGAGCCAAAAAGATAATAATTTATATTTTAGTTTTAGTCCTTGTAGACCTTTAAAAACTAGGATTTTCACAGCTCTGCTGTGGTTTTTGTGAAGCTGTATTCTCCTTTCATTAGCTTAAAGGAGCTAATGAAAGTTCTCCCTCTCCTCCTCTGGTCTGTTCTGATGAGCTTGGCGCTGTCTGTACACATATCCTATGTATAACTACTTCCCCACCCACTATGCATTCAATAGGATATACCTGGAGAAATCAAAGTAAATATGGATAGAGGAAATGTAAGTGAATATGGGATGTCAGAGGCTATCTAGCAATCAGAGCAGTCATAATGTCATAAAGAACAAGCGTGCTCAGAGTGACTTTTAGTTTGGTGCTAGTCATAGGGATATTACTGTTTGCTAGAGAAAAAGTATAGCATTTAATTCTGTCACAGGAGATAAGAAAAGCTTGTATGGACAAGGTGTGACTGTGTATGATTTCACCTTCCTAATATAAATCTTTTAGGGAAGAGCAACTGAAACTGAAAAAGATAGATATGGTTAATTACTACTGTCTGGCACAGGGTAAAATCCCATTACAAAGGCTTCAGTCTGGATCTTGTCTTCCCCCATGACGCATACTACATAAATTAATTAGGGTCACACAACAAGAAGAGATGCCAGCCTACCAATGCAGAAGAGTGACACGTTATCTTTCCCGGAATAATGCTGAAATTGCTGCTGTCACCATCGGCTTCATCCTGTTCCCATTCCTGCTTTAGTGGCTCCTTTAGTCTGAGGTCAGTAGAAATTATTTTAAAGTGGTATTATCCAAGTCTTTCCCATTCCTAGTGGCCAACCTCCAAAAGAGAATAGAAATTGTTAACAGCTTTTCCTACAGTGATTGAAGGGGAATGATGGTACAGCATCTGTGTGACTGGGCCTCGGATCGGGACAGAGCCTCCTGGCTGTCACCCCAGTATGAATAAGGGATCTTATGACTGCTGCCAGCTGAGGGAATTCCTCCCTTAACTTAAAAGGGCACATTTTCTATGTACAGTCTCTGACAGACAGAGAAGACTCAAAAGAGGTAGGAATGACACTGACATGAAACAGCCTTTTTATAAAGAACTTTCAAGCCCATATCTGTGAGAAACTCCAAAATCACTTGTCCCAGGAAACACCTGATAGTTTATATCAGGCCTATACCATTTATCTGGTGATGATGTTTTCTTCATCTGGCCAGGCCTCAGAGAAAGCAGTGTCCTAAGATTTAACAGGTTTGACAGAGCACACAAAACTGCCAGCCAGCTTATTCACATCCTCCAAGCCAACAGGACTAGAGCCAGATAGTTTAGCTGATATAGGAGCCTACCATGTGCAATTTTACAGACCTTCCTTTTGAGAGGTTCACATCTGTCCAGAGAAGCCTTTCCCAGGTGCTTGAGTGCAGTTCCTTGTTCAAGTTAACTTCGGAGCACCCAAGCTGCTACTAACAACCTAACTTCCCTACTCAGTGCGTGTCCTTTGGTGCCACAAAGTGGCCACAGAACAGCTTCCACCTCTCAGGCAGGTGGAAGCAGCCAGGAGAAATTTCTGATTGGGTAGTGCTGCCATACCAGTTTCCTTTTTGTGCCTTGGGGCAAAGGAGACTCAGCTCCCTTTCTCTCAAGCAGTTGTAAAAGTGACTTTTTACTCTGCAGGTACTGGGCAGCAGCTGGGGCAGGCGGCGGCGCACTGAGTGCCTGGTGAGGGTGGGTCATCTTCCCACTTCTGAGCAGCAATGCCAAGAATATGAGCAGCTGAAAGAGGGAAGCTACATAAATAAATAAATAAATAATTATGTAAATAAGACCAGGTTCTGATCCTTCAAGATGCTGAATACTGTCAGGTAAGGACTGAGCACACACGGCTCTCTCTGCAATCAGCAAGGAAAGACAATGGGGAAGCTGCACGTCCTTGTGAAATCAGACCCGTACGGCTGTCTTTGTATCATCTTTCTTGTTTCATCTGGTTTGGTTACCCTCTTCCTTGGCCCACCACTGGATCACTTAAATCGCAGACACCTCGAGGTCAAAAGGCACCATGTGCAAAGGCATGCGTTATATTAAAATCAGTAACTGAAAAGATACTCCCCTAAAAGCTTTGGGAGGACCCAAAGCCATGTGCCGCGGGATCCTCCCCTCCCTGCTGCAGTGCCTGTCTCCCGAGTGCAGCCAGAACAGCCGCCCGCGGGTAGCTGTGCGCAGGCTGCTGGCGGAGGGGCTCCTGGGGGACGGTGCTCTGCAAGGCCAGCCAAACAAAGCACTTCATCATCTGCTTAACTTTAAGCACCTGACTAGCTCCATTGAGTTCAATACAACCGCTCACATGTCTGAAGTTAAGCACATGCTTAAAAGATTTGTTGGATTAGGGCCCAAAAGATTAGAGCTCTATAAAAGTAGCTGTGATCTTTAAAATGACAAAATGGCTTTCTCAACGGTAAAGAGAAAAATATTAACAACCCTGGAACAATCTGGTAAAAAATAAAAGCCCTTTAAGTGTTTCACATGTATGTTATGTATCAAGAGGTAAGGAAAAGCTAATAAAAAATTTTAAAGAGGTTACAGCAAAAGAAAAAAAAAATGTAGGAGAACAAATACGAAGAGATTTTTCTTGTCATCTGCAAGACAGTGGAAACCAGTCAGGGAGAAAGTTAGAATACAATGGCACAGGAAATGAAAATGAAGAAGGTAGTGAAGGCTTTCCTTCACTCCCACCTCCCCCCACCCTCTTTAAATGAGGTATTGACTGACTGCTTCAAAGTGAATCTTAAAAAGGGGGGACTAAGTTAACTACAGGTCAACCCGTGTCAGGGTCACTAAGGCCAGTGGAGGAAATTACCTAAGGAAACCAAAATCTAGGACATATCCAGGACTTGGAGGAAATGATGCTAGATGTTAAAAGACATCTGGAAGGAAATCTTTGATTTATTGTCATAATTTAAGTGAGTTCTTAGAAAACAAGCAACCAGAGCATAAAACACAGGCAGGAATAACTAAGCCCTTAAGCCATCACCCTGCAACCTTGTGTAAGACACAGTACGAGATATACTCCAAGGTTTTCCCCATTTGCCACCAGGGCAGGGCTGAAGGCAGGAAAAGAGGGTAGTGAGAGCAGGAGAGGCTTCATCTGTAACCTCCTAAACTTGCGAGCAGGTTGTGGTGCGTGGTGAAGGGGCATGGCTACTGCGGTACTCTGGACAGCCCATGATAAAGTGCCACATGACAGTCTGCTACTGAAGCTAAAAGCAGCAGGAGCTCAGAACAGAAGAGGGGAGAAGATAAAAACACAGCTGAAAAACAATGTCACGCTGCAGAGAAGTGTTGAGTGGGGCCCCTGCAGGGAGCATTGCGTGGACCTTTAAGGATTTCATGTTTGCATGATTAACTAAGATGAAGAGGCCAGCTGCAAACTTTAATTTCCTGATGACACAAAGGGCCATGAACAATATATATATAGGGTTTGAATTTGTAATGGCACTGGGCTATTACATAGCAAAGCCTATTCAGCGTAGACAAAAAAAATGTTGTTCAGGTTTATTGGTGCTTCATAACCAAGCGGCGAGGTTGTTTCCCAGATAATTTTGCTCATGGACAATCCCAGGGAGACACAAATAAGACAAAACAAAAAGAAAAACCCCAAAATAAACAAAAAAAGTCCAAGAAAAAAAACCAAACCAACCAACCAACCAAAAAAAACAAAACCAAACCCACAAAAAGAAGAAACAAATCACCCCCCCCACAAACCCCAAACAAATGAAAAAAAGAAATAATGAAAAATAATAATCCTAAAATCAGAGAACAGAAAGCAATTACCAAAAAATATTCTGTTGTTATCAGTCCCAGGTAATGATTAAAAATTATAGGTACTGCTCAAAACTGATCAGGAACAGATGCTTGTAATTTAAGAGAAGTAAAGGCTGCTACAAGACGGTTTCCACATGTTGGTCCATGGAAAGAAGAAGCTGGATGAATGATTATATCTGCCAGCTTTACATTTAGCTCATGCTGAAACATATTGGGGCAGATTCTAGACCTGCTCTGGTGGTTCAGAGGTGCTGTAATGATGGGTTAGATGTGTCTTTGGAACTGCAGCCTCCAAAGAGCGTGACAGGTTCCAAGTCACTTAATCCACTGAATTATAACTGGCTTACAGGAATAAGAAACATATTTTTATTTGATGACAAAGCAGGTCTCAGACTAATAACCACCAATGCTGGGCACTGTTTACCTTCTGTATTCTCTCTCCATATTTTGTTAGCAGTCAGTATAGATGCATATATATGTTCTAAAGAGCAAAGCTAGCATGCTTTGTTCTAATGACTCCATATTTAGAATCAAAGGTTAGGGAGTGTGCTGAGAGAACTGATATTGGTAAAGGCTATTATCTCTGCTATATTTTCTGAATTTCGCTGTATAAACTTCTTTAAAACCCCAAGGAAAAAGCAAACTCCATATTTTTGTACATAACCAGCTTCACATAATTTGATAATATGTGGGAGGTGACAAGAAACAATTAACCTATTTTGAGAAAATTCAGGAATTTATAGGAGAAACCTAACTCATGAAGCAATAATTTAAAACTGACCTTCTAATCCATTTCACCAACCCAGAGATAAACAGTGTGGAATGTTTCAAATTATAAAAGAGTCTGCCTTGATCTAAGTGGGTTGAAGAGTCAGACTAAAAGCATCTCACATAAATTCAAACCACAGTTACAAATACTCCTACTGCAATACCGATACATGAGTAGAAAAGTTCTGGCTGGAAATTTTTAGAAGGAAAAATTTCAGTTGATAAAAAACAAACACTTTTGCAGCAGTGTGTTGATTTCAGTGAAATGTTGTTTGGAAAGAATAATACTCCATTAAACTTTTTTTGAATGGTATGTTACTTTTTGCTCTCTCTTTTTTTTTTTTGGTCAAGGGATTTTTTCCTCTGTTGCAAAATTTTCTCTAACAAAATAGCTCAAATCAGAACAGTGCATGTCCATTAAGTCAATTTGTCAATCATTGTTTTATATGAAACTTTAGTTCTTCTCATTTTCAGTGTGCAGTGGAGCAGAAGTAGCCAATTCCTCCCTGAAGATGGCAAGGGAACTCAAGGGCACTGGGTTCCCGAGGTGTCCTGACAGTGAGTGTGGGGTTTCTGCTTGCACTGGTGGCATTTCCTGATCACCTGAGAGTTCCTGAAGACTGCAGGTGGTTTGACCATTTACCGGTATAGTTTGCTTTTCCCTACAAAGAAGGTCACTCAGAGACTAATGCACCCACACAAGCTGGAAATATAGTGGTCATTAAACCCATGGCAATCTATGAAACAGAGCAGGTACCTGTCAAATATTCCTTGAAACCATCCATCAGGTCATTTCTGAAATTAGGCAATGGGTGGGTGTGCTAAATGAGAGACAGAAGCTCATTGTCTATACTGAAGCCTATCATAACATTTTAATTGCCACTTAAATCACACTTAACCAGGTGCTGGGATTTGGGGAAGCAATCTTAGACTCTTAACCTATCCTCCTGACCAAATTATGAGATGAAAAACAAGAACTCTCAGATATTTCCCTGGAAAGTGTTAAGAATAAATAAAAGATACCAAGAAGGAGAGAGACTGCTATCTTTCTATCACAGGTTAATAATTGGCTGAAGATATTTACCTGAGTTGTTGGTAATGATAGCCTCTGGCAGATCAATACAAGTGGAATACATGCTGTCTTGAAAGAAATATGGAAAGAAAACCTTTTATAGCTTCCCCTGCCCCCCAAAAAGGAGTGACCTGATAGCAATAGGCTGTTAAAGGTGAAGTGCATTCCTTGAGTCTTCTTTTTTTGGGTGGACCAGCCTGAGTACTCCAAGCTTGGTGTTCAAACCCAGTCTGTCAGTGTTATTTGGATGTTGCAGGTGTCAGACGCCCAGAAGCTCAGGAGGAATGGAGCAGGGGAGGAAAGGAGCACACTCTTACACATTTTGTTGTCCCTGGGCCCCTTTGCAGGGCTTTGCCACGGCATGTTATTTTGTTTGGAGGGGCATTCCCTGGCACACGGCTCTCTGCCAAGGCACTTCTCTGTGAAGCTCAGAAGAAAATGGCCCATCAGGTCCTGAGTTCCTATCACTATCAATACTCTCCATATAATGGAAATGACGGCAAGACTCCTGAAGTAACAGATGCTCCATATGTATTCACAAAATTGCATCAAAGAAACCGCACTGCTCTAGCCCTTCCTCACATCCGTGGAGATTGAGCTAATTGACGGGAATGAAAATAGCTGAACTGTGAATGTGAGCCAAGGAAGTGTTGGGGGTCCAAGAAAAACTGCTCTTGGCTTATGTCACTAAACAGCTTAAGTTTCAATTTTGAAAATTACTTCAGTTTTACTTAAATATTTCTGTCTGCCAAGCAGCCAATTTGGGGAACTGATGAATGACAATGTCGCCCCATCTGCACTGAGTGCAATATCCATTTTATATGACCTGTAGCAAAAAAGGGAGGAAAGCATTATATTCCCAGCTTCTCCCTGGCACTCTCTATAAGACTAAATGGGGATAGGGTAGAGAATTAATAAAAGACTAGTTTGCTCACATGGGAGAGGAACAAAGGAAACGATTGCCTCCTGCACTGGAGCTGTGCTGAGTGCATCACTGCTCAATTTCTTTTATCTGCATGCTTTGGGACTGGCACAGCCATGTGAAACAATTCTGATGCTTTTATTCTATATGGGTCTTATATAAAGCTGAAAAAAACAGCTGACGAAGTATGAGAAGCCTCAAGAAACCAGTCGAAACTTCTAACTGAACGTGAGCTTGCACAAGCAGGCCAGACAATCCAGCAGCAAGTTACCACTAGACCATCATGCCAAAACTCCAGGAGCTCAAATTAAAATTAAAAATTTTTTAAGCCAAATTTCTCAGATTCTGAAGTTGCTCTTTTCTAGGTACCAGGATAAAACATAAGCCAGAATTTTCCAGTCCCAGAGGTTGTAAGTAAAATATAGATATCCAGCAAGCTGAGTGAACAATTTTTACTTAATTTATGAGTTACCTGGGCTGGGGTAGTGCTGCTAACCTTCCAGTCAACATTAAGACCTAATTTTTTTCTTCCTATTTTTGTTTTTTCCTCTTCCTGAAGGCATAAAAATTTCAGCATCAGCCCACCACCTAGTAGTCCATACAAAGGCTTATAACTCAATGCCTTTCATCCCAATCTCTACATGCAGCCACAGTGCTGGTGTGGGAGACACCAGAGCATTTTTTTTCTTCCAGCGTGTGCCATTTTCTCAGCCTTGGTTTTATTTTTTTCATTCTTCTTTCTTTTTCTTTAGAAGAATAAGGGTACCAGCATCTTCTCACATGTTGGTATGGTAGGTGCTATGAGATACCTTGAAAATATTTTGGGTTATACCCCTGACATTAAAATTTTAGTAGAAAAAATTAAAGCTTGTGTGCAGAGGTTTACAATGCAATAAATCTACCCAAGGTCATGGAAGACAGGCACCAGTTTTGGACCAGGGACTGTTGAAATGTATTCTTATTATAACTTTATTTGAGTGCAATAAGCAATGAGTGGAGAACTAGTCACTATGAAAAAGCGAACCCCACGTGTAAATCAGATGACCGCATTAAAAAGATTAAAATGTCAATGGCTGCTGGAGTCCGAAAAAGGAGTCTACTGAGACCTATAAAATTAGAACTAAGAGAGGGAGGTAGCCCTTAAACTTTTAACCAGATATTCTACTGTATGAATGACCACATTAGTTAATTTTTGTCATGACAATCTAATTTCGTATTGATTATTTGCTTTTATTAGTTGAGTCTCCTAAGAGATTAATAAAGTCTGAAAAGGCCCTTTCCCCCCACCCTTGGAATGCTCTTTTTGAGAACCAAAGATGGGGCATTAAAAGAGCAGGTGATGGTCCGGGTATTCACAGTGTCGCGTGGGAATTATGTCGGTGAGGCAGCCTTGCACTGCTACGTCTCAAGGTTCTCACTCAGGCAACTGGGAGTTTTATGAGGAAGGATGGAGAGAGGACTTCAAGAATTGGCCCCTGGTGAAGAATCTTATACGACATGAGCATTGTGCTGCATGCACAGCCAAGGGCCCGCAGAGAGCTGTCTGAAACAGCAATAGACACAAGGATTTACGACAAGAAGCAGCAATTGCAATATCTGGCGCTAAACATTTAATCTATGGTTACAGTTTTTACTTCAGATCAGAGCTGAAGTCAGCAGAATTAAATCTTCAAGTGTATTTCAGCAGCCCTAAATCCTTCTGATACTGTTAACAGTGGCAGACTTCCAAAATGCATTCTGTTAATAAGACAGTAAAGTATAAAACCGAGTTATCTTCTACAAGAAAAAAATAAAAAAAAAAAGAAAAAGAAGAAGAAAGATTGTTATAAAACTGCATTTGTGGTATCCTGGCCATTTTCTAGCTGAATTTCTTTCCAAATTATTTTTTTAACCCACTGCCCTTGGTGAACAAAAGAAATTCTACTAGGAGAGAAATTCTTCCCCCAAAGCTTCAATTTTTCCTCTTATTTTCACAGGTTAGAAGAGGTTAAGAAATCACCAATCAGCTGGTAACATGCAGTACCAATTCTCTGCAGGCCAGCAAAAGGGATTCAGCAGCTGTTACCTTCACTTTTGCACTTAACATAACTTTTTGTTCACCTGCAGCTAAAGAAGATTTATGCAGAGCACACTGGGAGGTTGCTCAACTCCCCAAGGCAACTCCATTAGCTTTCCCAGGAGCTATATTAAATGTGTATTAAACCACACACACGCGCACACACACACTCAATCCCTTCAGCTAATGCACTAGTTCCAGCTTTAAACTGACAAAAGTGAGAATGCTCAAAGTGAGAAGGCCCAGATAACATCCTTGAATCCCTGCTTTATGCCTGAAAATTACGGAATATATGGTGAAGTCTTTGCTTCTCTGAGTTTCACTCAAACTCTTCTTTGGTTCATCCAGAGTGGATCACCAAGGACATTGCATTTGTAAGACTCAAGTGCTCTGTGTGCGTGGTTTTGTGTGTGGGAGGGCTTCCAAAAGGCAGATTAAAGAAAAAAAAGGAAAGGATAACATTTCTCATTTGCACATAAGTGTTCACTTGAGCCCTTAAATTCATGTTGTGCTGAATGAATGGAGCTATGGTGTATCTTGAGAACACACACCTGAGACTCTGAAGGCTGTATTATGGTCACATTAGCAAACACTCTGGAAGGGAAGCTGTGGGAATCAATGCCCCAGTGCCATTTGCTGGAGGCCTCCTGCCTGCAGAGGGCTCAGGTAGTGGAGCACAGCTGGAAGCACACATGGAGAAGGAGCAGCTGTAACCCTGGCCCGAGTTCACCAGAGTCACAGGCCTGGTGGAGAAGTCCTTGAAACAGTCAGGTGGAATTTAACAGCAAATGCTAATCTCACTGCTGCACTCTGCTAACTGGTAGAATCTGTTGCTGTATTCCCTGGGATGATTGTAAGATTTACCAGAATGCACATCCTACTCAGCTTACTGAATTCTGCACAGCTTTGGAATAACTTTATGTGCATTTCAATTTCTGAAGGATCTCGCTCATTCCTGACTTGAAAGAGCGGTTTTCAAATCCATCACCAAGGTTGCTGACTGATGTCATTGCTATGATTACTTCAGGCTTCAAGCATATGAATAGTCCCAGCATGACCTCTGCTTTTCAACAAGGTAAACCCACACGGTGGAGTTTTGGTAAAGGAAAAGAAGTGGGAAATTCTCTGCATTCTGATTCTCCCGCAGAACAACCACCAAGTTCAGTGAAAAGATGCATGTTATGCCAAAAATTGTACTTCAAGTGTGTTACCAACCTTGTAAAAGTGCAGTGAAAAATTAGGGTATGGGAGTCCATCCAACCTTGTTTCTGCTACTACAGATGGGTGCTTGCATATGATACAGCTGTAAAATACCTGTCCAGGAAAATGTTTTCCCCACCAGCTCTCTCCTTCCCTTAATATGGCCCTTCTGGCAAATTTTAGGTCTTTTCCCCATGGTACAGGAGCACTATACTCAAATTGTATATATTTTGTATATTTTGCTCAAGCATATTTTAGAAAAGGCCTAGTTTCTTCTACATTAAAGTTGCCCCTAATATTTCATTTGAAGAAGGTAGCTACCATGGAAAATTTTGATCTACAATGTTAGATCTTGAGAGATTTACAAAGAATTCAATATGGAATTTTACAAAATGAAGTGTTGGCCATTTACCAGCCTTCTAATTGTTCGTAATAGGAACATGTTTCCTGCAGAGAAATCATCAGAATCGTTGCAGTGCCTTACGGATTTTTATGCCAAACTTTTGATACAAAAGCCTTTTGCTATGATGGTGATGGTCAGATCACACTGCAAAGTCTATTTGGATGCTAACTGAGCGATATCACCTAGAGTAGCCAAGGTCCTTGGAGAATTGCTCTGGGTCAGTCATACTGTCTGCTTGCAGTATTGCCTATCGACTAATGCAGCAGGAGACATGGGGCATGAGAAAGTGCTCCAGGGGAAAGGTAACTTGGGCAGATGTAAATGTCCATTCAGAATAAGGTTCCTGGCAGATCTAAGGTAGATTGAGGCAGTGTGGACCTGAACCAGGGAGCCAGAGACAGTTTGATGATAATGCCTGTCTTTGCTATGGACAACATGGATCTAGAAAATCTGCTCACTTGTTTGTTTGTAAAGACTTCCTGGCTTAGGACATACCTTCATTAGAGAAAGGGCACTGACTGACATTCATAACCTTAGCAGAGGAACATACTCAAGCCTTTACTCAGTTTTCTGCAAGTAATTAAATCTCAGTTTCTTGAATAAAAATCAGAGACATTCTTGCAGTGAGTCTTGTGATTAAATTCTGACCTGGGTTACTCATTTCTAAGTCGTACTTAATTTAAGGAAACATTCAGTAGAAGCAACTTTTTTGTTTGGTGGTTTGGACAGCAGCCTTTATAAGTTGGACAAAATATTGGCAGAATTTTTTTCAATCGCTTGGTCTATTTTTTCAGTGAAAAGCTGTCAAAATTACAGGTTTTCAATATATTTCTCTGTTACAGGTGCAAAAGAGTAATAGGAGATGAGTGGAACCACTTGATAGTTCTATCTACGTGATTCTATTTCTGTTCAAACAGCAAAATATCTCTCCTGTAAGGCAACATGCATATGAAAAATAATTATAAATATTCCTAAGCATATGGGCTTAGGAAGAAGGGGAACACAGCAAGGGAGCCTGGCCGAAAATCCAGAGCTGTTTTTCAAAACTGTCTTAGAGCAAAGATTTTAGATCTGTAATCACTGAGACACAAGGAACAGGTTTCTACAAGAAGCTCTCGTTAACAGTTTTCACTCTTCGCTTCAGCCTTTATCCTCGAAATGTTTTGTATTCCAGCATTCCTGCCCTGAGCTTGGTTTTGGAATAGCAGCCCTCAAGACCCTTAAATAGAGCTATGTTTGTGGGCATGGACATAATTCCTCCAGCTGTGCAAACAGTAAAACAAAGATAGCATCTCTTCTGTTGCAGCCCTGCAGATCACTGAATGATAACGAGACTGACGATTTACAGTGGATTCAAGGTGCTGCTGTGCTTTGGAATTCCTTCTGACTCGTCAAAGAGATGACAAACAAGTCCCTCACTCCTGAGGTGTCACACACAACTTCGAGGAGCATAAATATCCAGTTGCTTTTCCCCTATCAGCAGTTTACTGTGTGGTGTATTTCAGCCATGTATGTGGCATATCACTCACTGCACCTTTCTCAGACCTATGGATAAGGTCCAGTTCTCTGGTAAGGAAAGTTCTGGGATGTTCTTCCATGTTCTGATGGACTTCAATTGAAAATGAGCTTTTCTAATGAACCAAGTGAACCAAGTGAATAGAATCTAGTTCTGCAATACATGCCATTATCCTTCTGACTTTTATTTCCATATGGATTTCTGCAGGTCTGGCCCTTGTCTCTTTTTGACAGTCATACAACTCTCTTGAGTTAATAGAGTTACTCCTCAATGCTGTCTCAACATTTTCAGTGTTCTGTATGTTACCAATTTTATACTAAAAGAACCTCAGAGCATTGTTGGTGTTGGCAATGGAAAAATTAAGGCTTTGGCAGTTTTGTGAGGTAGCTGGGTCTTGGCCCAAAGGAAGGTCTCATGATTTAGGACTGTTGAATAAGCACATTACTGAGAGTTTTCTATTACAGTTATAAGCACGTAGCTAATAGTGCTGACATTTGCATGGTATGTAGCAGCTGAAATCCAAGCCAGAAAAAGATACTGACTTAGTGGGAGCCATAAAATAACACCAGGCCACCTTCCATGGCTGGTACTCCACATTTGTCTCCACAGAAGACAGTATGCAAAGCCTGTGTAAGCCACTGGGGAGAGGCCTGTTGTGTTAACACCATGTCAGAAAGCACTGCAGTTGTGGTGATGCCATGTTCCTGCCTGCAGTGTTCGTAGTGTTTAGCTACAGAGGAGTGATGAGTTTAGATCTTAAGATACTGCTGGATGCAGAGTGAAATGGGTGGGAATTGGCTAGTCCTCAGAGTGGTGGTGAAGGTGGTGGACAAATGTTGGCATTTGAATGCAATGTAGATGCTCGTCTAAAAATCTGCCAGCCAAAAAGGTGTCTCATATTGTGCTGTAGATCTTATCTTAGACTATGTTTTATCTTACACTATAGCTACGCTGTAGGTTTCTGATGAAGATTGAGCCACTAACTTACAATTAAATAAACTTCAGTTTCCAACTAAAATGTTTGATTTCTCTTTGCAGAGTCATAAATAGAAATTTGCCCTCTGCAAAAAATCGCTATTACCAAAATATGGCTTTCGAAATTCATATCAACACAAAGATCTTTGATAGTTTGTACATTAGGAGCAAAATATGGAATCTAAATGCTTCAAAAAGCCCCAACCTATTGAAAGCATTCACTTCTATTAATCACGCTATATAATGGGCTGAATCAAGATGCTGTATTTATTTCACTCCAGAGGAAAGATCACCATAACTCAACTGCATCTTTGCCACTCATGAATTATCAAGTCTTGCTTTGCTTGTGGGATAAATATATCTCAGTTATGTATGCTCTTTTTTCCTCTCAGTGTATCTATATATATTTTTGGTGTCAATTTTTATTTATATGCATATACCTGCAACGCTCACAGTGGAGATTGTTACTTTGCAATAAGTCGAAGCAAATCAATTCGGTCTACAGACACAATTTATTTTCCTACTGCAGCATTCTCCAGTATCATTTCAGGAGTTGCCTCCACAGCCTTCACTATAACTGTTAAAGTGGGCCACATGGCAAAGATGTGAGGGGGTCTAGCATTTGATCAAGTTGACAGGGAGTGTCAGGTTCCTGCTGTTAGCTGAAACGCCAGCACGATGACACGTATTTGATGTCATTTCAATGCAGATTCTGACACAGGCCAATTTATGGTCCAATTTATGTCTTGACTCTCATACCAAGGCCAAGCAAGCTATAAAATGTAATAAGAATTTCTTCAATCAATGTCCAGAGGAAAAACAAATCACTCAGTTACTGACACAGTATTGCATCAACACTCTGGTAAAGTTCTCACAAGTGTGTGACATGCCCCTAAGCTACGGCGAACATGTGGAATAAAAGGCTGGGCATGACAACATCACATCTCTGAAATGGGACCCCCTCAACTTAAGAGCTGTTTCCATGTCAGTTCTTCATCTTTGCAGCTTTCTAGTTTGTTAAGAATTAAATCCTTCTCTCTTTCCTTCCCCTTCTCTTCCCAGGTTCAGCCTTTCCTCCCCACAACTATTTTTTTTTTTTCTGTCTTGCACACTGTATCTGGCTATCTAACAAATCTCAGCATAAGGCCCAGACAAGGTTATGATGGTCAGATGATGATCATATAGCTGGTCAGTGAGCCTCTTAAAGGCTTGTATTTTTTCGCTTTCAGGTGCTCTCAAATCACATAGAAACATCTACCTTCCTCTTCATCTCTTCATAATCAAGACAATAACCCTATCTCAGCCAGTTAGAAGACATTGTCAATGGCAAATAGGCATGTACAGCACATATTTTTAATTGGATATGGGATACAGGATGATGTGTTTTCTCAAAAGCAGTGGTACTGCCTCTATAATGTGGAACAAATGGTTTTGCCCTGTGGACAACATAAAGCAGGCGTGAGAAAATGTGTGTGTGGTCTACACTGTATAACTTCATTCCATTATTCCTCTGGTTTTGTACATTTAGGACTGTAAGTATGAGTATTCTTGGTTTTCTGTAAACCAAAACAGCTGACAGGGGACTTGTTTTATTTGGTAAGGTCTTTGCCCTGGTAATTTCAGTAAAGTTGCTGTGCAGATGCGTCTGACTCTTTCGATGGCTGCAAAAATGAAATCAAGGTGAAGGGAAAGTACTCTACACCCGAACATTTCTCTGCACACATCAAAATAATTGGCCTCTGAAGCTTGTCCAAGTATACCACAGGTACCCCTACCCTGCAGTTACACTGCCAGCAAGATGTCAATGCGTGTGCTGTGCGACAAATGGGCTCTGACCTGGCCAAGGGCAGGTGTTGGGTATCGTGTGGATTGTCCTGGTGAATTTCTGAACCTTTGTGAGGCAGGGGATGGGGGTCATCCTTAGCTGGTAGAGGAGCTGCAAGACCCCAAACCACTTCTGCTGCCACTGTGGCCCTGGCAGCCAGAAAGCATAGTGGTTTGAAGAGCTCTTAGAAAGATTCATATAGTTTAACATTTTTGTGGAGGGCGAGCCTGTGTGTTATACTGGATGGAAAAAAAAGGAAAGGACTGTGAAAAGAGCAGAAATTTCTTTTTCCCAGGATTGTAATTTGTTGATATTTGATTTTCCTACATCTCAGAAGAGCCTTCGAGTTCCAAATTTCCTTTCAAATGAAGATGGTTTGCTTTCAAAGAGAAAAATCGAAACAAAAGTTATTGTTATGATTGCAGATGGATAATATTTTTTTTTGTGAAAAATATCTTATTGAGAAAGATTGAACCAAACATTCATTTTGTTGGTGGAACTCTCAATATAAATGCTGATCTCAATAAATCCTGCTCCAATATAAATCCAAATGCTGGTGAAATTTTAAGTATCTCAAGCTGTGTTTTGTTTGAAACAGGAGTGCCAGACAAGATTACAGAATATCTTCTCATTGACTCTAGGATCCCTGGAAATGGAGATGGCTCCTAGGCCAGAGCCTAGACTGAATTCTCTCTCCTTGAATCCTGTGCAAGCAAGCCTTGCTCTTCTGGAAGGAGTGTTGCTGGCTCTGGGAGTAAAAAGGTTTCCTTCGATTCATCACCCATCTACTCGTTACTGCTGTTGGCTGTTGTATTGTTACGTGCCATCTTACGTTAGTTTGCACATTTTTGGGAGAAGAGGTGTTGGGCCATATTCCGACTCTCTGCTGTGGCCCCAAAATTAGAAAAAGCAAAAGACAACTGGGACCAGTTTAGACTCCCTGAAGAGAGCTAGGAAATCTTTGGTTAACCCAAAGTGGCTCTTTTGGACTTAAGCAATGTTGTAAGCACCTGAGACTGTCTTAGACTTCATGTGTCTTTTGAATATGTCTCCTTGTGCTTTTATATGTTTGTGTAATTAGCCTGTCACTGTGTCAAGGTCTCCCACAGTACATTGCAGTCACTGTACAAATAATAAATGATGGCAAAAATAGGTGTTTTTACATAATACAGTCAATCTTACTGTACCTATGGCTAAAAAAACCCACCAGAGCATGTGCTGTTCAGTGTTACACCTGCAGTCATTGCAAGCACTCATGTGGGCAGGGGTGCACAGAAAATTCTTGCTACAAGAATCTCTTTTTTCTTTTCATTGCATTGTCTAATATTATTATCCTTTCATAGTTCTAAAAATCCCATCTAAAATGTTGTGCTGTGTCTATATTTTCAATGCTTGATATCAAAGTGATTTTCCACCCATAGAGGATATCACTGTGAGCACTCAGTGACTGGGGTGACTTTGTAATTGGTCCTTTTCTCTTCCCGTTATTCAGTGCCAACTTAGAGGGCTCACCTGTATACACTCATAACAGGGATGTGGCACATAGATACCGTGAGCAATATTTGATCCTGGGTGAACTCCAAGGAGGAACTGCCCTTGAAATTTACTTCTGCTGTCAGTAGTATCCTTGCATGCTCAGTGAGTGGATGACTGCAGCCAGCCTCCCTCAAAAGCTGAAACTAGTCCAAAACAACCAAACATCCCCAATCTACCTAAAAAAATCTGACAAAACTAGATTTAAGAAGTTATTTTTATAGCTCTGTTTATAGCCCCTTTGTTTATGCAGAGATAGGTCAGCTGAATTTAGATCTTTAAACGCTTAAGCACCACGTACAATGCTAGCTTGCAAAAAAAAAGTGTAGAAAAAAGCATGATCAAGACTTGTTACACTTTCCCTTCCAAGCACGAGGTTTAAACAATATTTTTTAAAGCACGCATAATTGATACCCACTTCTATTAAAAATCTAAATGAATTTCCTCTCTCTCTAGTGCACTGCCACTCTGAATACTTCCATCAGAGAGTGGTAAACCAGCAGCTTGCTGTGTTTGCACAAAATAAGTGCTGCAGTGTGCTGAAAAACATCCAACCTGCACTTCTGCTCCGAGTATGTTGTTTCATGGTCAATAAGTGTATGGATAATCAGGAAACTTGCCCCTCCTCTTTCAGGTTTCTTCCTGAACCAAGAAGCCTCTGTCTAAACACACGATTTTATACCCATGAAGAAATCGCAGTGTGAACTGACATAATGGGAAGCAGTTTCCCACCTGGGAATTAGATGAGAATTTTTCATTATATAAGGGATGACACTATCAAGCAACATAAATATGTAAGTACAAAGCATACTAATGATGTGCAGTGACAATTCTGTGACCTCTCGTTCGCTTCATTGAAGGAGAAGTACAGAGGGTTTCTGTACTTCTATAAAGACAGTTATAGCTCCCTGTCAAGTCAGGGTGGAGTTTATGGGAAGACTGCCTTCTCTAAACACAAAAAGGAAAGGAAATAAATTGAGCTAGTGGGGAAGTAAATTGCAAAATATGTGCTGTGCATTGTTATAGAGTCTCTCTGAAGGGTGGTGTGATAAACCAAAGATTTGCTGACACTTAGGGAGCAGCACTGACAAGATAATATTGGCCTTCCTACCCCAAAAGTAGCAACCTGACCAGCTGGATGTTAATTTATCAGAGCTGGCAGAAAAGCACTGGGGAAGACAGTAAGAAGGGAGAAGCATCTTAGTAGAGCAATCACTATAAAAAAAAGCCAGACTCATATTCTTTGCAGCCATTGGGGCAGTATGCTGGGGAAAAAAAAACCAAAACAAAGACAGTTTCATCTGGGGAGTCTTGTCTTTTCAGAAACATATTTAAGTTGTTGTTTGTATGATTATATTTGAATCTACTTGCATTCTCCTTGAATGATTCCTTTTAGTGATGCTAAAGACTTTCCTCATGTAGTAACACCTTTTGAAAGTTTGTCTTATATTAAACTGTCTTGTTCAGATAGATGAATAGGATGGAAACATTTTTCTTCTATTTCTTTTTTACTAATTGGCTGATCTTTGAACTCAGCCCTGGCTGGGGAGGAAATGAACTAGCAATGGGAGAACTGAGGAAAACCAGGGTGTCTTCAAATCACTCTGAGACACAGGAACATAATGTCATGGCAACAGTAGCAAACAGGTTTTGCATACACAGTCTCCTAAAAATTACCAGATCAAATTTTCTTCTCTTCTTAAGTATACAGTTTGGAAACCCTCCCAAGCTGCTCTGAGTTGCTCCCCAACAGAGACACTATTTTCCTTGATTTTCCCTGAGAAGATGTGGAAAAATCTCAGTATTTTGCCATGCTAACTAGACATCACAGGGCTTTGCCAAAATGTATGTGCCAACTGGGCCTGATTTGGGGGGACTTACCCTGACATGTACCTCTGAGGTTTTGGCTCCTTTTGTTAGGTGCTTCACTGGACTCTGGGCCCTCCCTTCACTTGCTCATGCCATCGGTGAAACCACAGCAAAACCAGGCTGAGATGTTCCCGTCAGATCTGCAGGTTTGCTGTGTGCATCCACTCCCGAAGCCAAAGGGGGCCTGGGCTGTGACTGTGTGTGAAGGTTTCCTGATGGTGTTTGTGTGCTTCCTTTTCATGTGGATGCTAGTACAATAGATTAACATGTTGGCAAGAAACTTACGAGGCTTCAGTATTGGACTTGAGACGACTTGAGGGAGCCCACATCCTCAGGACCACTGTGCCAGGCTCTGCTGACTCAGGAAGACAGTTCACATTTCGGGGTTTTCTGAAGTCCCTTTTACCTAGGGAAGAGATACTGGAGTGAAAAGATAAGTTAAAAACAGACAGATCCATTGCATGTGTTAAAAACTCTTAGGAGTTTGTTGTGCAGCTGAACACATTAGTCTAGAATGAGGATCCCTGTGTTTCCCACTTTCTACAGGAAATCACTGATGGTGTAACAGGGATAATACACAACATGATGCATACAGGTAGCTGTGCAATGATCCAGTGATTCAGAGTGCTCAGGATCTGAGTCTCCCTTGGGTTATGCTCATATCTATTGCATGGAAGTTCATGGAACCATGCCAGTGTAAAATTAGTCTGGGACCATAATCAGGCAGGGAGGCTTTAATCAAGCCACATTCCAAATCAGAACTGAAATCCCTGTAACAAGAAAGTCGTTTTCTCCAAAACCATTTCTCCATGTTAACACATATATCCCTTTCTACAAATTTCTTCTGAAATTCAGTTTGGCTTCTATACTGTGTGAATGACTGTGTACTGCAGCCATCCTACACAGTACATAAAGCCTCACGTTCTCATGCTAAAGAGACAGGATGAGGACTGTTTGTCCTTCTCTGAGCAGGCTGTGACCAGCAAACTATTGGTACACAAAGGACAGTTTCCTCCAGTCCTTGACAAACAGCAGTTTTCTTGCTCCTTCCTGGTGAATATCTGTGTTTTGACTGGAAAATCTTCATGCAACAAATATTGATTAATTGTTAATATTTGATTTTAAAAGGTGTTGAAGCTGGGGCTATGTTTTAATACTATTATTTATGAGGGGAAGGAGGATTCAGCTGTAGAATTTAAAAGGTGGGTAATTTCTCTGGTACAGTTCATAGCTCTGTCCCACAACAATTCTGCCAGGATATATAAAAAATAGCACCACTTGGAGGAGGAGTAGGAAATGGTGGTTGGAGTAAAGGGTATGGGTTAAGCTAATATTGATATCCAACGTTTTGCACTGTGAAACCACAGCCTGAGACTCTCAGGGAGGGTCTGCAAAGACACAGGACCCTTGGGCAAAAAAAATTTCAGCAGCACAAGTTTTCAAACTCCAAAACTATCTCAGGGAAAAATAAAATACCTGCTAAGGAGTAAGATAGGTTTCTATGATTTAAAAGGTTACCCATTCAAAAGAAATGGGGAGAAATTGGTCTTAAATGGCATCTAACCCAGGTTGGAAAGATACACAGAGGGATCAGGAAACACAGCATAGATGTTACTTGTTTCATTAGAATTGGACATTTCTTGTATTAGTCAGATTAAGTAGCAACTGGTTTGTGAAACCTTTGGCAAAGTCTCTGTGCAATTCTACTACAAACTGAAGAGGTTAATTTCAAATTCAGAGTCCCCTAAAACAAGTTCTGGAAAAGGAGGCATTTAGGGTGTAGGAAATTCGAAGTGGCACTTCTGCACCTGGGACATGAGCTGTGAAGTCCTGTTTTTTGAGAAGATATAGAAAATTATTTTGGGTATGTGACGGGCAGCAGAGAAGTTTAAAAAGAGGGAGGACTATCCCTCCTCAAACCACCATTCATGGAGTAAACAAGCAGGTGTCAGGGGCATTCAGCATGGAGACAAGGGACAGGTTCCTTTACGTGCATTTCTGAAAGCAACAGAACAAAGCATCATTAATAACAAAAAAACTGACAGATGGATTGTGAAGAACAAAATTATGCAGTAACCCAGAATGTTACCAGCAGCTCAAGCATCTGCAGTTGTGAAGATTACTTCATTCAATTTTCTTCAAATAATGCCCATTCCTTTACATATCTCCCTGAATCAGTGGAAGAACTATTTTTCACAGAAGAGCTTGAGAGAAACAAGCATCAGTTTTGGCCATTAATTTTATGAATGATTTGTTGGAAAGTGCATTAAATGGCAACATCAGCCCACAAATGAGCTTTGAAATGTTCTTATTCCAAGCCTGTGCAGATGGGCAATTTGCTGTGTAATCAGTTTTCATAGCTACCCTTTCAATCAGGGTCACTTGTCTTATAACCGTGCTCTTGTTTTGCAGGTTTGTATTTCACACCATCTCAGAAATGCTGCATGTACGAGGCCAGTGACCAAAAAAGTGGTAACTCAGAAAATACAGCGAGGTTATTCAAAAGCACTTTGAACAGGGGTCTCAGCAAATATAATACTCTGGGAATATGGGTAAAAGAGAGAGATATAGATGAAGAGCTATCTAGCAACCAGTAAGTGACAGAGCCTGAGACTATTATTCCTGCTGTTCTGTGGAACATGTACATGAGTGTTGTAACCCAAGTAAATTACAGCAGTGGTATTCTTGTATGTAATTAAAAAGAAGTCTCATGTGAAAGTAGAACAGTGATATGACAGCTATGTAAATTCAGGACAATGCCACACAAAAGACTTTATGGCTCTCCTATCACTTAGACACTGCACTGGAGAACATACAGAGATTAACCTCCAAAGTGATACCGAGATCAGAGTATGAAACTTAGGGGAAAATATCAGAGGAACTGAATTTATACAGAGATCACTCACTGGGGACATTACCAATATGTAGAAGTGCCTTTAATGAAGTAAGGGAATTCTTCACATTAGTACAAGAAGGTAGAACAAGAAGCAGCAGCCTCAAACAAAGGAAGAAAAAGTTTAGGTTACATACCATGGTTTTTTTCCTTAAAACAGACAAGCTGGGTATTGAAATAGTCTGCCCACAGAGAGGCTATCTCCTTAAGATATGAGTGAGAGTAGATAAAACTTCACATGAGAGGGAATGACACAGCCATGCAAGGTGGAGGTGTCAGTTTGAGCCCTGCCAACTCTCCTAAACCAAGAAGTCACCTCTGGAGGTAGTGGAGAGGGGTGGCACGTGTGCTGTGACCCTCAAGCACCTGTAGTGTGAGGAAAGTCTAGTAGCTGCTCACAGGAGAGGGGTAACACTATCACACCAGTAGCTCCTACAGCCTCCATAATGGTCAGGCGAGGCAGCCCCATGCATTTCCAAGGATTTGGATGACTCAGGATTCTTTTTCCAGTCCTTTGTCCTTGGTTCCAAATGGACTATAAATTATATATCTTAGTGTGTAAAGACTATTCATTCACTCTGTAATGCATTAAAGCAATGAAAGACCAGAAGGAATGGACAAAAAATTTCCAGTGACATGAGGACTTGCATGTGGCACCTGTATTGAATTTTCTCATGTAGGAATTTCAAAGTTCCTTAAAATAGCATAGGAAAGTCATGATAGCCTAGGTCTGAGGGAGTTTTCACTGTGAGTTGAGAGTGGCTGGATTTGTTCCAAGTAGTGAAAGTACATGTAAATAATCTCAAGAAGAGATGCAGACTTTTCCTACTGCTCTGCACCACTTTTTGGTTCCCTACACACAAAATCTGAAGGGGTTTTGTACATTTTGTGTGTTTGTATATTGACATCTATTCCCTTAGCAAGGGTGTTTCCCTTTTTTTCCCACAAGCCTAGCTAAATAAAACTCAAAAGACTGAAGAAACAAAACTGCTGTTGCAGAAACCTCTAGAAAGTACAAACCAGGATCATATTAATATCTGATGCCTCAGCAGTAAAATCTCGACTGTGCCCCATTAGAAATATTCCTTTTGCAGGGCACCCTTCTAGCCCTGGTTACTTGTAAACTTGGACTGTTAATGGGTCATTCTGTGCATGCTTTCTGTCCCAGGACATGAGTTTGGTGCATTTTTTTCTGGAGGAGGTGATAAAGAAAAAGGTAGTTTCCCCTGTTACTCTGCTGGTTGCTTTTTTTCCAGTTGTGTTAAAGGCAACCCTTTTGAAATCACTCTCAGAGGTTCAGAACACTACAAAAGATCCAGGCAGAGAGATTAATAAGCAGTATAGTGCAGGTGAGGCACTGAAAGACACAGGATAATACAATTTATCACATGAATTTAACCAGAGCTAGAGGGTATCTCTCTGCCAAGCATGATTTGATTCATGTGGACACATACATACGTACATGTGCACACACAGATGTGAGTGTACGTGAGTGTGTATGACAGAAATTTCTTCTGTGCTTCGTACTGAGGGTATTCACTGGAAATGATGTATGAAATGAAATCCCCATGCTCATGGCATGGAGGGAATATCAGACAGAGCTCCACAATCACTGCAGAGATGGGCTTTGCTATTGGCAGATCAAACGCATCCAGAAGAGCAAACCAACCTGAAAGACTCTGGGGAAAACAAATATTTTTTTTTTAAGTTATAAAATAATGTTCCCACCCTTTTAATATCATTTCTCCCATTTTCTCTCCCTCTGGCATTCCCCTGGGCAGCCAGCTACATTAGCTGGAGCCTTAGAGAGATAAGAGCCCTCCCCACACGTATTTCCCCTTAAAAGCCCTTCACAATGTGTTAAAATTACATTTTGAATAACACTTTCTAGCTTTTTTTATTAATTTTTTAGCGTGTTTTTACCATCTGAGGTTTCTTAGCAATAGTAGTGGGCAGTCATATGGGAAAGAGGGGGCTGTCCTCTTTTCTCTCCCACACTCACCAGTACCATGCATTTGATGTTGGCTCTTTGAAACCCAAGATAAATAAAACCAAATCCCAGCTATGCCATGAGTTGTAAGGGGAACCTATGACAACGGGAGTGGCTTCCCCAGGCCTTCCCATCATCTATTCCTGGGCCATGGGAAACCCTCCACGGCAAGGAGGAGGTGTGGACATACCCTCTTCTGGGGTGGTGGGGTTTTCCTCCACCCATTGCTGGTGCTCAAGCACACCTTAGCATTTCCAGACTGCTCCGTACGTGGTGGGATCATTTCAGCTTGGCTATACATTGCTGGAGAAGGACGTTTATTTATAATACACGGTGTAGGAAATTAGGCCATTGTACTTCTGCACAGGGGAAAGATTCATAAAAAGTCACACAGAATTATTCTTATATAAGTGACAATGACATCGTTGTAAGGAGGAAGCAGAACTTTATTTGTCTTACTTAAAATGATATATAGAGCACTTGTCTGTTTATTCCACTGCAAACAGCTTCTGCAAAAACAGCGGTAATTCCCTAGGGGGTTCTGCTGATAGTTATAAGTTACTTGAGCAAAATCTCTCAAGTGAGCTACTGCCTTACAGGTAGCCATTATTCTAGATTCAAAGGGCTTTTTGTTGTGTTTGTTTGTTTGTTTGTTTTTTAAAATTATGTTCCGTGTAATGCTGCTTTTTAAAATATAAATTGTGTCATAACATTGCTACTTTTCAAGGGGGTAAGTATCTGTATCTAAATCAAAGGATGCACTGCCAAAGGAGAAACCAGTCAATAAATTGGCTTCACAATCAAATCTGGCTCAGGTTAAAGCAAAGTTAGTTTGATGGATTCAGCTGAATCCTAGTAAATAGCAGCCTACATAATTAAGCTGCTCTACCTTCATGCAGTCTCCCTGGAAGCTTATGGGCATCTCTAAGGCACAAGAGTGACAATCAGTAGCTAAGCCGAGGAAATGAACAGGCAATATTGCCCACCCAGACGTCATTCCTTACCCCCCATTACCATTGTCTCACCTCTCAAAAGGATTAGCAAAATTTGTCTTCGATTCTTTGACGGGACTGCAACATCCTTCTCTAATTTAAGGATGGATTCTGGGTCTGAAAATCAAATAACTGATATTATTCAACGGGCAAAAAATCAACACTGAAACTTGGTTTTGCTCTCTCTTTCTCATTTATGCAAGCTTATGAGCCTATTGTCTATGAAGTCTCAGCCTTCAGCAGCACATTTGGAGGGTGTTTTTAAACAGATGACAGGAAGAAAAAAACCAGAAAAGTGGGATAAAAAGAAGTCTTGTAGTCCTCACAAACACACTGCATTTTTTTTCCAGGGGGTAGGAAAGAGAGTAATGAATTCTTTGATGAGGCCAAAATGAATGGGAATTGACAGTGAAGCTGACATGGGTTTTCACCATATTCTTATTATTAATTAATTGCAATCATCAAACTATTTCTCAAAGTAACTCAGTTTTCCATAACTTGTTTTCATTCTTGACTGATATTTTTCTGGTTGCTCAGCAAGAATGAAAAGTGCAAGTTTTGAGTTTCTTCTTAGTGTTTTAGTCCCAAAAAAGAAGTTTTCAAAAGTTGAAAATGTATGAAGATCAGCTTAATTATTCAATGGGAAAAAAAACAGAACTAAATTAATTTCCAGGAAATTAATGCAAAGTTTCTAATTTACTTTGAGAAGTCATCATCATTTCTTGATTATTTTTGGTTCTTTGGTGACCCAGGGAAATTCTCTTTCACTATGACAAAGCTTCTTTTTCCGTAAAAAACGGTAATAATAATTACCTGCTTCACAGCAGTGTGGTAGGATTTAGTTAATTAGTGTTTTCAAAGTGCTTTGAGATCCTAGGATGGAAGACGCAATAGAAATGCAAAGTATTATTATTATTCAGAGTTAACAACCAAATTTCAACCATTTGCACTTATCCATCTTAACAGCACATACTCAAGGGAAGAAAACACATAACTTGTCAGCAGACAGTCCTCTTAATGTGGGTTATAAAACCACCTTCTTGATTACCATCTGGAGTAACATTCACAAGTGAGGGATAGCAGATGTGTGCGCGTGGAGAGATGCATCCCACTTCCCCAATCCATCGGACACATCAGTGTTGCCATACTGTATCCATCCAGCCCAGTATTATGCCTCTGACGCCAGCCAGCTCTTGATGCTTAAGGGCAAACAAGACCCACTCTTGCCTTTCCCTCCATCTCTTCAGCAAAAAAAAGCAACAAACAACACAAGCAAACTCCCCTTTCCTCCTTCCACTTCCCTCTTTCATAATAACAATGCAGCAGCCAACTGTGCAAAGCTCAACAGTGGATGAAAATGTCTTCCTGACCCCTGTGTGCAATTAGTTTCCTCCCAGGAGCATGAGATTTGATTATTTTTGCTGTTATCTTCGCTTGTACAGCCACTAGTGTTATTATCTCTTCTCCATTTTTCAGATAGGCTTTTTTTTTTTCCCCTTGAAGATTAGCCTGAACCTTCCAGAGTCCTTGCAGCGAGGTGCCCCGTGGTGCCCCGCGGAGATGTGCTGCCTCCGTAGCAGGAAGCAGCATCAGTCTGCAGTTGGCTTTTGCAACCCTTCTGGCCTCTCAGACCTCTCCAGAGGCCTGCAGGGCAGGGGTGGAAATCCCTACAAGGATGTGGAGGCAGAGGAGCTTTGTGAATGATGTGCAGAAGAGAAATTTACTGGGATTTAATGTTAAGAAATGGGTGGCTTGACTTAATTTAATTCTGCTCGGATTCTGCTGCCATCCTGCCCCTTTTTAGAGGATGAGGTGGTGGGCACACGAAAAGAGCCATTCTGCAACTCTCACCAGTGGAAAGCCAGCACTGAGCATGTGTGGTTTAGTGGAATACAAAATGCATGGTCCTGGCGCCATTTTATTTGCATGCCTTGGGTGGGAATAAATTGAAAGCAATCCTGCCCTCAGGACACAAACATCAGCCCTCCCAAGCACCACACAGCATGCTAACGGGTCCACCCAAAAAAGCAGCCTGGGTGGAGAGCAAGCACACATGGCTGCTAAGGATGGCATGGGCTGCATCATCAGAAAGGTTTGTGCAATATTACCCAGAAGTTCAGGTCCGGCACAGGAATTCCCAGAGGTGCTGTGTCCAAGATGCCACTTTTTTCATGGCTGCTCTCTCTGCCACTCTGTGTTTTATGGGCAGGTGGGGCCAATAAAACACCTCACACTTTTAGGGGGTGGCTTTCTGCTGACACCAGTGGGCTTTGGATCAGGCCCCTGCTCTAAGTCAGGCGCTGACATTTACAAACTTAGGGATGAGAGTGCTGGAATACTTAATCCAGTGCCAAAGAACTGCCGTAAGAAATGCACTAACAAAATATTTATGAAATGAGCCACTTCCTTATTTTACTTTCAAATTGTGTTAAAGAGAAAAAGATTTATAGGTGACAGAAAACAATATTAAAGTCAATCAAATGCACAGAAGCCCCTGGATCCGCAGGACGCCACTCAGGGTAGTGACAGGCTATTTTAAGTCAGTGAACCTGCTTTGTTGCAGTGATCTCAAAAAGCAGGAGAAAAGCCCGTTTTGGCTGAGCAAGTCTCTTTGTGCTGCCACGTGGCTTTTTCGGTGGTGAGCTAGGGTTCAAAGGAGCACAGTGTATCTATCACTGCCATAGTTAATCCTATCATTAGAAGATATAAGCAGCCTTCTCCCACATTAGCAATGTTTACCTCATATTGCTCTAGCATTCATTTTCACTAATATGGTACAAAAGTGTAATGATGTATAAGTGTTTTTTAATGTTAAGTAGTGAATACAGGTGGGTAATTTACCACTGGGTCTATACAGATTGGAGCTGGTATTTCAGAAGGAAGACTCTGGACTCTTTCTTCTGTGTTTTTTACATATAATTCTTTTTATTTTTGTGGTGTCTTCTTCTACTGTTTATAGTTTATGCCACTAAGTCAAAGCTGTAAGTGCCAGTTATTTTGGAGTCAGCAGAATGAAATGTTTGTTTAGAAAGCTTTCAATTAGCCATGGGATGAATAGGTTTGATGTGGAAGCAGGTATTCTTTACTTGTATTTGTGTTAAGAATGAATGTTTTGTTTGTGTAATTTTCCTAGGAACTAGTATGTGCTCCTGGGACATGATCTCTCTTGGTAGAATAAACCCTAAAATGGACCAGTGATTTCTGTGTTGTAAGATGGAGGACGCACAGGTCTCACACCAAATTTATGGGCTATCCCATTTTTACTTTTGATGTAGAGTACGTTCTTAGTCATTCATTCCTATTAATATGAAAGATTCACTCTGTGAAAAAAAAAAAAATAAAAAATTAAAACATGGACAGAGAGACTTTGGACCACATGTGGATGGTTCCCTACATAACGAATGGACAGGGGCTCAGGAAGCAGTGAAACCAACAGGCTTTGTGGGGTCGCACAGGTCAGACCCCATAGGGAGACCCGCATCCGTGCGGCTTCTCACGCGCAGGATCGGGCTTCATTTCCACTTCAAGGGGGTTTTGACTCCCAAGCTAGTGTTGCAAGATTTTTTTTTTTTTTTTCCCCTCTGCTCCTTTTTTTAGAATTCCTTTCTTTGAAACATTTTCCACAGTAGTAATTGCTGCTAAAATTTCACAGAACATTTGCAAAAGTGACAGCCTAATTCTAGAAAATTTCAAACATTTAAAAGGCATTTGTACAGAATTTTGGTGCTGAAAAGCTTTGTTGGTGAAGTTTTGCTCACTGAAGTTAGCTAGGTAATTTTTGCAAATCAGAGGACTTAAAGTTGAGTATGTTCTGCTTCCATGAATTTTCTTGCTATATTTGGCATAACTGGAGGAAAAATTGTATATCAGAGATTCTGTTTTAAAGCACCAGATGGGGATTTCAAAGACCTTAGAAACGGCGTTGAAAGTATTCACTTAAGATTAAGACATTTCCAGTGAAAACCCTATTAAAAAAAAAGTATCTGGTAGCTTAAAATGTTTTTTCACACTTTTGCACTAAATCAGGGTGCTAATTAGCTTCTGGTGTGGCAAAAAAATGATGGCATTTTACAGAGTCTCCCTGTTTTGTATTTGAAAAAACCTAGATGTTTCCAGGTGGGCTTTTGCTCCATGGGGATCAGAGGACGCCACCCATGAGAGGTGGGTGCAGCCTTCTCCAGGGAAGCCTGTGTGCCTACAGCAACGGTGTGCACATCTGCTCCGGAGAGCTCACCAGCAAAAAGGCCAACAAAACCTGCCGTGTGTGAACACAACCATGGATATTCAAAGCATCACTCCTTTTGGTATAGGGAAAAGGATGCACAGCTCTGTGGGGCTAGCGGGGGCTACAGGTCTTTGCTAGGCTGGTGATCCTGTGCATGGAGCTGTCTGGGGGCAAGGACCGCCGTCCTCGCTCCCAGCCCAGCTAAAGCTCCGTTCCATTCCCAGCCCTCTCCTTCCTTTCCTTCAGGCTGTAGCCTTTCTTTGTTATTTTCCTCTGGGGCTGCGATTTTTCCCAGCTAGCCACAGACAGTATATAAAACACATTTTACTAAAGTTCTTCCAACAAAAACTTCATTGAAACAACTTTTAAAATTGTGAAAAAAATAACAGGAAATTCACACTTAGGCCCTTGAGGATGAAACATGACATATGTCTTCCAACACATAGGCACAATGGGGTGCTCTATAAAAGTAAATAAGGATCACACCATGGTGCCTAGCTGTTGGAGGACATGCCTTTTGCCATTAAGTTATCATTTCCTTACTTTTTTTGTCTAAACTCCCATGTACTTTTAATTGTTGACTCCAGCGACTAAATTAATCTTCTTTTATTTTAATAAAGCAATGTGTGACCTGCCTTAAGGTTAGAGACTAAAAATTAGCACAAGCATTAACATTTAATATACCAACCAAAATGAAGATTTACATTGCAAACGGATAGGCAGTCTAAATTTAGGCTGCTCACAAAATGAGGCTATACACAAATGTATTTCATTAATTATATATGTCTAGGACTTAAATACAGCCAACATTTATGCACACTGAGTACATGTGCCAAAAATGTTATAGTCTTGCAGTGGTGAGTGCAGTTTTAATTTGCATGTGCAATGTGTTTTTTCAATAAAAAAAGGAAAATTCCCTACAATCTGCACATGCTTTCATTCTCCATTTAAAATATTGGCAAAAAAATCTTGGTAGTAATGATCACAGACTTCACTATTAATATCCAAGATGCATTTCATTCATTTGAAAGCCTCCCTTGTGAAATATCAGAACCCATTTGGAATCTTTTTATTCTCCAAAATGACCAGCTCTGGGGATTTCCTTCCCATTGGGGGTTCTGGTGTATTTTTAAGGCCAAGTCATTCCTCAGAACATGGCAGAGAGGTAAAAACACCATTAACTATCATTGGGTTGCTCTCCCACATGACGATATCACATTACTTATTACTGGAATGCACTTGTGAATTCTGTTTTGAGAGGCCCATTTACAGATGAAAGTGTGCACCCCAAGAACCTCAGGCTTCTGCAGGAGACCCAGCCTTGGTACAACATGAGACCTCCTCCTGGCTCTGCAGAGATTCACTGCATCTTGCCATTCCTGCAAAACCCAAATCCTTAAACCCCATATTTTTGCCCAGTAGTGGAACAGCAACTTACCTTTGAGCTAAACTGAGGCACTTGAGGATGACCATCACCCTCAGGTTAAAAAAGGTTCCTTCACATTCCTTCCTGACCATGCCCATTTTCCCATTGGAAGGGGTTAGCTGTTGAACCAGCAATCTGTTGCTGGTTCTGGGGTCCTTATCCTGAATGCTGGGCTGGGGGTAGGTGTGCTGCATTTGTAACCCATCTGATTTCCATGCCTGGGTCCTATCTGCAGAGGGACATACCCTTCCACTCAGCTGGGAATTCAGGGCTAGAAAGGAAGGTAACTGACAACCTCAACTAAAGGAGAACATAAATATACCTGTGAATTGTGGAGTAAACAGCTGCTGAGTGATTAAAAACTAAGTAAAGCTGAACCACTTATTCAGTTTTTAAAGCTGTTTGCTGCAAGCATCCTGCAAAATGACAGATTTTTTCTGCTATATAACAAAACATAAAATGAAAGGAACCTTTCTTACTTCATGACAGCTTAAAAGTGCTGTGCTGACTTTTTTTTCCTCATACTTTGGAGTGGTGTCACTTCAGGAGAATAGCTGTGCCAGGAGGGACCAGCGTGGGAGAGGGGCCCATCTCCAGTCAAGTGGCACACAGCATTGCAGAGATGAGACTGACCCTTCAGCAAAGGAAACTGGAAGTTAAATACTGACAATGAAAAACTCTCAGGGTCAGGTCTTTCATGGAAAGGCATGTTTTGCAAGAGTGTGTCCTAAAAGAGGGATGCCCAGGATAGCATGGGCAAACTGTGCTTCCAGTGATGAACACAAGCTCCTGAAAGGCACCCCACACATCAATACTGCCCCTGGGGCAGTGTCTGCTATAAGCAGCAGATCACAGTCTAGCCCTGAATGGCAATTGTAAATATACGTCCTGTATTACCGAGGAAAGTCCTAATACCCTTTCTAGTTTATGTACGACATACAGAGGAACCAGAGCCCTCACCAATGAACTATTATGGGTCAGCAGAAAGTTGCCTGTCAAAACTGAGAAATACTAGACACAATCTTTACCACAGAAGTCTGAGATGTTTATCTATACCTAGCATCCTTTCTATTAAAAGCTCTTTCAAACCACTGGTCAGGAATTATGTGAGAAGAAAAGACTTACAGACCTGGTCCTTCGCCTCTCAGGTTAGAGCAAAACACTGTCCACCAAGGGAGCAAGAGCCATCTTCTGTCTTTAGAGCATGGGAGCACTTCCTCACGGGAACAGAATGATGCACTGCCTTATACTTAGTCTGTCAGGAGAAAGCAGGGGCCATCAGATAAGGAAGGAAACATTCCTCTCCACCCTTGCAAGGGCGATGCAGATCCAGACACCAGGGCTGAGCAGCATCTGCTTATCATTTTGGCCAGCTCCATGGTAGTTCTCACATGGTATCTGCAGAGGAAAGGAGTGTGTCTAGGAAAGCGGCTAGACTGCTAAAGAGAAGGAGTTTGCTGTTCTTATGTGAGGCTGTTTCTTCGGAAAGAGATCAGCAGAGCAGATGAAACTTCATAATGAGAATCATGGGACATGAAGGGTCCTTCCTGAAACTACTTGGAAGCCAAGACACTGGGATCCAATCATTGACATTTCTATCTTATTGCTAGCAGATGCGCAGCAGAGCTTGGTTTGACAAAAGGAGGAGCATGAGATAAAGTAATGGGAAACTGTCCAAAGGAACTTGTAGAGGCATTTGGGGCTGGAGTGACATGACACTTTTTATTTACAAGGAGTTTTGATCAGAATCCTATCTGAATCAGAGTTCAGGGTTGATGTTTGAAAAAGTTTGGAATTCCACTTTAAAGTTCTTATTCAAATCATCTTCGGATCTGAACAAGAACACATCGTGAACTTTTACTCAGTTAAACTGATGATCTACATCAGTAGAATCTGCAGTGATGCATACTACCAACACTTATTATTCATAGTAAATGAATGTAATTAATTTCTTCTTTTCTTATCTATCATACTATCTCTTAATCTTGGGGCAGCTTTCTGATTGATAGATAAAGCTTCTACCCTCTCCTTCAGGCTTCTCCTTAAGGCAAACTTCCACTGAGTTAAGCAATAGCAAGTTGGGGAAATAGGTAGGTAAGGGGAATATTCAATATTTATAACTGGACCTCCTACAAAGCTTTTTGCACGTATACCTAATGAACTAATACACTGTATACTTGTCTCACAGACTTTCATGCATTACTCATCTGCCTAAACTGTTAGCAGCTAACTCAGTGACTAAGAGTTTTCTGCTGTTCTGTAACAGCTGGATACGAGGACTGTATGAGAAGCACAGCACTTGCACAGCACAGCAGCCTGTCAGAGATGACTCAAAGTGCAATGGAGTCTAGACCTCAGAGCCCCACTGAATGGAAGAGCTGGGTCCCTGAGAGGATGGCAAAAAGGAGTCTTTGACAGTTCATCCTTTGGGAGTAACATGAAGAGCTGAATATGCTTCTGGGACAGAATAAGATTCTGCTCCTTTTCTTGCAGGTGTGGCATGGAAAGGACTTTACTGCAATGACTGCCCACAGACTTCTCAAAGTCAGCTGCTTCTCAAGGCAATCCCTGCTCACTTAGCCTCTGCCTAAATTGCCTCTGCCAGGAGAAGAGGATGGGTCTCCCTATTTTTATCCCCTTCTCATGCTCCTCTGCCACTGGGGTGGCTTCTTCATGCCCTTGCTGGAGCTCCAGACACCAGCTAGGTCTCTGCTGGCTGCTTTCTCAGAGGTGATCAGTCACTCCACTCCACTCCACTGGCCTCTCCTTCCCACCCCTCTGCCTGGCTTCACAGCTGTCTATCAGGCAGCTCCTGCCTCTGTGCTGTTCACAGACTTTCCTTCTCTCATCTCAGTATTTTATCTCTTTCTGTGGGAGGCAGCTGGTTATGAAGAGCCTCTGCTGCTCTTTTGTTCCCCAGAGCTGGATTTTCTAGGGCACATCTCTGATCTCAAGTTGTTTGTGGGTGAAAGAATTGGTCATGCTGGATATTTGGCTTTGCTCCTAAGAAGACATATCTTCCCTGGGATCTTTTGCTAAAGAATTATCAATTTTTACATCAACCTACTGCTCTTATATTCTGAATCATTGACCAGCTGCCCAGAGAACCTGTTGTTCTTCAGGTAGAGTGGGATGAGCACAGCAGCCCCAGCCACTCTGACTGCATCCCAAGCATGGTAAGGTAGCATTATGTCTGCTTCTTGAAACTGCAAAATAAATAAGAACTAGGGAAATGATATTGACCTCATAGTCAATGTCCCTTTGATGAACTGAGTCTCTTGGTTTATAACCCAGTACACAGCTTGTTGCTATAAATATCTCAGTGATCCAGTAAGAGAACAGCGTACATAAAGAGACGTGAGGATTTTGTCTTCCTTGCAGCTCACCAAGAAAGTGTGATTTACAGCGAGACTGGCATTGTTATACATTTAAAGCAGGCAGTCCTTGTAGTCAGCAACTTGTGATGGTAAAATACGAGTGCTGCCTCAATATTCTCTCTGGTACCAGTGTGCAGGCTGCAGCCCCAGCCCACGCAGCAGGGACAGCGAGCACAAGAAGAGGGAGGGAAGCAGCACAGGATTGCCGTGTCTGTCCTTGGACAGTGTTCCCCATGCCTTTTGTATTCTCTTCTTCAGTCCCTGAGAGTTGCTTGAAGTTTTAGGAGGGAGGGATTGATATGGCTGCAATGACAGCTGCATGTGCTGGGTATTAAAGCTCTTGTTATCATAGATACTTCAGGTTTTGTTGCTACCATAAATGGGCTTTCAAAAGAGTTATTGATGTTTACAGGCATGGCCTTGCATATAGAATTTTAGGTCTCTGATGATCTTCTGTATTAGAAGACATAAAGGATAACTTTGAATAATGACAAAATATAACATTTCATTCCAGTTTCAGCTCTGCTAATTGTCTATAATGTGGTAAAAGTCTCTGATAATAGCCTTGCAATTGCCTAAAAATATTTGTTCTGGTTTTTGGGAGCTGTTCACTGAAAAGGTCTATCTTCATGGACACCCTTCGGAGAAACCTTGTAACTTCACTGTTGCCTTAGTTTGTATATGGACATCAAGCTAAGACGATTAAACTATGCGCAGGTTGCAACTATGCACACATTTTAAGGCTGGAAAAATAATCACTGACTCATTAAAAACCTTGATTCAACTCCATGAAGAGGAGAATGGGGGTCTGTTGTTTCTTTCTAGAGCTCCTTTCCGAGCTCCCGTGCAGATAAAGCAATTTGCTCTCACACTGGAGGACAGGTGAAAATTTGTTCTTGCCTGTAGCAGCTGGATGTGAGCTCCATATTAGGAGGCCTGTATTAAAAATGCTCACACAGCAGTGCTAATCTTGGGGGGAGGTTTCAGATAGGGCTGGGCAGGCAAACTGCAGAAAAGTAATATAAAGAGAAGAGCAACCACCTAGAAATTTCTGTTTAACACTTTCAGAGTGCTGGATAGCCATAAAGGTCACATTCTAAAGGACGAACCTTCCCTTTGGAGGGAAGACCTAATCTCCCAGGGTAAAGGCACTGGGAACTGCACAGTCATGCACCCAGAGGGAGCCTGGAGCAGGACAGGAGGCCAAGGGAAACCTGTCCCCCCCAGCAAGGACGCTGGTGCACAGGGCGGCTGCGTCACTCTTACCTAACACAGTCTGATGCACTAATGCCAACAGTGGCACTTAAAACACTGTCTCTTCAAACACTCCCATTTGTTATCTTGTCCTCTGCACCATTTTTATTTAGAACTATTGAGAAAGATGAAGAAAATGCACTAACTACTTAAAACTTGCTGAGTTGTGGAGGAAAATGCCATCTCTAAATCACATATTCCTTTTTTCTCTCATCTGTGTTTGCCTTGCCTAATTTGACTGCAGGTATCTTTGCAGCAGGTGCCATCTGCTAAATTGTGTTCAAATTTCCTGGTAAAAACCATCCTTTTTTGTCCACTGAAACTTAGACATTTTCTTTACTATACACAGCTAGCAATGAAAAAGAGAAAGACACATTCACACAACTTTTTGTCTTGTTAGCATCACACAGGAATTTTGCCAGATCAAAGAAAATTCAGTCTTCTTCCTTCAGTTTTTTAGTCTGTTTCAGTACAGATGCTGCAATGTGAGCAGACATCAGTGGGACACAGTGGGAACTTAAAGATAAGAGGCTGGAAAGAGTAACTCTATCTTGGCAGAGAAGGTCGGAGGGAGTCTTTATACCCTCAGATATTCCAGGAAAAGTGTGCTTCATCCCACCTGACTGTCAGCACTTATGTTGTAGACACTCACCTCTCTCTATGTAGGCACCCTTTGGAGATAAAGGAAGGAAGTAGGCATTTTCTCCTAAGATTTAGATTAGATGTCTGGAGGAAATTATTTACTCAGAGGGTGGTGAGGCACTGGAACAGGTTGTCAAGAGAAGTTGTGGATGCCCTGTTCCTGGAAGTGTTAAAAGGCCTGGACAGAGGGGGCCCTGGGCAACCTGGTCTAGTGGGTGGCATCCCTGTCCATGGGAGGGAGGTTGGAACTAGACAAACTTTAAGGTCTCTTCCAGCCCAACCATTCCCTGATTTTATGACTTCAACAGTCCAGCTCGTCACCCTTGGTTTTGACTCTACTTTAGGAGCTACAATTCGGATCTTTTTTTTCCTTCTCACAAGAAGGTCTTTCAGATCTAGATATTGAGTCTGGGAATATCTAAAGTGAACAGGGAAGTCTCACTTCAACAAAGTATGTACCAGCTCCTGTATAGTTTGGAAAAACGTGTTGTGGGAGGTAAGGCTTTGGAAGATAAACCCTTATATCAATCTATATGTCCACTCTGAGGACGCTACAGATGTGACTGTGCAATAAGTGATCCTGTTAATAAAGAGAAGGTTTATTCCTACTGACATGGAATCCATATGGTACATGAATATGATGCCAGTGAAACCCACAGGACACAAGGAAATGTGATTAACTGCTAAACACAATAGCCTGGAAGAGAAGCAAAAGAGATTTGCAAGCCATGCTCTAGAATTATCTTGGCATTGTTCATTAGAACAATGACCCCCCAATGTTTCACAGACCTTTATGACATCCGTAATCTCTTGTACTGTCCCTCACTCCATGGCAAGTTATAGTTGTTGGTTTTCTGCTATTATATCTATAATCTGCTGCAAGGTGGTGAAAAACTCTTTCGGCCTGAGTGAAGCAGATGTTCTGTTGATCCTTCTGGATGAGCTGCCGATTGCAGGGGTGAGTGCCTGCTCTTTGAAAAGGCTGGACAAAATGACACTGTTAATTCCTTTGATGTTCCGAGTTCCTGATGTTCCTAGCTACTGGAAGAGAGGACAGATACCAACCAAATATTGCCTTCATGGTCCAGCATAAACATTGTGACAGGCAGTGCTCACACCAGGAAAAAACCTCAGGCTATGAACAGCAGGAAAGGGATAAATAATCATGCAATGTCTGAACGTGTCAACTCCCAGAAGGGGAAGAAAATAGCAATGCTTGCAGAGTCTAAGGGCATGGAGCTGCCCAGTGGAGAGAAGGCTGTCTACCAACAGGCTGTTGACAGATTTGGAGACTCAATTACCACACATGGCAGAAGAAAGAAACTAGACATTTGGAGCTATGCTATTAGACTGATGACCAATTATATCCCAGCTGGATTGTTTAACAGCTGGAAGATATTTCCAACAACACCGATAAGTCATGATATTAGGCAGAAGAAGTATGACCAAGTGCTGGCAACGTGCAGTCTAAACTATTTTGACATCAGTGGGAAATATGCATTGCTGAAGAGAAACCAATAAACATGAGCCATTATCACTTGACTATTTTTATACAATATGCTGGGGGAAAGGGGAAGGAGGTCACCTACTGCTGGGTCACTGGTAGAGTGGTGGTTTAATCACAGCATAACACCAAAATGCAATTGAGACAGAAGGCATGGCCCGAGCCAGCATTCTAGCAGCTGATAGGGACACATTTATCAGACCACAGCAGCTTGAGGGCAACATGAAATTAGAGCCTCAAGGGAAGCCCTTGGAAAATGCAAAAACACAAGATCTCATTGACTCTGGTTGAGCTTCTGTAGAAAGGAGTAGCAACACCACAAAGATGTTTCTGTACAGCCACTAAGATTAGCAGAGCACAAATCAGCAGCCCTGGGATGATACAGACAAAATGGAAGAAGTTGCTGGAAAAAAGTCCCTCTCCACTACCCTCTGTTGATAATGGTGTCTGAGTTATCAAAGGTGAAAGTGTTACTATTGATGTAGTTAGAAGCCTGCTCTGGCACACTCTTGAAAGGAGGGAGAGGTTATCCATTCACGTACCTGACCAACTTTTGTTCACTTTTTGGCAACAAGCAAATGGACCTAGAGCACTTCCAATAGGAACTGCACAGAGAAAGTTGTAAGAGAGAAGAGTTTGAAGGAGGCTCCAGGAAATCAGTATATGTCCATGTGACTGTCATGTTAAGAGAAATTTCTTCACGTTCATTTTAGATCTCTTAGTCAAAAACCTGCTTCATTTTACAAATGTGAACCTCTTGTGTGGTGTTAGCAACAGGCAATACAGGGGACAGGCTAACCTAAGAGGTTATATATTAAATGGGTGTAAACACTTTTCTGATTTCCAGTACACAAGTTGCCAAAATGTGGCATGTGGTAGAGATAACAGGTTACACTTTATTGGCTCTCTCCCTTTTTCTCAGCTGCTGAATTTCATTAAAAGATGGCTAAAATGCATTAATTACTTCCTTAATATTCCTGTAATTGCTATTGCTTTGCCACAGGGAGGATACATGATAGGAAGAAGAAGAGGAGGTGATCTTTTTAGATGGGAGAATAGGAAGGGAAATGTTCATCAGTCAGTTCTATTAAGATGTGATCCCAGATGATAAAGGAGTTTAAGGACCCCTGCTGCTTTAGCACATCTCTAGAGAATGAAGTGTCAGGCTCGCAGAGAGACTGCTTTGTCGCTGAGCTAGTCCCTTGATTTGACCAGTTTTACAGCTTTGTAACGTTGCTGATTTCAGCAGAACAGTCTGTAATTTCCACCAGTACAAAGGAAGGGGGACTTTGTTACCCTGCTTTTATAGAAACTGAAGCCCAGTATTATCTTTCACTGCTGTTTTTTTTTTGTTTTCAAAAGGTGAAGACATAAAGCCATTGTAGCACAGGAGGCAACAACCTTCCTGTGGCATCAGCTGTCAACATCAAATGTTCTGTCTGTCCTTACCAGTTTGTACTTCTCCAGCCATTCCAGAAGGAGTTACCTTGCTCCTGACTAGGAGCAGGGCTGGACTGTGTAGGCACCTACCAAAGAGCTCGATGCATGCTGCTCAGCATTGAGGCAGCAGCTCTCACTGCTGTCTCGTGACAGGCACAGGAGTGGTGCAGCCTTCTCGCTCAGAGCATCATGCTGCAGGTGGGTTGCAGAAGCTGCAGTCCTGAGATGGATCTTTTCAAAATTCACCCTTAGCTTTGTGTCTTGAATTAGAACTTGGATGGGATGAACCAGTTCACAAAATTGTGAAAGGTCTCCCGTTGGCCCACAAGTGATCATTACTATAGTTATAAGGTGCTTTAGCTGGAAGGTGATGCTAACAGAACTTTACTAAACATTGACAGGAGGAAAAAAAAAACCCTATTTCAATGCTGTTTATTAAAAATACATATAAGGAAGTTTTTAAAGCTTATCCTCCTTTTTCAGTACATTTATATCTGATAGCAATGCTGAGTTCTGATGGTGATAAAAATATAGCTGATTGTAGCTTTTCTGCATGTGTACAAAATGTAGGTGCACTGAATCTGCTTCTTCCACTTTGTTCACCAGAGTGCTCCATCTTTATGTGGTGAGCTCCTTGGAACAGGAGGTCTCTCTGTAGTTACAACTGTGCTTCACTTACTTATAAAAAGAATCATTAAGTAGCACATTTGTGATAATAAGCCTAATAAGGCTTTGGAGAGCCTGCACCTCCAGGGCTTTCCTCTCAACCCATGTTTGGTTCATGTTGTTAAATTTTCTGGGACCTCACCTATCACCATAACTCTAAGATAAAGCCTTGTTACTCATAAATTGATGTATAGATATTTCAGAGAGACTACCAAAACTGCTCAAGAAATTTAGGCATATCTCAGAACCAGGGCAGTTTTGAAAATTCTGCCTCATTGTTGTCGTTTTGTTTGTATTTCTTTCAATACTAATATTTACAAACATTGTGCACCATCCTGGGCACATTATTCCTACTATGTGTGTACAGAGACCAACATAGTAATGGGCCCTCTTATTGTTGAGAAATACTGGGTACAGCTTAGCAAACAATAAACCTAAGGCAAATCATAATATCAGTAAATGCGTGCCTACAATCAGATAATTCTTTGGGGTTTTGGGGTTTCTTTGTAATCACTTAGGTTGGAAAAGACCTCTGAGATCATTGAGTTCATCCTATGACCCAACACCACCATGTCAATAGACCATGGCACTGAGTGCTATGTCCAGTCTTTCCTTAAACACCTCCAGGGATGGTGACTCCACCACCTCCCCAGGCAGCCCATTCCAGTGTATAATTTGTGAAGAAGTTCCTCCTAAACCTTCTCTGGCACAGTTTAGGACTATAATTTGTTTCCACTTGTGACCCTCAGCTGCAGCTCAGACACTGGATTTTATGCTGTGGCTTCAGAAAGAAACAGGGAAGGGCTCTTAGTCCACAAGACTGAGCCCAAAGGCCAGGCATCTCTTCCTGGTGTCAAGGTTTGGAAAGGAAAGCAGTGACCTTGAAGAGGACCCCAGGCTGCCACCTGATTCTCACAACTGAAAAGAGGGTACCTTTTGAAGATTTTCACTGTCACTCATTTTAATTTCTAGGTATGGTTTGATTCACTTCCAAGTCAAACAGCATAGTAATATTCTAGAAATTAAAAAATGTGAGAGTGAAGGATGTTTCTTGGCAAAATCCTGTGCATACCTATTGCACGGCATAAATAATACATTGTGATAATTAATAATGATAAATAATAAATAATGCAGTCAGTTGCAGCACTGGGGACTGTGAATAGACCTACATTTATAAAAGTTGAAATTCTAAGCTAAAGGGATTATATATCAAGCACTAAGCTGCAGCCTTTTGTATTATTGTACAATTCAGATCATTTTAGCATTTAGCAAAGATATTTGACCACCCATCTTGTTTTTAAGCACATAAAACCAAACGACATCAATGACAGTTACATGCCTACTGCAGACCTTTGAGCATCAGGTTTACATGTCTGCAAATCAATTCCAGTGACCTAAGCCGCTCCCACAGAGCAGGAATGGGCATAAAATTGCACCAAAAATTCTGTGGGCCCTTAGAACTAGGGGCACAAGAGAGAACTGATGTAGTTCAAAAGTAGCCACAGAGCATTTCAAAATTTGTCTTTACGTAAAACATGCTTAATATTTACCATCTGATACTATTCATAGAGGCATTGTATTGCCTCTCCTCTTTCACTGAACTCACTTGTCAGCCCTGCATATTAGCCCCTGTTCTAATAGGACATGGGAGAGCTGATTGACAGTTCATTGAACCAGATACTTCTTAAGGGAAAAATTGAAGAGGTTAATTATAATATCTCTTACTGCTTTAGTATTTCAGTGAGCCACAGTGTAAATATAACATAAGCCTAGAATGGAAACCAATATTTTCCTGACACCTCCCCAAGCAGGCACTCTAGGTTTTATGATGCTGAAGAGTCAGAGAATTCTGAACCTATTCCTCTGTATAGCAAAACAGGGACTTTCAAACAGAAAAATAAATTTGTTGGCTTTAACAATATATATTTTTGGTTAAGTTAGCAGTTTCAAAAGTCCCTGCTTTCCCATGAATTCAAATGGGAGCTGCATTCACTGAGTTCTGCTCTGCTGCAGACTGTCATGTTGGCATTCTGTAAGTCATTTATTTATTATTTTTCACTGTAAGTGCAGCACCTTTTTCAGTGATTTGATTTTTTAGTCAATTATATATAGTGCTTAGAATGGCTGTTGTATTCCACTGCTACTTCATTTAAAGATACATTGCTTGGGCTTCCATTCAGCCAAGTACTTAGGCAGGTACCCAACTTAAAGTGCAGCACCATCAACACTGAGTCATCTGTTTTAACTTAGGCACTCTAGCTGAACCAGGACCTTAATTAGGCAAGCACGGTTTTAAGGACTCCTTTGCTTTTTGTCAGGAGGCATAACGCACTGTCATCAATGGAAAGTTTGCTTGAGTGCAGACTTTGTTTCTGTATTTCCAAGGCATAGATCTCCCCAGTGATGGTGTTTTATCATGTGTTTTTATCACTCCATCCCTAACGTCTGTCACTGCACAAGAAGGAGAGAAATGAAAAGAAAAATGCAGAGACAGGAAGGTGGCAATTTAGGGACTCTGTGTCCGTGTGACAGGCATCCTAAAGGAGAAGAAAGAAAAACATTTAGGAAGTTCTGTGCAGCCATTGCTCAAATACAAGACCACTCCACTGCAGGTAAGAAATGAGAAATTTTGAGGGCTACTGAGCACTGACTCTTCACAGCGGATCAACGTTCAAAGTTATTTAGCACAGGTGTTGCTGTAATAGTGGCACACTGATAAAATTCCGTGTTTACTGGCCCTCAAGCACCTCTCTCCCACCTGTGCAGTGGTCTGGTATTAGTATGCTGAGGCTGTAATGAAAACCTTATCATCAGCTGGGCTGTGTCAAACCCTGGTTTTTCCTCATGTTATGCATACTTCTCTCCTCCTCTGGGCATTGGTCTGAGCATTTGCAGCTTGTACACAGGTTTTGCAGGGATTCAGATGGTTCTTGTTGTTGATCACTGTGTGTGTAGTACCTCCACAGAGCTAGGAAGTTCTTTTTTCTACATTTGTATGGGATTAACTCTTTTCCATCCCAGCTCCAAGGATTCCAGGTGAGGAGGTACTGGGTGCATGCTGTACAGGAGAGAAACAGGAGGAACTGATGCTCTGGGCAGATTTCTGTACAGGCTGAGAACCTGGGCTGTTTGCAGAGAAGGGAAGCTCAAATTTCTTTTCCTTTCATGTGTCAGTTGACACAGCATTCCTTGGTCTTTGACCCAAGGTCTCTGATATCCCTTTACACAGATATGGGATGAGGGTGGGGTGGTGGGGGAGAGGAGCAGATAAAGTGAGAGAGGGCAAGGAAAGAAAGAAAAGAAAGCAAGAAAGCAAACAAGAGAAAATCAAATATGTGAGATTTTTAAAAGAAGATAGTAATTTTATGATACCTACTGATACACTAAAAAAAACCTACAAGTGACCGGTTACTTCACATCCAGCAAAGTTGAAATTAAATACACATGGGGAACATTTGTCTGAGTTTCATTTCATTATATTAATCAATTAGACATGCTGAGACAAAATGGTGGTTGGCACTAGTGTCACCAAGTGGGCTTTCCCACAGATCAAAGGTTTTTTGCTCGTGTTCTAGCTTAGAGGAGAGGTCAGTGACTGTCCCATGGATGGAGGGACAGACATTATATGTCCTCTAATGCAGGAGTGGCTTGTCAAAAATTGAATCAGCCACCCCCTCCTCAGACTGAAGTTCCCATAGGGAAAAGGGCAGAACCACTCGAGAAAGTTTGGAGGAGGCACCTGAGCTTTGACAGCAGCAGCGCAGTGTGTAGACAGCTCTTGACTTGGCTGGACCCTGCCCGGCCCCGCTGCTGCGTGTTGAGGTCTCCCAACCCCAGTCCCCAGTGGCCCTGGCTCTGCTCTTACTCTGTGCATCACCACACTGGCTGTCCTGCAAGCCCAGCACAGTTAATCTGCCACCAGATTCATTGCTATGTGGATACCCAAGAGCTGACTGTAATATAATAGTACTTGTATAAAACAGGATTTTATCACTTTTTCCTTTTTGTAGTATGGGAGTGACACATTTGTTCCATTTCTCTTAGGTATAGGATACTTAGCCTGCTGCACCCGAGTTTCTAATTCTTTCCCCATCCCTACCTATGAATCATAGGGTTTTTCACCTCTTGTTCCACTGACGCACAACGTGCAGCCGGGATCCTTCCTCGTTTACACTGTTTTGTACTTCTTGAAGAAGTGTTGCCAATGCTACCAAGCCAACACACATGTCCCACACAGATGTTAGAGCTCTTAAGACCCAAAGAGAATGTGTCTGAGAAAATTCAAGGGCAGGACATGGGAAGAGGCAATCTCTATTCCTTTCAGTCCTAAGGAGAATAACACCAAGTACAGCAGCATAAAATTAAAACCAAAGGCAACACACAGGGAAAAAAGAAGTTACCTAGCATTTGACAGATGGACAGAACTGACAAATAGACAGGACAGACATGGTTAAAGTACAGAAAGTGTTTGAATAAATAATATTTATTCTAACATTTTGTCAACATATCAGCTAGACACTTTGTTGGTGGGGAGAAGAGAAAAATAAAATTTATCTTGCCATTTTTGCTTTACTAGGGAATATGTAACAGTTGGCAGTGTAATACACTTTTTATTTTCATGAGTTATGGATGTGCATGGCCATCCCTAAAAAATTGAAATAAAAACTGTATTACACCGCCAAGTCTCATATACTATATTTATACCATACCAGAGGAGGTGTCTGCAGAGCAACTATAGATATAAACTTTTATTATATCTATAGTTTCTCACGTTATTAGTATAGTTGTGAAAATAATAGGATTTACTGAAGGTTGTTATTCCCCCTAGCATCACTGATGTGGTATGAACAATATATTGACCTTTTGGATCTTTTTGAACCATTGTAATGGATTTGAAAATGTGGTCACCTGGCATGAACAGCCAGAGTCCTTGTCCCCAGTCTAATGCAATGGGCTCATGGTGTCTCTGTAAGCCAATATTCAAATTAGCCTCACAAAGTACACCCTGGTACTACCAACGGTGCTTCCCTTTTGTCCTTCTCAGTGTGCAGGGAACACTAACCAAACCCAGCCCTTTAAATAATTGCAGAGAGGACATGAAGACCCCAGACTGCAGCAGACTGCAGGATGTGGTAGTGCTCCATCATCGTGCTTAGGTTTCTACAGCAGAATGACACAGAAATTTGCCACTGAAACGAGTAGAGCCCATAGACCTTGTTAAGCTAGAAGATTCCAGGTTTTCTAGGTGGTATTCATGCTTCTTGACTGATTTCTCAACTTCCCCCCAAGGCAAACCCCTTTCCCTGTGAGGATACATTGACTGCCCCCTTTTCCTCTGGCCCCCTGATTCTAGCAGGAGAGCTGGCAGGAGCAAGCACCTATTCAGTCCTGCCAGGGAGATCCTGTGGTGCTTGACACTGTGAGGTCACGGAGAAGGATCCACACAGGAGGAGCCTTGGGGCGCTGATCAGCCCTGCTGATGGGCATGAAGATGTCAGGAAAAGCATGAAGGAAGGAAGCTGCCACAGGTGCTCACTGTAATGCAGGCTTGCTCTGCTGTCCTGCACACACTGTGGATATACAGCTGATATTCTCTGTTGCAAAGGGAACGCTCCCATTGACAAGTTGCATTTGCTTGCTGTAGGTGCACAAAGGTACTCGCTCAAGTTTTTTGAGCTCAGAGGCACAGGAGAAGCCAGGAGCACCTGTTTACTGATGGGAAATGCCAATAGAAATGGGTCTGGAAGAGCAGCATATTTATAGCCTTACACAACACTATACGGTGCTTGGTAGCAGAAGTCATCAATTGAGATGGATGAGCAAATGTAAATTTCAGCTTAGATTTGATTTTCTTTTTTTTTAGCAATCATTTTATTTAATTTGCTCTCTTTGAGTGCTCAAGCTGACTTGGCTGTGTCTTGCCCCTTGCTTTCTGGAGAAGGCTGTAGGGGCATAGAGCCTTAATTGTTTAAATAACTCTGTATCTATCGGAAGAAGGGGAAGGGGAATTGTGGAACAAAAGATATGCCTGGGGATGACGGGCTGAGAAGCTAAAGTCAAAAGGACACATAGCTCAGGCCCTTAGGACTGGAAAAGCAGCCCTTAGAAATCTGAGGTCAGTCAGGCCAGAGGCAAAACTGATTTCTTTTTAATCAAGCTTAATTGTTTGTATTAATACAGGAATTTGCTCACAGTGATTCAACTCAGCCTTTTAGCAGATCTCTGAAGAAAAATTTTGAAAATCTCTTTTATTTTTTTTTGGCAAAAGTATCTCTGGGCCTAAGTCTGTAAATTACCTTTGGGTTTATAAAGGGCTGATGCGGTCCTTCCAACATGCAGCAGTTTGCTTGCTATTAATGCACAACCAGCTCAACCTGAAGGATTCTTGATTTCCTACCCTATTACCATATCCCTGTTCATCAATTTAAAACCAGTGTAGCTCAGCTCCAGCTCTTCACTACAAGCCCTCCAAGCTCAGTCTTCTCAGAAGTGACCATGGGGCAGCAACCATGGGCAGCAACCATGGAGCACTGCCTTTAGTACCAGATTGTACCATCCCTGGCTGGCACACATCCCTGTGCCACCACAGTGCAAGTATTTGATAACTCCTCCTAACACAATGTCCTCTAAATATGCAGTCTGAGTAATCTTGCATTCAATCTTTACCACCTCTCTTTGCACCTCCACTCAAGAGATACAAGATGGAGGATGAACTTGCATCCCCTGGTGGGACCATACCTCTAGGTCAGGATGGAAGTGTCTGAGGATGTCACTGCAATGATGCCTGCAATGGTCCAGGGCTTCTTTGCTGAGCAAATAACATCCTCCAAAATCTGAGGTGCTCGATCTGCCTTCAGGCTGCACACCCCTCACAAGCCACATGCCAAAATGCAAAGGGCACACTTCTGTTAATGTGTTAAGGTAACTGATAGCTCACCAGGTGGCCCATGTAACAATTGTAGTTTTGCTGATTTATTAAGTGCCAATGGTGTTTTAATACTGTTTGTGTTTCAGAAATAAAGATAGTCATTGCCCTGAAGGCTTACAATCTGAAAGACAGATACACACAATACACAACTCCCTATGGATACTCGGAAGAAAGATTTTTTTTTATTAAGGAGCTATTCTGATTTAATTTGGTTCTTTAATGTGATATTGGAGCAGTGCGGGGTTGAGTGTCAGCCAGCTGAAAGCACTCCTCTGCTGGGCTATAAAGACTACAAGACGAGTATCAGCATGTGGAGGGAGGGGACATGCAGCCCCCGTCTGACTCAATCAGAGCTTCAGGACATGAATTCCTAGTGATTTGTTCCTTGACCAGCAACCTCCGTCAACCTGCTGGTTATCAGGGACTCTCACTCGTTGCCCGAGCCAGGAAAGTTAAGCTACAGGGAATGTGCTAAACTAAAACTTGGTGTTAAAGGACATGACAGGGAGGTGATGTGAGTTTCTGCCTGTTTCACAGTGGGGTTGAAACAGGCAGTCTATGTGGCACAAGTAGGCAGAAGGGCTTAAGGTTTTATAGGGCCCTCATGGATTATGAATTTGGCACCCACCTAGGGTTTCTATTTGCTCTGTGGTTGGGATTGCCAGGGTGGATGAGGTCAGTGGAAATGGACCAACATTCACCCAGCCTCTGTGGCCCAGAGAGTGCTTACAGGCTGCCAGAGAGCAGTAATTGAGGAGGCAAAGGGGCACGGGTGCTACCTCCAAGAGGTTTTGCATCCAGGCATTTGCGCCTGTGCGTGCATCTGGATATGTGCACAGACACACGAGCCTTTGTCAGCATAAAATGGTTGGGAAACTCAGGATTTTAAGGGGCTGGCAGAAACTTCTGGGGTGTTGTGCAGTCAGCACTGGTGAAAGGTGGATTCAGGTGGGTGTCCTTCCCCAGCATTTCGGGAGGCTGACAAAATTGCCTCCTGTGGACCGTGCATGACTTCCTCCGCTGCCATGGCCAGAACGACTCTACCACTCATTTCCTGCAATTCCACTCAGGTTCCTGAACTCCCACGTGGAGCGAGCTGCGGGGGGAAATGTTAGTCCTTATTCTTTCACTTAAATCAGTGCCAAAATCAATTTTGAAAAATCGTCTCAAAGTTGCTTTCAACTCAATCTGGGTGTTTCTTTACTGCTAGAATATCACCCCATACACTGGAATCGTTATTACATCACAGTAATCTAATTTAAATGCATTTTTACTGTACTTGGTTTAATGAATGTGGAATGTGTCACTATGAAATTGCACCATTAATTTGATAAATAGGACTTGAAGGTATAATTTTTTCCAGCATTGCAGACTAATGAAGCTAAAATACATATATAATAAGAAGTGTAAATAATAAATTATTCTTAGGAGCAAAAAAATTAATTAGATCTTCCCACAAATTGCATCTCAATGTCAAAGTTTTTTTACACTACTGACTTTCAAACTAGTTGGAACATGACTGTGATCCTGGGAAAGTTTCTCAAGTAATTGCTGTATGTACACGTATTTGGGAATATACCTCAAGAAGCCACCTCAGTTCCTACTGGTCTCTCACATGCAGCTTTCTCATGCTCCCTGCCATCACACCTGAATTTTAACAGCATTTAGAACAATTCCTGTTATTATTTGTTCTAAATTTCAACATCTTATTTATTCTTGAAGACTCGAGGAAACTTCTTTTTAAATTTCTGACACTGAAAAGAGAGCAAAATTAGGACACACCGCATGCAAATTCTCTGCAGATGTGACCGTGCCCCCACTGCCAGCTCTCTGCCTCTGCTGCTGAAATCAATGGGAGTTTTTGCACCGACTCCAATAGGAGAAGAGACTACTGTACAAAGCACACTACTTTTCACCGGTAATGGAAATGTCACAGCGGTGCCATTCAGGAAGGAAACCAAGTGGAGGGAAATTAAAGAGGAAACTCCAGTCTTGTGCAGTTTAGTTGCTGATAGCTCATCTCGCCTAGCCTGCTGCACCCTCAGCCGGTTACACAGTGCTGCCTGGTTTAGCATTCTTTGTCTCTTTGTCATTTCTTATTGAGCCCACAAAGAAAGGTTTTATCTCACTCCTCTGGAAAAGAAAGCGCCTAGAGATTGAAGAGATCAGGTGGCATTTCACCTCTAGTTTTCTTCTTTCCCAGCTGGAGAGCTTTGAATGCTCTGCACAGCCAACTATTCTCTGACTATTCTATAGCTAGATGAAGGACCATTGGCCAAAATGTCATCCTTAACCTTATTTTCTATTCCTAGTTTGTAGTTTAACAACCAACACTTTTACTTCCCGTTGTTTGATTTGCAGCCAAAATTCTGACGCGTTATCAGTTTTGTTGCCAGATAGCGCATTAAGCCTTACTAAGGGGTAAACATAATGATCTTCATTAAACCTTCTAAATGAACCCACCTCCTGCTTCTTCAGGTGGAAGAAGGCATTGACAAGGAACACTGCTGAAGTGTCTTACAGCTATTTTCCCCCTGCAAGCAGAAGGAGGGAGAGGTGAGTGGCAGCTTTTAAAGAAGGAAAAAAGTTAGATAAACATGAAAGGGTTTGTGAGATTTCTTTTCTTAATGGCAAAGTTTTCCAGAAATAAATCACAATTCAGTCCATGCCATTAGTTTTGGGGGCATTATATCCCCTCATTAAAGTGCATAAACAATTATATTTATTGAAGGTAATGTACTGTGTAGTGCATTATAACGACACTCATTAACATATGTAATCATCATTTGAATGGGCTTTACTACAATGTAAACTGATAATGGCATGATTACCCACTGGGTTATTAACTTTTCAGTCCTAAGATAATAAAAGGTGATACAAGAAACAAAAAGCACATGTGCATTGCCCTTCACATGTGATTTATGTGCTTCACTTCGGAGCTATGAACACAGGTACCCATCATTGGGGAGACTGGCTCTTTATTGCACATTGTATTTGACAGAATAATAAATGTAGCTGAATGGTTCTTGGGTGGGCATCTGGGGAAAAAAAGTCCTGCGAATAAGGCAGGCACTACTTCAAACTGCAAGGCCCAGCAAAGGAAATAATTTTGTCTGTCTCTCTGTCTCTCTCTCACTGGCACTCTGTGGCTTACAGATCTTCATATGCTCTGTCAGACTCACACAGATTAGGGGGAAAAAAAAAACATCTTCTTTGTATGTTTCTCCTCCTCCTTCCTCAGCCCACCATGCACTCCTTGCTGCCTGGGCTATAATTGCTGTTTATGAGAAAATGAAGGGATGCACTATGCTAAGGTACCTGTGTGCTAAGGTATTCATGTTATGCTAAGTGTATGCTTGTATCAAACAGATGGTTTCAGGTATTGAAATGCAGCTTAGCTGCAGTATCAGAGAATAGATTTATCAGTTTGCTGGAGCTTCTCTTCTATAAAATGCTTATTTGGAGGCATCAGAGGTATTATAAATACAGCTTATTTGTGTAATTTATCAGCCCTCTCCGGGGTTTGTCTCTGTGGAATCTTAGTGCCTTAATTTTAATGAATGAATCTGAGTTTGTTTTAGGAGGGGATGAGTTAAGAAATATTAAAATAAAAAAGACTCACGAGCAGCCATTCAAAAAAGCACCAGTTACCAATAGACAGGGCCTCTCCAACATTAAGTGGCATATATATGCTAAAGTGAAAAATGATGTGTAAATCTGCAGTGCCTATGGTGAATTGAAATCACTACATCAGCCATTGTAGTGCTAGTAAGACCTGTTTCTCCATGTTACTTTGACTTGCAGACAAGGGGCAGATATGGCAGTAGCTGATGCGAGTTCGCCCTGACACAGCGCCAGTGCAGAAGCGTGTGGAGCCAGGAAATGCAGAGCTCCCAAGTGGCAGAGGAACAGTCCAACAGGTCCGAGCCAAACTCTTCACTGCTTATAGCACAGAGGGTGTCACAAGGACAGGAACAGCAGTTGCCACAGCACATCTGGGCCCAGCTGCTTTACTCACCTTCAGGACCACGTGCAACAAGGTGCACAACCTTGCAACTGTGCTGGTCAAAGTTAGCCACCAAACAGATCTAGCCACAAAGGGGTAACATTAAAAACCCCCACACCCAGAAAAAACCCAAACAATCAGTCCAGAACCTTGAGTTTGATGCCAGATACCACTGGAATCAAACACCACTGAAGAAAAGTTAATGCTGCCATTAAATAATATTCAGGTTAATATAGTCATCTCTTACTTTAGAAGTCCTTTGAAACGGAATTGTTTGGAACTTCTATTAGCTTGGCATTCCTTTAAGGAGTCCTCTGTCAGTCCCTGGCCCTTGAAGAGGCTAAATATCTGCACTTTCAGCTCTCCATGGAGTTCTAGAAAGCTCTGGGATGGTTTATGGTTTTCCATTAGCCAAGGGTCTAATAGAGACCTGAGATCCGTTAAGTGGGAAATTCTTCTCATGGAAAGCAATATACCGTAATTCTTTGCTAAAATCTGAGCCCACACAAGAAATCTGAGCTTGTGGTAAAGACCAGGGTGCAGTAAGTTTGTGCAGGAAATTACTTCATACTGTTTGTTATTGGGCTATTTATCCACGACTTTTTAGACAACAGACACGATGGACTTGGTTCGCTCTTGAACCAAAATGGGGCAGATGCTCATTAGATGACTGGCCCTGTGGACAGGAGCTTTAAATCATGCCCTGGTATTGCAAACACCTCGTTAGTGATTTGGAAACTGCTGAGGGGCTAAGGAGAGTGAGAACACCCTTCTCTGCTCTGCTGACAGCATTTTTCCAGATCAGCTGTACTCATTTAGGGAGCCACCAAGGGCTGTGAACCTTGCATCGCTCTGACCTCGCCCCCGGCTTGGGCAGACTTTCTGCCGAGGTAGTGCCACAAGCAGCATAAGTGAATCAAACCTATTGTTCTTTTCTGGCCATGATAACTTGACTTATTCTTATGATGGACCTGTTCCTACAGTTTATGAAAACCCACAGTGAAAAACAAAAAATAAAGAGAAATGTAGTATGTGAAAATACCTTGTACTACCTGAAGCTCAAAGAGTCAGTGGCTGCTTTTGTTATTGCCAGTTTCAGCTGATAGCATCAATGCTTATTCCCACAATCTTTCTTTTCTTATTTCCATCTGTTCAAATTTATGTTTTAGTTGGGAGAAGATTAGAGATAAAAATGGGTTTTTGGTAGCATTTACAACATCTTTGAAGTTTCTAGGCCTCTGTGTTTCCTTCAAAACATCATCCTGTATCATGGATTTTCAGATACTTCACTATTCAATAGCTACTACATAAAAACAATATGTGGTTTAATAGGAGAAGCTTTAAAATGAGGAAAGTAGGGAGAATTAGCATATGCCATGCAGACGTTTGTCTGCTGTTAAGCCTTACAGTCTGTCTGGCAGTGCTGGAAAGTCAACTGATTTCAAAGGTCTGACCCTCCCCAGGGCAGAGCGCTCAGCCCCCCTGGAGAGGAGGAAATACTTGGCATTGCTTTGGAGCAATTCCTGCTGCTTCCTATTCACACCAGCACTGATAGCCCTGGGGACAGGGGAAGCAAATTGCCCCGCAGCTACTGCACAAGTTGTGCTGAGGTGTTCCGAACGGGTAGAGGGAATCAAAACTGACCAAGAGACTTACACCTAAGGTAGCACTTGTGGCACTGCCCAGACTTCAGAGCAGCACAAATACCACATTTACTTGGCTCACCAAAGCAAAGTGTTTGCAAGCATTTGCTGATGAGGAGGAGGTGCAAAACCTGCCTCAGACTGGCATCTGCTCTTTGCCCTCAGACTGTTTTGTAGTACTTTGTCACAGGGAACAGCCTTTGAGCAACCTGAGGATTGTGGTTAATCCAGGGAAGACTGGAAAATGAAGGAAGGGAGGGCCTCATGATAGTTTTCACTCTAAGGAGATATTTTCTTTCCCTTTGTGCTATTGTTCCTCTTGTATTCAAAGTCTCAACGCAAATCTAAGAGCTCTGCATGAAAGGTACAGTAGTCTGGGTATAATTACCACAGCTGCCACAGATGGCTCATTTTAACAAGAGACCCTAGGTAAACCTAGTTGTTTAGCCTGCAGCATAAACAACAAAATAAAAAAAAGTGGAATTGGGTCTGCAGAGGTGAAGCTCAATTCTGCCTTACTAACCTCTGTCATTAAAGAAGTGCAAAAGATATTGGCGGGACGGGGGCCAGCTCAGGGCTCATCTTTGGTGTATACCCATGTAATCTCCAAGGAGGAGGATGTCTGGGTGTCGGAATGCACTTTGCCCTTTAGCTGGGATCCCCTGAACACTGCATTTGAAGTGCAAGGCATCCCCCATTCCCTGGGAAGGGAAAAATAGGGAAAGGAAGGGAAATCTTAAAGCTTGTGAAATTACCCAGTGTCATCTACTTAGTCCCTCTAACAAATCTTCTTTCAGGACAGATACCCCAAAGATCACATCCTGTTGTACACTGCTTTTGCCCACGGTCAGGACTGAGGTTAGTATGTTTTGTGGATGAGGAGCTAGCAAGGCTCCTCCTGCTTGACAAACAAGCACTACTCCGAATTAGGTCAAAGAAGTTGGGTGTGCAGGAGACTCAGTAGAGAGGACATTAACACCTAAAACTGCTTTCCTCGTGGGAGAAAATAAGAGAGGAGAAATGATTTTTAGCTTTCTGTATCTGTTCACATTTGTGAAGTGGAGCTCCAAATCAATACACATATTCCTTCTGAAAACTCACAAATTGGTATCTGCAGGATACTTTTGTTCCTTCCAGCCCTGTATCTCCACCTGCCTCAGCAAACTGTCTTCACAGAGGTCCTGCTGGCACCAGCTCATTTGCACAGAGCTACTAATTTTCCTTTGCCAAAACCTTCCACTTCTCCTCTTCCTGATCATAATGTCCTTAACCTTTCAGTCACGCAGACCCATGTTGTAGTGACCGTTTTTATTTTTCTCCTCCAGAAACTGTTGCCTGGGACTACGTGGCATTTCCTAGGTACCACATTTAGCCAAGTCCATGCTGTTGGCCATCACAGCCTTTCCCCTCTGTCCTTCACTGCTGCTGCCACAAGTGCCTACCCCGACTCCATGCTTGTCACCTTACCTGCTGTTTTGGTTTCCTTATGGACTATTAAAATACATTTCCTCAACGACCTACAAACATAAAGATGAACATTTCTTGTCTTAACACCAAGGTCCATAACCTCTTTCACATGTCCCACTTTTCCCACAGGAGTGCAAGTACCAGCCTGGCATCTCTCAGGTTGTTTGTTCCACAAGCACCTTCACCATAGAGCTCTCCATAGAAATAGATACCCCCATGCCATGTCCTCCTCTAGATCCCATCTTATGGCATGTGTCCATTATCACACCAGCATTAACCTCACCTTGACACTTCTGTAGGAAGTCTACAGACAGGTAATGACAGCCTGCAAAGACGTTGTGCACAAGATGAGGAATAAGAGGTCTGTGTCATAGCAAGGAACATGTTAAAGGCAAGGGAAGGGTACAAGCTAAGAGGAAGGCTCCTCAGAAAGCTAAAAAATCTCCATCAGTGGAAATCATTAGGAACAAGATACATACATAGATGTATGTTAGTGATTAAATAGTTAGAAGGGAGCCTGCTGTAGGAGAGAAGAGGGTATGGGATAAGATTCCAATCCCATGACTTTATCATATTTTTGAAATCTCAGCGATCATGTGTATGTTTATCTATCCCTCTCTTTTTCTTCCTACTCTTCCTTGAGCATGCTTTTTACCTTTTCCTGTTCCCTGGCTTTCTTTCAATAACCTTACTACTTATTCACCCACCCCAAGAGAGGCCTTGGTCCCTCTTGAGACTTCTGGGCATTACTCTAGCAGAACCACAAAGATGTAATAACATTAAACCTTTGATTCATTCCCTATCCTAAGCTATTGTGCTAGTGCTGCTCTGTGCCAAGGAAGAAGCTGCATGTTTTCTTTCCTTGGTGAAGGGATTTCTGCATACACAAATTTTGGAAAATATCTGGGCTCTCCTTTGGGAACAGCACTTAATAAATGCAAATTATTATTATTATTATTTCACCAACAGGAGTTGCAGAATCTTCAACAGGTCTCTCTGTTTTAAGAAAATATCCAAGTGGGAAATTAGTGGGATGTGGTCACACTGGGCCATGTCAAAATTAAATTCTAGCAAAATGAACTGAAATGAGATTGATCACTGCATGCTAAGGCACCACAGCCCCGCCATACTGTAGCTGTCAGCAGTAAGACAGGAGAACTCTCTCTGACTTCAGCTACTCCTGTTAGCTGTAAAGGCCACAAAAAGCTCATTCAGCCTGATTCACTGGAGACATCTTGAGAAATCAGCTACAGAGATCAGCTACCATCTGAGTAATTTCTTTGTGTGTTTCTTTATACAACTGTTTTCTAAACTTTGCACAGCTGACCCTGATGTGACATCCAAGGCTGGAATCTGGTCTTCTCCTTACACAGAATTGAACGGCAAGAAGAAAAGCTCTGGTGGTTTTAGATGTTCTCAGAGAGCTTCAGAGACCTGGACTCCATTAGAGTGTGGTACCTCCACAAGGAGCTCTGGCATAGCTTTTGGAAGAAGCCCTGGGCATGTTTTCCAGGGCTTTGGATCACAGGTAGCCCTCTCTGGGCAAACCACTGCTCAACCAGTCAACCACTGACTGGTGGGCAAGAGAGGGTCAGAGCATCTAGCCTGCCACTGAGTCCTGCACCACTGGGGTTGTTCGGGGTGGGGGACAGAGCATGGGATGAGCATCAGACCTGCTTGTGCTCCCTGAGAAAGAAAAATGCCATGGACCAGTTGGGGAGGTGGGGAATAGGGTGAGTTGAGGAGGCCTGAGTAGGGTCAGCTGTTGGACTGAAACCCCTCTGTAACACTTAGATGGAAAACATGCAAAAATATACTCAGCCTTGTCAACACACCCTGCACCTGGGCAGGGAATAGGACATTACCAGCCCCGCAGGCAGTGGGCAAGGATGGCTACCCCGGGGCACAGAGCTCTCCATGTTGGCACTGAGAGCTGCCCCGGTGTGGCTGTACTGGGCATCTGTGCACAGCACACAGGAAACAAGGCTCCATGTGTCTTGGGATGGCTGCTCCAGGATCTTGCAGAAATCCATCTAGAAGGGTTGTGAGAGAAACAGAAAAGAGGAATGGGTTAAGCTGGTGCGCCAACAGGCCTCTTATCTGAGAAGGCTTTTCCTTTTTCTTTCTTTTTCTGTTCCTGTATTTTATTCACAAAGATCCGCAATGTATAATATGTATATACATGTATATGGAAATATTAGATTTGGATATGAAAATATGGGCTGCAGGAGCCTGTGGACAATGCTCCCTTTTTAGTTGTTATAAAAAAGAAAATAATTGTGAAAGCAGAGAGAAATCTGCAGCTGCTCCAGGCTATTCATACCATAAGAGATCCCATCAGGCTTTCTTTATTGTTGCAGTTTTGGCAAATTATTTTCTTATCACACACAACCTATTCACTTCTGTTCCTGGATAAGCACTTAGGCTCATAAAGCAGTGGGTCAGCAACAGTTTAGCATAGAGCACATGGAACTGCTGACCTTGGGGACTGCTGGTGCCTGCCCCTCCAAAAAGCAGCAACTGGAGTCAATAAAAAACTGGCCAGGCCAGTCTGTTAGCGAGCCCAGCTCTGTCACTGCTCGCATGGCTTACTCGATGGCTGTGCAGCCCACTTCTCCTCCTGCCATTGTGTCTCACCTTACAGAATGCAATCATGGCTCCTTCCCCACAAGAGTGGGATGTGTATCTGGCTGCCTCCCTGACGAGGTGCATTTCCCCGGGGGAGGCACAAGTACCTATCCCTGTGCATATTCTCCTATATCCACCGCATGCACGATTGCGCCCAAGGAATGTGTGACATAGATTAGATCAGCAGCAGTGCTGCACTGTCTCCAGGCCAGGCAATGAGTTTATTGTGCCCAACACACATGTGCACTGGACAAATGCTCTGGCATCTTCAGAGTGGGCAGAGAGCATGCTGCTCCTATTATACTAGCCCATTAGGGAAGCAATTTGAAGAAAAATATTTAGCAATTTGGAAGGAAGCAAGGTTCCAGAATGGCTTGTTTCTGTGTGACAGCCTGCCATGTACAGATGAAAGGGAAGGCTTGTAACAAATTTTCATTACTCGCAAATAAAAAAACGGCAACAGCAGGCAGAGCAAGTGCTTTCAGCCTGAGAGGTGTGGCCAGAAATCCCCCCAGGAGACCACAAAGGAGCCTCAGCAAAATAAATCAATCAATCTATCAATCACTTACACTTGCATAGAGCCCTTTATGAAAATGGCAATCAGCGCCTGACAGCCTGTCAGACTTTGGCCTTCAAGTCTTTGCCTCAAAACTAGTCATTAAGTTCACCAAAATACAAGCTACAGCTCCCTGCTCTCACTCGGCGTCCTTGCTCACCTTCCTTCCCCAAGCTGCCGTGATTTCTCCATAGAAAACATTCCTTGCTCAGAGCAGCTGTGGCCAGGGTACGTGACACCATGCAGCAGAGGAGGGAGGCTCTGTAAACAACACACACCTTTCAGATTCACTTTGTTCCCATTCTCTGCTGCAAATTTGGACCCAGAATTTGACACATGAGCTTGTCCTTCAAGAAGCGGTGCTGTTGGAAGCGAAGCACATCATTCCAGTACACACAGTGTCTTGCGCCGCTCATCTTTGTTTGCAAATTTCTCTTCAAAGCAGAGTTCAGAGAGCAAATAAACCTCTTACCTTGGTGGAAAGAGCTGTCCACTAACAGACTATTTCTCTTCAGAATCACATGGAAACCTGCCTGCTGTGAGTGTGTAGATGAAGGTAGCCCCCTAGATACAACTTCTAGGTATGTCAGTCACTTTGCTCTCTCGCACTGAAGTGTGGCACTAACCCTTCCTCTGCTAGTCTACAGCTTCCCTCCCAAAAGAGCTAACTGAAGTCTCTTGACTAAATCCCCACGCAAATAAAATTTTCCAAGTGAAGATATTTGTTTTCAGAAGCAGCCCAAGAAGATGAGGCTGAGGCTTTATTTTCACTGATAAAAACAGGGTTCAGGTACAGACTCTGGCTTAGAAAGTCCCCAATCTGGGAAGCTGTGGGTTTATGCTGTATAGCCCTCCACAGGTGTTTCTTCTGTGAGTTTATCCTATTATGTTTGGGACCTACATATACTTTCAGCCTTGAGATTCCTTGCATTTCTTACTTTTGTTTATTTTATGTTTACTACCCAAGATTTTCATTTGAAAAGCCTTTTTTCTTTCATTTTGGGAAGCAATGATCAGTAACCTCCATTTCCTCCATTTGACTTCTCTGTGCTTTTATAGACTGTTGCCTTATCCCTCCTTGATCATCTTTTTTCCAGACTAAAACATCCAGCTCTGCTTAATCTTTTCCACATTTGGGAGTTGATCACTTTATTTTGCCAGTTTTATGGTTTGATTACATATCTTTTGAGATAGAAGGACAGAAAAGCATATTTAACATTTGCTTTCTATTCATTTCCTGTTAATGCCTAAAATTCACTTTTTTCCCCCTTTTTCTGCTACAGCTAAACATTTTGAGCTAACATTTTCATAAAGCAAGTCACACTGGCTCTAGGACATCTTTTTGAAAATACCAACATCCAATTTTGATCCCAACACCTTGCCTGTAATCTGAGTGGGTTTTTTATCTATATATGTTAGTTTGCATTTATTAGCATTGAATGTCTGCTACCATTCTATTACCTAGTTCCTCAGTGATCAGTGTCATGAAACTCTTTCACATCTCGGTGCAGTCAGGTTTGGGTTTTACTACTGAACATAATATTACAATAACAGTGAATGGCATCATATCAATTTTCATTCCCTGTTCTATGAGTATGATGCAAAACAGAGTCTTGTCAGCCTGTCCTTGCAACTCCACAAGGAACAGGTTGCCCAGGGAAGTAGTGGATATCCCATTCCTGGAAGTGTTCAAGCCCAGGTGGGATGGGGCTTTGAGCAGCCTGGTCTAGTGGAAGGTGTCTCTGTCCACAGCAGGGAGTTTGGAACTGGATGGTCTTCAAGGTCCCCTTCCAACCCAAATCATTCTATGAATCTATGATTCTATGATAATCACCTCTGTGCTCAAAAAAAGAGTGACTGCCACATTCCTTTTAAAAATGATATGGAATTCCTAAATATGTATTTTCACAGTTTCGTGTGACACTGCACATTTCCAGCACCTCTCCCTTCCCCTACAATCCCTCAACCTGACCAAGGAGCACTACAGGTCACAAAGACAAAGAATTTGGATTTGGGAAAGGGGTGAAAAAGAAAGAAACATACAGAAAGCCATGAATATAAGCCAGAGTTTTCCATATTTTTCTCCATTTCTGCGGGGTTTTGTGATTAGTGTCTTGTGCAATCTGATTTCCACTACCGCACAGAAATGCTTCCACTTTGCTGATCCCTTTCTCAAAAAAGAAGGCCAAGTGAGGATAATACGTTATGTGAGCAGCATGAGGCAGAATTAGGGTCCCCAAGATAAGCCTTTGCATTTAACACCTCCATTCATTTTCTCTCTCTGGAGATTTTGGAAACCTCCACTAATGACTGAAAATTCTATTGGGACGAATTTCTAAAAAATCTCCTTTAAGTGAAGAGATAGAAGTCACTGCTTCTTAGTAGCTATTAATTAAACCTGAATCTTTCTTCTTTTCCACTTAGATAATATTTTCTGATTATATGAATTCCTCTTTCTTGCCTCTTTTGGCCAATGGGATTCAACTTCCTTTTAGGGACTGCAGAAACTGAAATTATACAAACATTTAAGCAAGGTGGAAATTTAAAACTGTTAATTAAACGCTTTCCTCATTTTTCTTACCTGCATTTCTGTTTGTCTTGCCAAATATTTTTGGGAATGTTATTATAAAGGTAGGGAGATAAGCCATTGGATATATAAATTTGAATACCATGTAAAGAATCAGTTTTCATGTGTGTGTGTATTTGTAGATAGATAGGTACAATACATAGGTAGGCAGTTTGGTACCTAAAGAACAGAAAATGAAAGAGGAGAGACACAAAGAAGAAAAAGGTGTAAAATAACTTCAGAGCAAGTGACATAATATTTTTTATTTATCATTTACTTCCAATTGCATTTGAAATTGCAGAGTTGCTAGAATTTAATCACCCGTGTTCTCAAAATAACTGCAGGTATTTAAAGCTCTTGCTTTTCAGAGGAAGCTGACCCTTGCTTTTATTAACTATTAAATAAGCTATTTTTAAAATATGTAAATTGCACTATAAAGTAGCTCTGTTGGATTTCAAGCCCTTCATAATGTAGATGGCAACTGCATTCAGCTCTGCCTCACTTATACTGAAGCCTGCACCACGTTTTACACGGTAGATTCCCGATCTTTGTTGTGGGTGTAAACACTATTACAGCATGAACGTTTGTATGTATCCATGTGTACTGAAGCAACACTTTTTTTTTTTTTTTAAACTTGGCAAGCCACATTGTCAGAGCTTTGCTCGTACTACATCCTCTGTACTCACAAAACCATCTGAGCATACATGCAAAAATTCCTGGCCTTGTTAAGGAGTGAGCCATTGCACTCTCTTCTGTTTACTATCTATAAAGCATGCCACTGGATGATGAGGAGAAAAGAAGGAGGAAAATATTCCTGCTAAGTCTTGGGAAAGCAGGATGGTTTCGTTACAGAGAATGTGTGTTCCTGGTCCAGGAACTCTACCATGCTGAGGAGAAGGCTGCAGTAGCCTAGAAAAGGACAGTCCCTGTCTTTGCTTTCCCACCTACCGCTGTTGCATGGGTTCCATCACAGCGAGCATGCATCCTACCCAACATACACACAATATACATAATGTGTAAATACATATATGTACATATACTGATGCATGTAAAAGCACATAAATATCAATTCAAAATACAGATAGTTATGTGTGCACACATACACATATACATTGCCATGTGTTGTCTGAACCGACACTAATAAACTCTCGTGTTTGAGGGTCGCTCTTCATAATATAAGACTATTTTTGATATTGACATTGTGTTTAGGAATAAGGTTCTGGTCCAGCAAAAAGAAAGATGCTTCATCCTCAAAACATTTGCAGCCAGAATGTTACCAATTTGCTCTCAGTGAGCTAATTCCAGGTGCCAGTCCATGAAAGGAAAATATGTATTATTAGTATGATATCCACATCGCTAGGAGATGCTGAGTTTTAAATATGCCTGGCTGCAGATAGTAGGAGAAAAGTTTCCAGGGAGGAAGAACACTGCCTGTTTTTAAATTCGGTATTCTCTTAATGTCTTGTCCAATTTGTCTTACATCTTCATGGAAAAAATAATTTTGCCCTAAGTCTTCAACGACGTTGTAATTTCATTTCACTGAAGAGTAGAAAGCAGTGGACAAAAGAACACAGAAGTCTGGTTTCTATTCAAAGGTTCATGTCATGCCAAACTGGTGGAGAGACTCGTGTCTTTCCATGAATGCTTAACATTTAAGAAACAGGGAAATGACTGATTTTTCTTCCTTTATTTTTGATTTTGAATTTCAATTTACAGTTTTAACCAATTTTACAATGGCTGCTTTTTTCCTTAAGAATGCTGGTAGCAGAGAAAAACAGAGAAATCATCTTCTGGCAGATGAAAATGGGAAGTTGTTGCTGGAACCATTGGGGTGTTCTCAAACTTCTGGAAAAAAAGACTACAAACCTGCAAATTTTGTTACCATTTTCAGCTGTTTCATCTATTCAAATGATAAACTGCACTTCCTATGTCTGTATTTACATCAGAGGTTGATATGCCACCTTCCTACAAGATTTTTAATTATTTTTTATTATATTTTCAGCCATTTTCTCTGTAATTTTATGTTTTATGTTATACTTTAGCTTCAATGAACTGCCTGCTAGCTTACTGCTCTATATGGAAGCTGATACATTCAAACATCTCCTCCGGGTCCTCCACATAGCTCTGTTCCACTGGTGGTGTTTTTATTTTATTTTTTTTTACAATGACTTTTGATTCATTCTGTACATCTAATTTTTCCCACATAACATCAGTAAAAGAGAATATAGGAGGGGGATGGCTTCCTCCAAACAGGGGGTCTCCCTCCCGGCTTTGATTTGCTTGGCAATCAGAGATTTTGTGTACAATCTTGCGCAGCAAAAGGTGAGAAATGCAGAAGCACTGGCTTTTAACAAAAATACAGACAGCAGCAGGAAGTCTTCTCTGCCCAATTACAAGGTGATCCCAGTTCATTTTTATGGTTTGATTTTTTTTTTATCACATATGTTTCCAAACACAGTCCTGATATCCTGTGGGGATGCTTTTGTAAAGAGCCAGAGCTTCTGATTTAAGGAGCTTCAAAAATAGCTCTCTGCCTCTTCTGTCTGGAAGAGAGCAGTCATGTAACAACACATTTATTCTCTTTGAAAAATAGAAGGATGTCAAAAGAAAAGTTCACAGTGAAATTAGGCTGATTTGTTTTGTGGTCCTGTGATTTTGGTTTCAGATGTAGGAGGGAAAAAACAACAGTTTGTTTAATAGACAAAAGTTACTATTAAAATGAATTTTGTGCTCAGGAAATTCCTTTGCCAAATAGGCACTGTCAGCAATTATAGAAGACCCCTGGAAAAATATAAATAAAAAAGGCAAGCTAGATATCCATGGATGGATTTTTTTTCCCTGTAGTCAGCATACATCTCAGCCCTCACATTCAGAGAGGGAAAAATCTCATTAATTTTGATATAAATGATCAGCATTTCCCACAGATTTCCTCTCTGTTGTGACGGATGCTAACTGGGAGTCTTCTAGTCTCTCCCTCGCCTAGTGAGAATGGCTCCCACTGATGCTGATTGGGAGGAGCTGCCATTTGGGACGCAGTCAGAAGTCATCAAGGCATTCCTAGGTGTGATTTTTTTCCAGGCAGGACCACCCAGAAAAGCACTGCTCAGAGTACCAGCAGAGCTCACTCCGTAAATTGTATGCAGCTTCCTCCCACTGCATCATCGGAATAATTGCACCCTGCGTATCTGCATTAATGAATTCACTCTCTAAGAAACTCACAGAGTAAATTACCCAGATGGTAAAAGAGAATGGCATGGCCATCTTCCTCCTCAGTGTGCTAAGTCAGCCCAACATGCACATAATGATGCTAACACAGGTGGGAGGTGGGCACCCAGACGGCGCGTGGTTCATCTTCAGCATTTCCACTCGTGTGGCAAGTATGATTGTATATCCCCTGGAGACTTATTTCAGGCTCACAGGGATGCACTACATAGTGCTTAATGATAGACAACTTTCTCCTAATGATGTGGCTTACACCAATTTGTGTTTATCCAGCAACATTTCCTTCTTAAGCACGCTGGACTCCTCTGTCCCTAGGTAGCATGCCATTCCCTCTCTCCCTCTCTCTCCTGCACACAATGTCTCAAACCACCACATTAGAAATAAAATACAAATCAAACCAAAAACGGAAAGCAATTTGATGGTCCTGTCTGCTGAAACTGAGACCTAGCCCAGAAGGTACAGAGTCCACTGTGTCCAGATGCCTGAAGGGAAGCCCCCTGTATTCTCAAGTGCAGTGGGGAACAGCTCATTGTGGGATCATCAGTGCTTTGTAACCTCTAAAATGGGGTCAAAAGTCAGAAAATCAGAGTTCTTATATTTGCTTCACTAACAAAATTCCTCCATAATTTTTGAAAGGCATCAACAACGTCATGTGATTCCTAGCAGCAGCAGGGTCAAAAGTCCTACTAGCTTTAGGGTCAAGCCTATAATTTCTCCAGGTTTCATCCAGGCTGCCTGTGCAATGGACATCCTAACACCATAGGTAGTGCTACTATCCTGCTCACCTCCTGGAAGCCTGTCTCCATTTGAGATTCCCCAATAGATGCCAATAGAAAAATGCTAAGCATTAGCAGTGATTTTTGATGGCTCTGAAGACTTTTTAAAATGTAAAAACAAACCTGAAAGTCCACTCCCATGAACTCTCCATTGCTGTTTTCCTCGAGCTTACTCATGTCTTCAAAAGGCATGTCCAAGAAAAGCACCATGAATATCTCCATAAATAATCAATGACTCATAATATAAATAGTTCCAGAATATAGGGAAAAGCCGTACTGAGCATAACCATTTACAGTGAAGACTTAGTGCATTTGTTAATAGGGTACTGAATTCTTAAATTGTACAACTAGTAAGAAATTTAGCAACCACGCTTAATAGAAAATTATCAATTCTTTGTAACAGTTGGTCATGAACAAAAAAAATCCAAACCAAAGAACCTCTGAAATGTCACCTCAAAACATGGACAGTTATGCCAAAAGCCATGAAAAAGCATGTGGCTGGGCAATGGTAAGCAGCTAGAGAAGCTGTACCAAATTTGGGAAAAAGTAAATTACTATTTGGGAAACGAGAATGGGCGAAAAACATTCCAGTATTCCAACCAGGAACTGAATGGTGATGTGTTGGGTGACATTTTTATATGTGCTGCACTCCCCACTTCAGTCACGAGGTGGGGTGTGAAGAGCTTGTGTAGGAAATGCTATGAGTTGTTCATCGAAGGAAATGTGGGAAAAAGAGAAAGGCTCTGCTGCAAAGAAGTGCTGGAGCAAATGCACTGGAATCTGTCACTGTTTTGAAACACACTTGTTCAGACAGCAGAGTAAACAAATTCATTTATTCATATATGAAGGGAGGATGGGAGCTTCAGTACTTCAGATGTAACACATATATAAAAGGCCCATTGTTTTTCTATTACCAAAAGAAACAGGAGGGAACATGGAAAACATGGCTTTCTACAATCAAGATTTGCACTTCTTTTTGTTCTTCTTATTGTTATGACATTAAACGTAATATATAGCAATACCTAAGAACTTCTGCAGCTCCCTCTTACGTTCTTCATATTCCATAAAGTAGCTGTTGTCTACCCAAAAACAGAGAGATGGCAGAGAGGGAGACATTTCTGGGAAGGGGAAGCTTTCTGCCTGTGTCCTGGACAATTGATCATGCACCCTCTGCCTTGAATGCCCAAGCAATAACATCATGTTCCCCAACTGTTTCTTGAGAATGCAAACTATTGTAGAATGATAGTAACAAAAATCAGAGAAGTAAAATCAGGGCAAATAATCCCCATGTGGCAGGGCATCATGTGTAACACATTGAAGTAACTTCTAAATGATGTGAATGCATTTGGGCTTTGTTCATGGTGGATGTGCCATTGTCCCCCATGTGATTTAATGAATTGATAATCCTGCCTCTTGCTGGGAAGGTGGTGTCTCAGCTGAATGCAAGCCCTGTCATTTTTTCTCACCGTTACCCGGTGCAAGATTCCAATATGCAGTCATCTCCTCTGGGAAGTCAGCATAATCCAGACAGGAGAAGCAGTGGTGATAGAAATGTGTAGCATATAGCAGCAATGTATGTCAGGACTGCACAGTATGTTATAATACCTGTTAGATATCTTTATGATTTTTAGAATTACACGTGCCACATTGTGTCACTGATCTGGTTGGAGATGGGTAAATTCAAAGTGAAATGAGCTCTGTGAAACCACTCTGAACCTTCTATATATCTATACACTCACTTGGTTAATATATGTTGCATAGTAAAATGCTAACCTTTTACATTTCTGATTTGGGCACCACTCCAGGTCATGCCAAAGCCTGTGGAAAATTTCAGATTTCAGGATCAATTTTACAAGCACTTGCTTTTGTCAGCTGGTACCAAGTCTTTATACATCACTTCAGCGAAACTTTCACAGATGTTGGAAATCAGAGGTCCTTCATGCCATGGTAATTCACTGTAATGCCTAACACTGGTGTGGATTTCACCTTCATCTTTATGCCTGTGAAGAAATTGTGTGAGTGCTGGTAATCTGTATACACTAAAGATGAAATATGAAACCTTCTTTCAGCTGCAGTCACCAAAATTCTCCTACTAAAGCCAAGTCTCTTATAGGTTAGAATTACAATATGTGAATAATAACACTTAGCACCGATACAGACCTTTTTATTCTCAAAGAGCCTTAGAAACATTAACTGGCCTTTCCAGGCTCCCCAGTGAACTAGGTCAGTATCATTATTCCTGTTTTACACAGGGAGAAAGTGGGACAGAGAACCATGCCACTGGCCTGCATTGCCCTTTCCCAGTGAAATATGCAGGCACGGAGAGGTTCAGCAGAGCATCCATGTGCATCTGTATCGCTTCTCTGCATCTCTCCTCAGGAACTCTACCACTGTGGCTTCAAGAAATAAAGTTTCCTCTCTGCATCTGAGCAGTGAGAAGAAAGGATGGTGTGAGCACAGGGGTGGCCTGAGCCTGGCCAGGGTCAGTGTGAGAGCCCTGGGAGGGGGTGAGCTAGTGCAACAAGTGATGGCATGATGGTAGTGGGAGCAGACACAGACGCTTCAGCTTCCCTGTGGCCAGTTCATGCAGCAATAATGGAAACATTACAATGGCACAAATGCTGGTGCAGGACTCACTGCCTGGGTTAACAGCCATTGGTGGTGTTTCTTCTCACCCACATGTATCCCACTCCCAGCTTCAAAAAGCTGCGCAGATGACATAGCTCAGTCATGCAGTTTGCGTACCTTCAGCTGGCAAAAGAAAACTCATCCCAAAATCATCCAGTTCTCTGCACTTTGCTAAGGCTTGGCACAACTTATTCTAAATGATCCAACTATTGACACTTACTTAGATCATGGGAAGTTTTCCCAAATTCTCACAAATCTTCCGGGTGGGAAATTCTCTGTGCTCATCTTTTTGCCAAGGCACTCTTCAAATTTTGTTCCACAAGTTTAACTCTCGTTACCCAAATCACTCTCTCTACACAGAATCATAGAATTATAGAATGGTTTGGGTTGGAAGAGCCTTAAAGATCATCTCTTTCCAACCCCCTTATTATGGACAGGGATACCTTTCACTAGACCAGATTGCCCAAAGCCCCATCCAGCCTGGCTTTGAATACTTCCAGGGATGGGAGACTCACTTCTCTCGGCAACTTGTTCCAGCTTGTCTCACCACCCTCACAGTAAAGAATTTCTTCCTAATATGCCATCTAAACCAACTCTCTTTCAGTTTAAATCCATTCCTCCTTGTTCTGTCACATGTCCTTGCAAAAAGTTTTTCTCCTTTCTTGTAGGCTCCCTTCAGGTACTGGAAGGTTGCAACTAGGTCATCCTGAAGCCTTCTCTTCTCCAGGCTGAACAGTCCCAATTCTCTTAGCCTTTCCTTGTAGCAGAGGTGCTCCAGCCTTCTGATCATCCCAGGTACCCACAAGCCATTTCTTATCTTATTTAACATAGCTGGAGAAGTGGCTGTGAGGTCTTACCCCTTCATCTTCTCTCTGTAGCATATCTGTACCTGAGTGCTTGGTACAGGGTTTATGCACATACACCAAACAACCACTGCAAACAAGCACCAGTGGAACGAAGAAACCAGGCCACTAATCTGCCGTGGTCTGCCCCTCTCTCAAATCCTTGATGATACAGAACCAGGGTGAGGCTTCAAAGTAATCCATATTCCATATCCTGACATGGGGCCCTGCAGTGCGTGTTGTGGGATTTTTCCTGCTGCTGTTGTGCGTCAGTGACTGGCAGGTGATGCTTTTCTTCTCCCAGGTCTTTTCTGGCAATGGACATCCATGGTCCTGGTCACCCATGCAGCATTAAGCAGTCATTAAGGAGATGTTTCACATCTGAAGTGAGTAAAAGCAGACACCAGTCTTCAGCATATTAAAAGTTATTTTCTGCAAGGCTGTGCAGAGCTCACTTCAAAGCTTAGTGACAGAAAATCTCCTGGGGAGCTCTTACCTGTAAGAGCACAGACTGAGGTAACAAGCTGGAGGATAAAATGCTGTGGTTATAGTGAGGAAGTGGCACACTGCTAGCCAGAAGGTGCTGTTGGTTGGCCAGTACAAAGGGAGTCAAGGCTTCCAGGCTGTGCCAACACACCAAGGTCCCCATACATCTGTTCTCTGCCCTCTTCTATAATTCATAAGCAATTCATGTTACAATGAATGTTTTGTCATAATGCTTCAAAGGTTTTCTAGATCACCATGGATCCCAACATTAGGTGTGGTATCTTTCTAGTGGTAGCCTAGGAAGGCTGGTAATATTGGCCCCTGTAAGAGCAATGGGCTGCTTCCCTCCAGAGACAACTATGGAAACCTTTACTCCAAGTATTTTTGGATTCATCTTCCCTTTTCCCTCTGCTACTCCAGCTTATGGATTGTATTAGTGGGATGGAAGGTCAGAAATGTTTCTTAGAAGTTGCAGATTACATTTGTAGGACAATGGTGAAATAGGCACTTGGGAAGCTGACAGGCAGAGGAGGGAGGTGAACGTCATACCGGGAGGATGATGAGCACTATCGGCGTCCTGCATGCCCAGTTTCTAATGGCCTTTGTGAGGCTGGGGAAGGGAACCTGGAGCACACCTGCTAGGAGTGGTTTGTTGAACTGGGGAACATTTTGCACAGCCAAGGAGGAGTCCTGGATGAAGGGTTACAGTTGTGCATAATCAGAGGGACAGGGTGCAGTGTATTCCCCCTTGGAATTTTATGTTGCCTCTGTAGGCAGCATGTGCTTTTATATAAAGCTTCGTCCAGGATTACCACACACCTCTAATTCATGTGAATGTGCAGCATAGCGATACACGGACTTTATCAAGATTCATATGTCCATTTTATGATATTTTTTGTGGGGATTTTTACTGTACTGCATAGCTGGATTTTATTACCTTCAGTGTGTGTGTTTTATGGCAGTGATGCCAAGCATTTCAATGAATTGTGCAAGACTCAGACCCACGAATGAAAAGACATCTTCAATAATTTCATAAATAACAATAAATACACTAAACTGAACGTTGTGGACAATCATTGTCTTTTGGTGAGTGCACATACTACTATGCAAAATTAATAGTTATTAAAAACCCCTGCAGTTAGACAAGCAGTTTTACACCAGCAGTCATTGTTTCCAGGGCTTAGGTGCAGCTAGAATATGGCTATTTATCTGTCCATTATCAACATCTTTCTTTGAACAGATGTCATTTTCCCAGACATATCTTGTCTCCTTTTTTCATCAGGTTGGTGTTAGGAAGAGGAAAAGGGAAAGTGAGGGAGACTAAAAACCCATTGAAATAATGAGGAAAAAATAGTATTTTTCAAATTCTTTTCTCAAAACAGTATGTGATGCTTCTGATGCAAAACCCCTGTTCTGGGGTTTCATTCCCATGGGTCTACCACCTTTGAATGAGCTTGGGACAGCTTTAATTGCCCTGGACTTCTGTGATGCTGCCCACCCCAACAGTATGCTTCCACTGTTTTCTCCCTGTGCTGCACACGATCCATGGAGGAAGCCTGCAGATTTGGTTGAAATCCAGTCACAGATTTCTGGTGGGATGAGGAACAGGTAAGACATTTCCCCAGCCCTTCATGTGGGATCGCCAGCCTTGAAGGGCTGGACTGTGACTCACCATCAGGGATTGCTGGGGCAGTCTGGGGAGAGGATGAGTAAGTGCCTGTGAACAGCTGCTGCTGGCCAAAACTTGCCTTACTGGGAGCTGATAGGAACACAGAACCAGTCCCCACAAAGCTGCTCTCTTGGGGTGATCTCTGAGCCAAAGAAGAGTATCATATTTGCCTGAAACTACCATCTGCAGTGCAGTGAGATGCAAAGGAAGCTGCTCTGCAGTGGGATCCCGGGGCAGGGTGGGAAACCTTTAACATCTTTTTTTTTGTTTGTTTTAAACTGAGTCCTTGCGGAGTGTGAGCCAGGTGATTTACCTTGTGGTTGGCTCCCAGTGAGGAGTGCTAATGGCACAGCATGCCAGATTCCATTTTCTGTTTCTGGCCCTCCAATAAAAAGTGCCCCCAGTTGAAAACATCTCCCATTAAGCCATTTGGCACTTCTGTCTTGGGCGGAGGTAGACTTCGGCCAGCTGGCAGAAAAGGCAGCTGTAAGCAGCACAGGAGGGACAACACAAGAGCTCTGAGTGGGATGCACAACCACACAGCACTTCGGGGCATGCTGGGCTGTTTAGAGAAGAAAAACAGAGCACAAAAATTTGTAAACTCCTTAGTAGGAACACCATTTTGACCAACATATCAGCAAGGGTGTCAAAAAGTAAAAAGATTGACCAATATGACACCCCCATGGTGCTACCCAAACCATGTCATTGCTGAGTCCCTCGTATGGCTCCATTGTCACACATCATATAATGCTTAGTAGATATGATCCCCTCTGTGGCCTCCAGCTCCCTCTAGGCCTTGCTGGAGGACTTTCAGCTTCACCTGGTTCATCTAACTGAGGAGATTTTGTGTTTCAGGGCATCCACAAGAGAATGAGTGACCCTTATTTGTCTACAAAACCTGCCAGCTTTGCCAGAGATCCTACTGTCCTTGGTTTTACAGTGCAGCCAGTTCCCCTGGTGTTGATGTGGGTCCCTGTTCTGTCCCTTTTTCTGGCCTTCCTGTGATGAAAGGTCACTGGCATATGGGACGTTGGCTGAGTCTACACACACTGCTTTCCTTAGAGATCAACAGTCCTGAGCAAAAGACCTTAACAAAGCACAGGGCAAGACAGCTCCATAAATTCTGGGAACCTACAAATAACTCCTGGGACCTGGAAACACAAAAGGGGCAGCTGGTTGTGCACCAATACTCAGCGTTACAGTGAGAGCAGGCCTGGCTGGCCATGGAGCAGTAGAGGGTGTACAGGCAAATTAACATGTTGCCAAGGGAGGCTGGCAATGCAGGATACACCAGTTTGATACACCAGGCAGGTAAATGGGCACTGTTTTGACTCAAGGATGCAGCCACCCTTATTTTGCTGCAGGTGAACTCATCCCACTCCCCTCTAAAGTGAGTTTCATGACACTTATGAAACTGCCATTTCATAATGGAATAAGTGCAATAGAAAACCAAGCAATCTGGCTTGAAATAGTTTGAATAAGGTCAAAATGCATTTCAGTGGCATGACCCCCTGCCAATTTAATTTTTCTGGGGCAAGGGGCTTTTCACTGTAGGAATCAAACCTTGCTCTCCACAGGCTGCATTTCAGCACTTGTTCAGCTTCCCAGTTTCTGAGCACCCAACAGCTCTTCCTGGAGCTGTGAGAAACTCTTCAAAAGCCAGCATTTTCTCAAAGATGTCTTCTGAAGGCTGGGTCCCTTCTGTCCCTTGCAGATGGGAAACTGATGGAAAGGAGAATTTCTTCCTGTGGCAGACTTGGCTTCAATGGAGAGAGGAGGAGTACATGTGACAGGAGCAAATTCATGTGGTAGGGTTGTGGACTAGGAGAAGTACACGCCCTGTCTCTGAACAGGATTATGACTTCAGCTATGCCTCTCTGTATCCATCTCTGCTTGCTGTACAACAGGCAGAAGCACAATCCAAGGGAGAGCAGGAACTACTCAGTGTTAACTCGCTCAGGCATGTAAATTACTTCAAAAGACTCTGCTCTCCTTGGGATTGACTGCCACATAACAATGTCATTTCCCCGCCTCCAAGCAAGAGGGAAGCATCCTTCACTCTTCTCAGAGGGAGTGCAGTGCCATCTCTCTTGACTATTCAGCCCCAGAGCATTTTGCCAATAAATTACAGCCTGGCCCAAAGCTTCCACAATGCCAACTCTGCCATGTGGCCTTGTGGGACCACCTCTGCGCAGATATTTCAAAATCCAAGCTCTGAGCCCTTCTCCCACCACAGCTGACCCACATCAGCTCAGGCACTGGTAAGGCAAGGATTAGGCCTTTTTTCTCTTTTTTGCCTTGCACTTTGGAGTCTGTAGGGATTCTCTTGTCCAAAGTATTTTTATTTCTGCTCCACCCTGCTATTTTTCTAGAGGTTGGGGTTTTTTTTTTCCTCCTTCGAATCCATCCAGCCTTTTCCTAATTCTGAGCTTTTGTTTTCTCTGTTCACACTCCCACACTTGAGGCCAGACCTGCTGAGATACTGACTTTTGCTTTGACATTATGGTTTGCTTTTTATTTAAGACTCTGTTATGGGTCAATGCTAGTACACCCAAGATGGTAAAGGCTCTGTTCTGAGATTACAGCATAGACCTGCAATGTCCAATTGAGGTTGCACAAAAGGCCATCAAGTTTGTGGGTTTATCTTGTTTTGCACCTGTTAAAGGGACTTTTTTCCCCTGTCTTGTGCAAAGTTAGCAAAGTTGCACGTTTGACAGGTTTGCTTTTCATGTACAATGGTTTTCTGCAGCTCCAGGAATACATTGCATTGCATTAGCTAATGCAATACAAGTTCTTCCAAGAAGTTTGCAGGGGTCAGGTGATTAACCTGTATATTTTACAGAACATTTAAAGACACTGTGGTCTGAGGACTCATAAAATCATAAAACTACCACTCAGCTGTGAACCATGGGTTGAAGCACAATGCCGAAATATTGCTGCATTAGAAACGGGAGGAAACAGAGTGAAATTTCCCCTTCTGATGCACACAGCTGATAAAAGCTCCACAGCACAACCTCCTACTGCATTTTCCACAGCCAGAGCTCACACTGGGCCAAGTTCAGCATGTTTGTAGAAGGGAGGTGCTGTCCTGCTGTGTCCTGCCCCACTTATGCTGCCCAGTTGGAAGAAGTCATACCTGTACTAAGTAGCAAAAGACCTTACAGCCTCTGCACCAGCAAGGGCACAGGGACTGGAGCTGGGAAGGTGGTCACAGGGTCTCCTACAGGCACAGAGGCTACATGTCCTTCTCTTCTGCTTCCTTCAATCAAGGAGGAGCAAACAGTACTGGAAGGATGGTTTCAGATTCTGAGCTGAGCCTTTAACCCCTTCATACTCTCACCAGCAATTTTCCACAAAACTTCAGTCTTTCAAACTCTCCTCCCCCTCAGGACCCCCATGTATCTTCTCCCATCTGATCAGGAAATGTGTTTCTACCACAGTTCACTGGGGCTTTCCCAGCATGACTGGGTTTACTTTCAACCCTTTCACAAATGGAGATTAGTTGGTTTTATTAAAGGATATCTCTGCTTTCCCAATGAGGAAAATAAAGTAACCAGAAGAGAGACCTTATTGTATGACAAAAGCACTTCCCACCCAAGTTCAATTTCTTAGGTAGTATCTGTCCTCCTTGAGCAGTCCCAGCCAGGCCGTCAGGCATGTTTCTTAGTTCTTTGCTGTGGGGAGAGTCTTTGTATCACAGATTTTTGTCAGTGACGCAAATAAACTCCATAGAGTTTATTTGCATCCCCTACAAAATTTGTGTTCCAAGCTGACGGGAATCCAGACAGTCTAACTCATTCAATCACCCTGTGTTTTTAATCTCTGACCCATCTCAGCATCACAGTCTTCAAGGGCTTTGAGCTTCCAAATGTTGCCTGTGCCACACAGCTTACCAAATGCTTAGCTGCAAGAGCTGCTGGAGGACAGTGGTGGCATATGAGGTAAGGTGTTGGAAGCTGGGAAGTGCCGATGGCACGCAAAGAGCTCCACGGCACCTACTCCCATTAGGAACACCACGGGATGTCATTGTGGCCAGGGAGAGTTGCCAGAAGTAGGACTGCAAGGCTCATCGCTGTGCAGTCCAGACATATGGTTGCTATCAGGAATAGGGCGGTGTAAATGATTGTTTCACTCCCTAAACCAGAAGAAAAAAAAAATAGGAAGAAAAAAGATTTTATTCAGATCTGACTGGACCAATTTTTTTTGCTAGCCAAACGAAAAGTGGAGAAAAGCATAATATCAGGCTGCAAGAAACATTTTAGTGCCTTTTGGGTAAGATCCAGCAAGGCAGATATTTTCCACCTGTAAATAATTCAGCAGAAGAAAAAAGTCATTGCGACTCATTTTTTCCAGCAAGATCATCAAGTCAATTAGGAGAAGCTGAATAGTCTTGTAGCCCTAGAATAAAGAAGAGTAAAATGTCGAGTCAGAAGAGTAACTCCCATCATTGTTCTAGCATCTTCATGTGTGTTGTGCATTCAAATACTTTTTCACCATCCCCTTAGCGTGGCCAGCAGAGACTGTACTGGGAACAAGGACAGAAATCCACCTACAGAAAGTAGTTTCCAGGACTGAGTCTTAAATCATTGTTCATAATTCCTTGGCCCTCTTTTACCCCCAGTATTGGGTATTCAGCCACTTCCAGATGTCAGGCGGGATGGTTACATTCTCCCTGTATAACAGCCCTCCTCTCCTTTCCCCAAAGCAGAACTGCACTAAGTCTAACCCCAAAGCCTGTCCTTCCAGTCAGCTGAGCCAACGTGAATGTGGGGCTTTTTTGGGCTCTGGTACCACCTTCCATCCCCCTCTGGCAAAACTGTATCTGGTGTGATTGGCTCATCTTGGATTCAGAGAAGCAAGATGCTTGTGAGGAGAAAATACATTTTATAAACCTTTTTTTTTTTTTTTGGTAGTATTCTACCACAGCTATTAGTTCCTGGGTATCAGAAGGAATTTAATAAATTCCATTCACCATGCAGCTCTCCCCACCACCTGAAAACATATGCTTTCAGAAAAAAAAGGCCAAGATAAAGGAAAAAGGCTAAAGGGTGTTCTCATCAAAAAAATAGAAATGCACTGGAAGAGCTGCTAGGGATATATAGAAAATGGGTATTCATCTCAAGCAAAACTTTATTATTTAAGTATGGTGAGTAATATACTAAGTATGAGGGATGAGCTGCACCAAGTATGAAAATACACGTTTGATTTTTGCCTATTGACTTATTTTTTAAAGTAAGAGAGCAAAGAACAAGTGTTGAAAAGAAAGGCTTGATATTATTGACTTGTAAATAAAAAGGATGGTTATATCAGTAGAGCTCAGGAATCTCATGTAAATAAATACCTTTTGTAATAATGCAGACACAAAAAAGTCCAGATTTCTGGAAAGCCTATAAAAAATGAACACAGAGTCCCTAGGTATGCCCATTAAGATGCACTGGAGACAGTATGATACAAAGGACCAGTAGAAATTGAACCCATTACCTGTAGATCCAAAGTATATTAGACATATTTCCCTAATATTGCAAGCTTTGAAATAAAGTTACTTCATTTGAAGTAGTCAGTGGTCACAGAAAGGATTTCAAAGGAACAAAGTTCAATTGTAAAAAGCCCATTTTAAACATTACTCTAAAAACTATTTCATTGCTCCTTCTGAGGGAAAAAAAGTCCACATACAACTTTATGTTCAGGTTGCTGGGTTTTTTTTTCAAAACAGACCTCAAGGGGAAAAATTGTTTTCACTCTTAAAGGATTCCAGTTTTTTTCTGGCCTTACCCACCTCTAACCCAAGGAAGAGAAAAATCATTATTACTACTTTGCTGAATATTGGTAGAATGGAAGAATGGAATGATCCGGTGTGCAACTCTTTCCCACAGAAACTGCTGGAAATCCATGACTTCCATGGCTGACTGAGGTCGATGGCCAGCAGCACAGGGGAAGAAGGAAAAAGAGCCAAACAGAGAGTGCTGTTTCTCCACTTGTTTTTGTAGCCGCAAACCCCATTCCTTTCTCTATTTTGTGATGTTATTCCGTTACGTGGTACATAACAGGAGATTTCTTTGGGGTTTGTTGCTTGGTTTTTTTCCTGTTTTTAAGGTCTCGTCTTTAACCATCGGGAGCTCTTGTCCTTTGAAACAAATCCTGTACCACTGGGCCCACTGACTATTTTGTTACTGAGGAGGAAAAACTTTATGGGAGCCAGGCTACAACCCAAAACTAAAGAGATAGCAAAGGCTGACAAAGGAAAGAAAGTGAGAAAGAAAGGGCAAGGGTTAAAAAAAATAAAACTAATGCAAGTTGTATTATATGGTGAGTGAATCAAATGGATTATGGACCAAGGACTACATAATTAAACATGTAAGGAATCAAGGTAAAGTACCAGAATACATAAAGAGGATAATTTCTTTAGTCAGCAAATGGGCAATAACAGGAAAGAATTTTTGTCTTGGGATAGTGAGCAGTTGTACAAACATATGATGCAAAGGCTTTTTCAAATAGACATAACATTGCCATATGTTCCATCAAAAAACTGCAGAGGGACTTGGGAAAATCAGAATGATTTAAGAGGGACTATACACATTTCTGCCACCACTTGGTTAGCTGAACACAGGCAGCCAAAGGTAAGGAGCGCCATTAAACAAGGGCATGTTAAGAGACCAGAGTGTGCCCCAGAGATTCTTGCACTGAGATAATGAAAGCTCTCAAATGTCACCACAGAACTGAAGCTCTCCTTAAAAAGTGGCAGAGAGACTGTGCTTTCTCTAGGTGCCGGGAGCTGACGTTGCATATGGGACAGCTCTTCCCGGTGGATGCATGAAGCCCGTTAAAGTGGCTGGCTATGATTGGAATAATAGCTGTTGCAGCAGCTGAGACACACTGAGGTGCAAACTGATTTGCAGAAAAGAGCCATGACAGGTTGAAGGTCCAGGGAACAAATGCATTGTGTTTGCTGAATTTTGACATATGAGCAAAAACAAAGGAGAGATTTGAAAGGATACACTTACACTTTTCATTTTCTCTAGAAGCTTGCATTTTGGCATTAATGAATGGGGATGCCTGTGTGGTACCCTACAGTCAGGGGAAATGCTGCTATGCAGCCCCTTGAGGGAAAGATTCTCCCAGACACCTGTCCTCAGGGAGCAGGAACCAAGGATCCCAATGTCCTCACTCTCCGAAGCAGCTCCCATGTGGCTACAGGGTGATATCAAAATGGTTTGGTTTGAATCAAGACCTGGCTTTAAATATTACCTCTCAGGTATAGAGCCCTGTAAACAGCATTATCCATTATCTAAGACCTGTGTCCTCTGATAGATTCTTCTCTAATAGGTATGAAGATGCAGCTTCCAAAATCCCTGAGACTAATTTCATGTTTCAGAGGGACTATTAAAATCAAAAAGAGAAAATTCAGAAGCTTTTTCATCTTCTGACCATATATTCTGCTTGTAAAGACCAGTCTAGTTAACAGGTGGCACTGACAGATCATGATCCAAAGAGCTGCAAGAGAAAGAGTCTGGAGCACTGGAAATAGTTACCCATTTGGGGAATTATTTTTTTCCCCCTATATTGGAACATTAATTGATTCTTTTATATTCAGAAGCTATTTTCACTTATTCCAGACACTTAACAGAAAAATAAAAACGAAATAATGAGGAGTTTTGATGTAAAAACACATATAGCCATAAAACAGGTTGATTAACTTGCAGACTTTAAAAAATTAATGTCCAATGGAAGGAACTGCTGACTGTTTAAATTAGATCTACTTATTACAGCACTACAACAGAAACTAAATTAATTTTAAGCTTCAGAATGAAGATTTTATTTTTAATTTTTGTGGGTTGTAGATTTGGAGGGACTGGATACTTGGGAAATTAAAAGTCCTCTATTTATCATGGGCTAGATGCAGTACAGCCAGCCATAATACAGGTTTTTCTCTTAGTGCAAAATCTCTTGGCAGTTAAAATAGAAGAGCTGTCATGAATTCTAGTTCAGATGTAACATTTTCAGGATAGTATAAACTTGCAAATAAGAACTCATCTCAAATGTAAACACTTTCAAACAAGATTACAGGAAAACCTACAAGTCATCCTGAAGTTAAAGATACTTGTATATGTTCTTTGAAGAGTACATTTGTTTTTCAGCTAGGAAGCTGGTTAGATCATTAACATGTCACTTCCAGCATCTGTATGTAGACAAGAAAAAAATCTGACCTCTGGAGACTGCAAACATCAAGGACAAAGGAAGCTTATTCTGGTATAAACCCATGAAATATCAGATTTCTTCCTCCATAATTTCTTGACAGATTTTAAGTGAGAAAATAATTTTTACCTAGGATGTCCATTCATCAAAGAGTGACGGAAGGTTACATGAAGCTATGACAGATGATTTGTCTTTAGGGATAGGTTCAATCTTCCACTTAGAGCAGCCCATGGTCACCTCTTTGGGGAAGGTCAGTGAGGGAAGGGAGGTGAGTCAACATAAACTCCATGGGTAATCAAAAAACAAAGTGAATGAACAAAAAAATCCCAAAACTTCAACCCAAACCATAAACAAGCAAGAAAGAAAAAAAAAGTGAACATAAAATAAAGGACCATAAAGGAGAAGATGCCTCTCCAAGAGAACTGCAAAGACCTAAACTATTTCTAGTGACTTTGATATTTCTTACATTCTCTCTGGGTTAAATTACAGCCTTTGTAGATTTTAATCTTTTGTCTGCAAGGCATTTCTTTTGTTATTGAGGTGTTATGATGTTCATAAAGTTGCTTTGTTGCAGGTCAGTGTGGAGGGATGCCACGTAGACTCTGTAGGTGCATAGCCCCAGCGATCAAGGAGCCCTTTTGACTCCCGTGCATAACAATCACTCACCTCCACTGACTCTCCAAGCAAAACAGAGGCTTTGCTGTGACACTGCCTCTGAATCTTCAGTGGATTTTTTCCATAATTATTACTTTAAGAGGTCCTGTAAGCCCCTGAATGTACAGCCTAAGAAGGGGCCAGCATCCCCTTTCCTCCCTTATCAGACCCTGGAAGGAACGTATCTGTTATACATTGCTTCAAACCCTGTTTGTTAAACACCACCACAGCAAAGGAGATGGGGTTAGATCACTTCTTATGCTTATTTAATGCTTAGTCTTCTGCTGGCAGCACCAATGGCACTGCTGAGTGACAGCTACAGCGTGTCATTTAAATACTTGCATGGGGATTAGAGCGAGGTCAGGTACTTCCTTCCGCGGTGATTGCGCAATATTAACAACTTTCGGTCACTATCTAATCAGGGCTGGATCCAGACCTGTGACTGACAGATTTTTAATTGCTAGTCTCCTAAGTCATACAGTTCTCTCTCACTGGGAGGTGTTACCTTCAGCTCTTACTATGATGGATAAGGGCAAATTCTACAGTGTTAAAATAAATCTTTTGATGTAGATATCTAAAGTGTTGCTTTGTCTCTTTGACTTGGGGGGACTCTTTTTTTTACAGTAAGAATGAAGGAGATAAAAATATTGAAATAATATGCTTTCCAAAAAGAAAGAAAAATAGAAGTATATCTATGTGTGTGTACATCTTTCTTTGAAATCATACTGTTCTCTCTTGTTTCACTGCAAAAATAAAGAACATAAGAATGCAGGCAAAGTCTATCATGCCTCACCTCTTTTGCTTTCCAGTTTCTATTTGCTCCTTTATTTTCCATACTTTAAAATCTCATTTAACATTCTCTTGAGAAGGAGAGCACAAGATTACAATCTAACGATTGTAATGAGAATGGGTTACGTTTGTGCCATTTCCCATTTTCATTACAATCTTTCTGGCAAGAGTAATGTAACAGAATTTTTAATGTCTTATATATTGCATGAACATTTTTTTTTCAGCAAGCTCCTGCTACATTTCAATGGCTGATGCTGTTGCAGAACATTGCAACTTTGATCTTTTTATAGCTTGCATTACGATCACATTGGCAATTTTACCCACTTCCCCAAAGTGGAAAATATTTTGATATACAGCTTGCTGCTACAAAAGCCAGCCTTCTACACGTACTGTACATACCTAGAAAATTGTTTTCCCCAAAATCCCAGCTGTGGCTGAGTACAAGATACTGACATCACCAAAGATGTGTGTTTCTTGGAGTGGTACTACGGGAATTGCAGATTGCAGAATCTGAGCAGAAGAATAGAGCAGTTTGTTTCTTGAAAGGTAGGGACAGCTCTTGGAGAGAAGTGTGTTTCATGCATTTGGCATGGCACAGATTTTGCAAAGTGTATAAACCTCTCTGTAAAGCTTCTCATAATGATCAACAACTAAGGAAAAGATAGGTGATGGACCAGGACAAATTCTCAATAAAAAAGGGATCAGAATGAGTCTGGCAAGAGAACCAGTGGTTTAAGCTATGCTATAGAAGCAGCAGCCACCACCCAGCAGTTTGTCTAGATTTGTTAATGCAAATGGTTAACACGAGTGATTCTTAATACAGGAGCTAACTAGGGGAAAAGAGGAATGTGCTGGAATAGCTAGCTCAAGGGCAACATCCCTGAGGAGATCCATACAGACCTTGTGTGACCAGAAAGGCTTCAAAGGCAAAGGCTTCTACTGCTAACAGGGGAATCTTCCTCAAATTCCTTGCCTGCCTTTATGGGGTAGAGGAGAATGATGGCATTGACAAAAAGCTAAGAAATCCTCAGGCTTTTATATCATGCAGGACTGCAGAGTCACAACATCCTCAGACTGAAGGGGTGGTGAAGACCATGTTCCAGGTGCACCAAAGAGAGCAAGCACAGGGGTATGAATTAGCACTGATTTGACTGGGTGTGGGTGGCTCTACCCCTCAGGGACTGGAAATACTTCCCCTTTAGACAATGCAGCCTGGTGAAAAAAAAACAGAGAAAATGTTAGGGAGATAAATGGGCTTGAATTTGAGCATAAACTTAACCTTTGGCCAGTACTATAAATTCTATTGACATATACATCTTGTTGATTAATACAGACTAATGATACTGAACTTTAAAAAAAATAAAATATTGAGAGTAGCACCTTCTTGCAAGATCAGAAGAGAAGACACTGTCAGGATATCTTTGAGACAGCCTGCATTTGGCAGATTCATGTTCCTGCTTAAGAAGCTTTATTTCCTTGATGCATAGGGTAGAATCTGGCATCCTTTAGATCAATACCTATGGAGATATCCACAGCATGGCAATGCAATGGGTGAAGGAGAATGACATCCTCATTACAATAACATTCAACAGAAAACTTCCAGATTTTGAAATTTCTGGACAAAGCCATTCATGAAAAGATGCACAAGGTTAGATTTCCCACTTTACCCACAGGAGTTGAGTTTTAACCCTGCCTCGTGTCTGTTCAACTTCTGTTGCGCTTGATATAAGCTGGGCACATCTACACTGAGGCTCGAATTTTTTTCCCTTTGAGTCTAAATTTAACACTGCAGACCCTCAGGATAAAACCAGTTGAGCCCTTTGGAGGGAAAACGTTCATCCTCTTTATCAGAGTGGCTTTCCCGGTGGCTTTCACTTCAGCGAGAAGAGTGTCTGGGATAATTGCTCTTTCCACAGAGGATCAATACTGTGTAATTAATCAAGATGAAATCATTCTTTGCACTTCTCCAGGTTTCATCCTTGAGACGTATTCTCAGATTCACTGGCTCCTGGAGATAGCAATGCTCTCCTACTGCACTACCCCAAGACACCCTGGGGGCAAAAACATCACAATCCAGCTGTCCAGAGTCTAGCCTGACATATCTTAATAGATGAAAAGAGACAAGAAGGCCCAGATGCCTCTTTATTAGGACCATCGTCTCTGCAGAGACAACAAGCCCTCAAAATCTACCACAGTCAGCGTAACATGGGCATCAAGGGACTCTTATTCCCTCCCAGGAAACATGCCACCAAACTTGCAGTGATTACAAAGCAGAAGCATGCACTTTAGAAATACACCTAGCAGAGCCCCAGGTCACAGTGAGAATAATTCAGCTAACATTTCTACAGTTTGCAGAGTTTGCTTAGCTGTGATTGATCACATGAATCACACATTCCTGTTTAATTTCTGTTAGGGTGCGAGCATATTTTAAATCTACTGCCTTGTAGGAAACAACACAGGAAGTCATTTTAAAAGTACATTTTCTATGAAGAATAAAAATATGAACATTTAATATTAAAGTAATTTTCATCTCTGCCAGGTCACTTTTTTTTTTTTCCAAATTTCAAAATGCCAGAGGGGAAAAAGAAATGAAAAGATTATTGAATCAGTTCTAATGGACTTAAGACAAAATGAAACATTTCAAGCACTTCATTTGACCTGGAAACATTCTCCTTATAATATAAATACTTTTATATTTCATCATAATTTGGGCTTAAAAGTCTGGAATTTCCCACAAATTCCAATCATCTCCACTTATGTTTAAGATTCCTCCTGCCTGTCAGGTTCTTTATCCCTGTCTATTAAGCACAATCAAGACAAAATGACTCCTAAAAAGATTGCTGGCCATTCTGGTATCACTGAAATTAAGTAGCTGGTGAAGACAATTATAAATAATACATACAGTTGTGTTTATTACAGAAAGATATTAAAAGAATGACTGGAATTTTCCATTGGTCTGGATGAGCAATGAAGACATTTTAGAAGACCTGAGCTGAGAAACAGCATTGGCTCAAGTGATTGTGAGTTGGTTCAGTTTACATTAAATGGAAGAACAAATAAAAGTAAGGCTGGAACTAATGTTCTCCATTTCAAAAGGGCATGGACTAAGTGCTCTGAGCTCTGAGCACCCCAGCCGCCAAAGTCAACACACTGTGTGTCTCTGCAAGGGGATGGGAAGGACGCTGGAGGATTCTTTGAATCACTGGTGCTTACAAGATCTCAAAGCTGTATTCCTAGCAGGAGGAAAAAACCCAATCATCTATGGACCTGCAGGATAAAGAGCCACTTAAAGAGCGTTTAGTTCAAACTTCAGTAAGAGTAATGACACTGAACAGAAGTGCAAAGGGAAGATATATAATGGGAATGAGGTTTTACTACATTGGAAACAGCAGCAAAATAGTCTAAAAGCTTAATCGTATGGGAATGAGATTTTACTAACTGGAAACAACAGAAAAAATCTAAGAGCTTAATTGTCTCCAGTTGGGAGGACCTGGATAATCTCATTCAGAATTCAGACAGAACTGGCACATGGAACTACAGGAATTTGCAGGTATTCGTGATGAGCATATCTACTCATGGGATTAGAAAATAGTAAAGGCAGTATCTACAGTTAAGTGAGAGAAGAAAAGAGATCTCACAATTACAAGTTAGTCTGATCTCAAATGTCTGAAGACTTAGGAACAAATTTTGAAAGAAAGAAGTAATTTAAGTCATTGAGATAAACTGGGAATGGACTAAAATATTACCAAGGGGTTTGGGTCTGCTATTGGTAGGTTGTTTTAGACTAACTTGATGGGATTTTTAAGAGATAAAAGATTTTTTAGACAAAGGAAACATGGTAGATATAATTTATCTGAGCTTCAGCAAAGCATTTAATAAGGTGTCAGATGGGAAATAATTTTTTAACTAGAGAAAATAGGGATGCATGAAGGAAATGTTGAGTGGGAACCCACTGAAATGAAGACGACCACTTGCAGTACTGCAAAAAGAACTGAAGGAGAGACATGAATGAACTTTCTCCACAATCAATTTTGAGATATTTCTACTTTCTCTCTTTCCTGGTAACTTGGATATATATAGAGAGAGTCATTACTTTTGGGACCCTGATCGGGATACTAATGATTGTCCACAGCTAAAAGAAAGTGTTAATACAAAAGAGGGTTAGGACAGTAGACAGAAGGAGATGCATTATAGGGATAGAATAAAATAAAAGCTCATTCTTCGAGAGACTGATACCACAGCTGCTGTAAAAGGAGCTCTCATCAGTTAAAAATGTCTGAGATGAGTTAAACTGGTAAAGGAGTGAAGGAAAGCATGAACCACTCTAAGCTGCCAATGGGGCCCACCCTTGCAAAGGCAGAATCCAGTCCGTGCCAGGAAAGATAGTCCCAGCAACGACAGGAAAGTATTAAAATAACTGCGTGAAACAGTGCTGCAACAAGATCTGAAATACTGTCTACTACTTTGGCTACCCACATTCAAAAACCAAAAGTTCAAACTGAAATTCGTGTAGAGAACAATTCTAAGATGCTTGGGAAACAGGCTGTTAGCTGTACTAAAGAAGCTGAAGATTGGCATATTCAGCTAGCAAAATGAAATCTTGAAGGCACAGAGAACTGCCCTATCTTGGATAAACAGTTTGTAAATACCTACAGTAGGAAAAAAAATAAGCCATCCATTGGGAAAGAACAACTGGAGAGAAACCAACCTCCCACACATTTAGAAAATCTAGAAATTTTTTAAAAAGTGGGAAAAAAAAGGTTTCTAACAGACTAGCAACATTCCAAATGGAAGAACAGGATCGGCACATCAAGCTGATGGCTCCTTTCAATAACACAGGTTGGTCCCCATATGAAAGGATTTATGTGACATGGTACCTGAAATACACTGGTGATGCTGATGCTGATGGTGTTTTCTAACCCTCTGCCAGACCAATATTCCCATTCCCAGCTATGGTATTTCCCTCTCCTCCAGAAAAAGATTGCAGTTCTGCATATACACAATCATACAGACTATACCATGATTGAGATTGAGAAACAAGCAGCAGGAATTCACCCAGGCAGTGTGGGACAAGGTCACTGTGAAGGGCAGGGAAGAGATTTCAGAGATGGCAGTTGGAGGGGACATTGGCTGAAGTGGTGTTCACCATTATTATCTTCTCTGTTCATGAGTCCTTAGCACTACAAGGATTAAAATCTAAGTTACGGATGGTCCTATTAAAGGCTGTTATAAAAAAGAACCTAAACCCTTTATTAATGGCATTATTTTATCTTGAAAGCATAAATACTTTGTTTTTTCAGGTGCTATGGATTAAATAGCCTGAAATGTAGGCAGGAATTACATTTGATGTTGTGAAAATTGGAAGCATTGATAAAATATGTTGGTTAGAAGACAGGAGGAGAAAATAGGTGTATCAGAGAATTGACAAAACAGCTTAGAAACAATCTTGCTATTAGCAGGGAGGAAAGAAGTAATAAAACTGGGAAGTCAATTAGGAAGGAAAATGGCACAAAAATGCTATAGGAGAAGGAAATTATAAACAGGGAGAAAAAAAGCAGTAAATGAGATACTACAGTATTACATCAACATCCAAGGTAACTCTTCTATGAATCACCTAATCAAATCCCATGGGTTCTCAAGTGGAACCTGAGGGGGTCCTGTCAGAGGTGAATGGAGTCAGTGGAGGTTTCCCCATAACTCAGCTGTGCCTCTTCTTGCGGCTGGTGGTTTCATCTGAGATGCCAGGCTGGCAGCTGAGCTGCAGGTACAAATGCACTGATGATGCTGATGCTACACAGGGCAGTTGCCTTCGGCAGAGAGACAGGACAGGTAGCTGGGGAGGGAGACAGACTGAGAGAGATGTTAATATTCTGGAGCAAGATGCCCTAAAGGTTATGCAGGAGCACCTCTGGTGAACACACCAGAACTCAGGGAGCTGGAGCATTGCCATGAGAACAAGGGAGAAAAAGGATTTTGGAAGCTCCACAGAGGGTGAAGTAAACAAGCAGTCAGCTATGACAGAGAGCCGAAGCAATAAAGAGGCATAATAATATATAATGCTATTTCAAAACAACAGATGGGAATAGGGAATTGATAGTGAAGCAATTAATACTAGCAATGAAAGAACTAAACACCTTTAAAATGCACAGTTTTTAATAAGAGCCAAGCCAAAGACTCACAGCAATTCATAAATTAACAAAGAATAACATATATGGTGGCAAAAAGGGACAAAGAGCAAAATGAACCCAAATATATGCCAAGTGCTTTCTGATGGAAAGGAGGATGACTTTGAGGAGTAAGACTGAGCCTCAGGGTAAGACTTGTAAGTGCAATATGAGAGTTGTGTCTCCCAACCTGGCCAGCAACTGGGAAGCCCCTGTAACACCATGGGAAGGAGAGAACAACCTTCACTGCTGCCCCAGTTACAATCAGCCTCCCTCAGCAGCTGTGGCTCCCCAGGCCTGCAGGACAGCCTGAGATACCAGGCTGGTGTTATGTGGGACCTGTTCTGTGCTAGAGCATTGCCAGTGCATTCCTCTGAGCTCTCTCTCATCTGGGACTTGGTGAGGATGCTCAGGTCTCACTTGCAACCCCAGAAAACTGGCATCCCACCCTTGTCCCACCAAACCAGCATGAACCAGGGACAGGGCCCCTTGGGCCAAGTTTTGGGTTCTGCTTTGGTCCTTTAAAAGAGAGTTTCTTATGGAGCCTTTGGAGTTCTTCAAGGTTTTCACTCTTCCATAGTTTCCTAGCTGTTGATTTTCCTTGTCTGAAAGTTTTAGACTAAATTTACACTTGCGTTCCAGTAGCTAGTGTTGACATTATAAACAACACAAACAAACTCACTGATTCCATACACAAATTAACCCACGGGTGTGCACTTTATATAACTCAATGCTTGTTAACACAATCTATGCAACTATGAGGGACCTGACTGAAGGGAAGCAACTACAAAGGCAAGAAAGAGAGAGGGCTGGAGTTGTGTGTTTCTCCTGGGGAAGCTGTGGGCGTATCACCAGTATCGCTCATTTTGGAAAACGTGGCTATAGAAAATCCTGAGCACTATTGTCAGCCGATGTCCAGCAAAGAAACAGAGGCAAAGATGCAGAAGATTAGAAGTGATAGACATTGAAAATGTCTCATTAGAAAGCCTAAGGAAAAAGGGTCACAAGCAAATTAAGGATTTGAAGATACCATTTCTCAGCAGAGCTACAGCAACTGCCCTTTTATTTCCTAGGCACTTCTAAATGCAAAGAGAAAGATAAATGTAAATCACCAATGCCAGTTAGTGCAACCTCTAACTGGCTGAACTGTGCTTGGACTGGGACACCCGGTGACCAGGATGCTAAACCAAGGTGTTTCCCAGCAGTCTAGGGGAAAGGTTGGGTTGGATTTGTCCTGGTTTTCCTTTTTGTTTGTTGCTTCCAGTTAGATAGCAAATGCTTCATCAGGTTGCCAAGATTTTCAATATGACAAGAGTCATTTTGTGTGGTTTTGCTTGTTGGATATGCTTTTAAATTGCTGTAATGGAACCATTTGAGAAAACAATAGGGAGAAATTAAAAATATGTATTTAAAACAGAATTAAAAATGAAAGGAACAGATGTGTTCCATGCATGACACAGGAACTTTCAAATGCAAAGGAAATGCATATATTACAATGAAAGACTAAGTAGTACATATACATCAGCATTTTCCATTCCTTTTTTCTTTATACATGTGTTTTAGATATACATAAATTATTTTTCCTTTTGTCTTTTTCCCATTTTGAAATCAGAATATTCAAACATTCTCTTTAAGAACCAGAAGAGGATGAAAGATTGCATTTGGCAGGTCTCTTTTGTGCTATAATTTGTTTCTTTGTGGAAATGCAGCAAAGGGTGACTTTTATTATGTGTTAGGTAAGAATCTGCATAGAGCAACTTCCAGCTGTTGACCATGCGATTAGGCCGTTAAAGTGCAAAAATCGCTGTTTACAAATACCCATAATTACTATAATTTTCATGCAAAATCTACACTCACCTAAAACCAGACCACATGCCAGTTCTTTCCTGGCCAAAATGGCTATTTCTTTCTGTCTTGAAGTCTCCGTCACATATTGAAAAAAATATCTGCAGAATAGAATATATTTTGACTGCAGAAATAGATTTTGCATGAATAGACTCCTGAGGCATCCAACAGTTTCAATAATGTTTTCTATTCCAGGGGAGCAAAAAATATTTTTCCTTGATAGCATTTATTTTATATTCACTGCACTGGAATTACTTTTTCAAAATTCTGCCAGCAAAGACTTATCGTATGTGGGTGCCATTGCTGTAACATAAAGATAAGGATGGAGGCTTATTCCACTCATAAGCTCATGAGTCTGTAAATTGGAACTATCCTTCATAGTACAATGCATTTTACCAGTCCAAATATTTTTCTTAAAGACAAGACAGGAGTTTTTTCTTGGAAGTATTTTCCTTCGGTGACTTAAGGAAGCATATTCATGGACTACTTATGAAAGGAAATACACAAACAATGGGACACCACTGGTTTCTCTGGATTGGGGAAGAGTCTGCATTATTCCAGCAGCTTCAGAATCAGTCATTTGAGCAGCTGCCCTAAACAGGAAAAATGTTGTCTGGGGAGCGGCAGATAAGGTAAGATAGACCCAAGGACCTCAGAGGACAGAGCCGCATCCTAATTTGATGATCCAGGTGCAAATAAATGGCTCCACTCATTTCAAAGATGGGACAGGTGACATATCTGGATCTGAATTTGGATTAAATCATCAGAAATGTTCAGGCCCGTGATTTTGTTGCTGGCCAAATGACTACGATTATTACAACCAAACGTGACAATACAATGACATTTTACCTAGGGGCAGGAATGCAGGGGAGATTAAAACGAGAACCGACTCGAGCCTTCACCAGGAAATTGAATCTAACCCTTTTTGAAGTTAAACATTTTGATATAAAATTTTTTATCGTATGGCTGACCTGCATAAAACGACTGAATTCCCAGTGCACTGTGAATGCTTTGTGTGCTGCAGTTAAATAGTTCTAGAGATGGGAACCAGATTGACTTTGAAATTTCCATCCTACCCTCACAAACAGCAGTTCAGCTCCTCTCATGGCAGCAGAAGTTTGCTGTCAGCCTGCAATATTTTGATCATGGTCCTGCCTAGATCTACTAGGAGAAGAAATAATGATGTAGTCGCAAGAGCCCTAGTGATTGGCCGATGCTGGATCCCTCTCCAATGCCATTAGTGATGAGGCTCAAACAATAGCAACCGCGCTGGGGAATTGAAGGGAAGAAAAGGCTGGTGATGTCAAGACCCGTCTGGTTCTCTTCAAGCCATTGTGCTGTGTGTTGCAATATTAAACCTCTCCTACATTATGGGCTAAATTATGGGCTTCTCAGAATTCTTTGACCAGCGAGGGACAGCACATTCTTCCACAGATTTGTGGCCAAAAAGGAACCGTAAATTGTCCAGTCCAATCTCTCTCCCATTTAATCATTAAGAAGCTGCCATGTTTCATCCACGTACTCTTGCATTGGCCCAAAGATGTTAGATAGACAAAAATATTTCAACTTTTCGAAGACTCACTGCTAGCAGAGCATGAAGCCTCTGCAGCTGCTGGGCCTGTCCCATCTCTACTGGAGGGAAATGTCTTGCTTCTGAGTCTCATCAATCTATGGTTGAGCTCTCTTAAAACTGAACTGGAGGTACAGCTAAGCCTCCTCTATTTCCTGTGGGTTCTCGCACCAGCTCCCCTGGTGTGTCCTTATGTCCACAGTATGGCGGGTTGTGTTCTGAGACAGAGCAGAGGTGTTCCCTGCCCATCTTGTAACATCCTGTCATGAAAAGCTCAGCCCTTTTTTGTCCCTACAGCAGTCAGCTGTCAGACCCCAAGAGGAAAAACTGGCACAGCAGTGTTTGCCTTCCCAAAGAAGTTGCACTGCTGCTCCTACAGGCCTCGAAGTAGAATTAAATACTGTTGTTGTTGGTCTGGACCACCAAACCACCAGATCTGCCCCAAAGAGCTTTCAGCAGACATAGGTGACAGAGAGAAGAGATGATAAACCAGTGGGGGAAGCCCAAGGTCATGGTGAGATGATAATGATAGATGCAATAAGCAGCAGTAACAACACACAAACTATCACGCTGCTGCCCTTTTTTAGCTTAGATTTGAACCCTTGGGCTTTGCTAATTATAATGACACAGTAAAAACTAAAAGGGGAAATTACCCACCAAAAAAAAGGCTGTTAACCACTTCATCTCTACAGCCAAGCTGCATATTTTGTGCTTTGCTCTAATTGTTCAGTAGAGGCTCCATTAAAGTCAGTGGAAAGTCAGGGTATCCCTTGTGGATTATGCTGTAGTAAAGTAGTTTAAATTTAATCTAGGGTTGGATTTAACACATTTAAAAGAGAGAAAATTCACTGTTCAGTCTAACAGTCCAGTCAATACTTGAAGCTGATGGTTCTTACTCTGGCACTGGGTTTTTATATTCTGACAGAAGGCAGAAATTATGTCCATGGTCATCCCATCATTAGTGGCTCCAGTTGTTTTTTCCCAAACACAAAAAAATGCCAGATGCCCTGTGCTCAAAGAACAGACATGGGATTTTGGTGTTTCTTTGAAATTCCCATATATGTTCAGCAAAAGGTAGAACAAACCAGAAACACAATTTGTGGACTATTATATTTGAACATGGAGTTGGAAGAGCCATTCCCTAGCAATAGCCAGCTCCAAAACACGAACTGGTGATTCAATAAATAAACCAGTGCAATTCTATCATAGCAACACTTTTTGCTTCTACTGCTCTAACCAAAAGGCCATTTCTGAACCTCACTGCTCTGCTGTTAAGACACACCCTATTTCCAGCATGAATTGATTCAAAATGAATTTATGCCCATGTAGTCTTACATGGATTTTGCCTTTTTGCTGTCATGGGTCTCCAGTGTTCCTGGCTGAGTACCCACCACCTCTCTAAACGAATGCCACTGTTGTGAGTACACAGTAACACAGAAACAGCCTTCCCTTTAACACTGACCAGCAGAAGGGGTGCCAGGGAGAGATCAGAAACCAGTGGGAAATGGTAAGAAATTAGGAAGAGTCCCTGGGGCTCACCTGGGGAGGAAAAATTTGGGCAGAGTGGGAATGGGTCTGTGAATTTTCATATTTTTCCTGAAAGACCCATTCCCCCAGAAACAGTTGGAGAATCCAGCTTCTTCTTTCTCCACCCAATTGCACCCCGCCTTTTCCTGTGAGGACCCTACAAAGATCTGGTGCGTGGCCAAAGCCATTGCTCCTGCTGCCTCCGCAGACAAGGACGCAGCCCGCTGCCCTAGGCCTGTGCCTGAAGACTGCTCAGGCTGCTGCCATCTGCCTCTGTTTTTCCAGAAAAAATACGCTGTTTCTGGGTTTCCCATAATAGGATAGGCTCCCCACCCCCACCCCCCCAGTCATTCTGGCAGATCTTTTTTCCTCTGGTTCCAACTCCAGATCGCTTCTCCTTACAAGTATTTCTGAGCGCTCCTTCATGCCCCGAGCAGGCACAGGCCTGATATGCCCTGAAACCACCTTCGGTTTCTCACCAGCCCCGCCACACTGGTGAGATGCGCTGTGTCCCCTTTGCCCGTGCTCTGAGCTACAATTGCTGTGATCCAGAAGCTGTTTGACGGCATGAGTGTTACAGTATTCCTGAATTAACACGCTCTGCCTCCCAGTGGGCCTTATTAGCTCAGGCACAAACCTCACTAACACGGCTGTATGGTTTCTGTCCCAGAGAAGGTTTGTATCTGGCCAGTTTGCAGCATCCATCCATCTGCCCCCTCCATATAGATACAACATAGTACTCCTGTGATTAGACAGGATATCTTGTCTCTTGCCTTTTCAACACTCTGGCTGATTATTTTTATCTTACAGAAAAAGAGGGTCCTCTCAGAGCCTGAGGTGTATAACCCCATGTATCACACGTAGTAGGCATGCACTACACACCAGAGAAGACCTCTACCCCACCTTAATGTTTGGCTCTGCCTGTATATCACTCTTTCAGCAGCTACACAGCTAGTCAGACAAGATTTTTTTTTTTTTACGGAAAATCCTGCCATTCATGTGCAGCTGTCCCCCAAAACCAGCTCAGAACTACCATGTGGGATCCAGATCTCATGGCAGTGGGGCTGCTAACTCCAAGGTATGAACCACACATGGCTGTGCAACAAAGCCTCAAAGGTTAATGCCATAGCCTGGAAATTATGCCAGATATTTCAAATCTCAGCCCCATCAGATCCTGCTTCACAACCTTAGAGTTGTGTGTTCAGCAGAGGCAAAAAAATACCTGTGCTCTTGATGTGCATACCTTTGCTGTGGTGATGCCTACACTTAAGCACTTCTATATCATTTGAGTTAACAGTACCTGGGTTAAGGTTCTCCCTCCTACTACTTGTATATGGTCTAAGTGGCTGAAAATATCCCTGAAATGAAGATATACCTCTTCATTTAAAGCCAGAACTTTTCTCATGATTGCATTAACACCCAGGCTGCTGTGGACACCTGAGACATCCTTGGTCCTAAGCAGTGCTGCCTGAAGAGCCTGCTAGTCAATAAAATAAAATACCCATTCTCTTTAATTAACATATGAAATAAACACAATCTGTGACACCTAGTGTGCAGCAGCAATTAAGAGGCATTGCTTAGTTAAACCTCCTAATACCTCATTTAAATATGCAATTAAGGGATAATTGCCTTCAATCAATAAAAAAATTGAAATATTTTGCAGGGACCTCAATTACTTTTTTGGGAAGCTTTCTACTTTGTACTTGGTCTGGCCTAAGTCTCCAAGTCTTATACCACTTGTTAAAGAAACATTATTCTTTTCAGGATTGCATTAATTTATGACTTTTATTCCTCCTACCAGCATCATATGAGCCTGATGCTAGCACTAAGCCCATGCAAAGCATTTATTTTTGTGTAATCAGTGATTACACAAGCTATCCATTTTATGTTCTCCTTGGATCATCTCCCTTTTCTGGTCCACACAGACCAAGGGCGTCTCTTTGTGTAGGTCTTTACACACAGAGCTTCCTCACAGGCACCCTAACAAATCTTTTGTAATGCAATTGTTTTCCCATTTTTCAGTATCTGCTTGCAAACAAGCAGTACTTCACTTGTGCACAAGTGCTAGCAATTCAAACCGTATATCCAGCCCCTCTCCCTGCCTACACACAAATCAATCCTTAGTAAAATGAGACAGATCTATGAATCAAACAAGGAACAAAGTCAACCATTGCCTTCCCTCTCAAGGCACAAAATTAGCAATGCAAATATATATGCTCATCTAAGAGCTCCTTGAGTGCACTCCATCATGGCACCTCACACCATCATCAGCCACAGAACAATCAGAATACAGGGGGAAATATTTTCATGCTCAATAATTGAATTATGTGGTTGAAGAGACAAGACCTGTGCAAGTAAGTGAGATGGGGGGGAAAAAAAGCAGGAAATAAATTCAGACAGGCATTTACAGGCATCTAATGAGCACCCAAGAAAGCAGCGTACTACACTGACAGGGAAACCTTGGTGCAGGCTAGGATTCATGCTACTTTACATGTTTAGGCTACTAACATCTCATTATCTGGACTTGTTGTGGCAATCACAGCTGAAGTCAAACCCCCCCTCTGGACTATTCCTGACATGGGGAAAGGCCAGTGAGGAAGTGTTGCTTGGATTTAATAAAAAAGGGTTCAAAACTGATCTGTTGTGCAATTGTAGTTAAATCATCTCACTTCTTCAGATATCTTTCCCACCATGACAGATCTTTGAGCCAGAAAGACTTGTTGAGCTGGCATCAAACAAGGGTCACATCCTTGTTACAGCTTGTCGCTTATCTAAGTGATAAAACTAAGCTTGGACTTAAGACATGTCCTTAATTAACAAAAGATAGCAAATAAAACAAAACTAAATGTTGCTGCAGTCTCTGTGAGGTGCACACATTCTCTCCTGGAAATCTTTGGTGGTGTTCAGAGGTTTTAGGCATTGCAATTGTGACATCAATATAACCTATATGGGTGCCAACTCCAGATAAAAAGCACTGCATAATGTAAACCAAAGAGCACAGATGGATTTTTTTACCCAGTTTTTGATACACAGAGGCTTGCACAAGTGTTACATTAATTTGTGTTTCCTTTTCTCTTGCTCCTATCATTATAACATGTTGTTACTGAATGTTTCAGTGTTATCTACCCACTATAGTGAATTACATACATAAACACATGGTAAATTCAGAAATCATGTATATAAGCATAAAGATGATGCAGAGACACTACTTAACAAGGAGAGGAACTCCCTGGCTGCAAGAATTAGTAGGAAGACCTGGAAATCATCTAAGGAATTATGAATTTTATGAACTTCATCACCTCTGGAACCCCCATTATTTCTTTTGTCTGATTTGCTCAGAGGTCTACCCCCTCTAGACAGCAGGTGATTACTAGGTTTAGTAAGGTGATTGCTTCTGTTCTAGAAATGTTTTTTCAAGATAATCAACTGATTTGCTGGAAAAACAAATATTTTTCTCCCTTCTAGTCTGTAGACAATGGCTGTCATCAGGCATCCACTGTTGTTTCCAGACTCTTATAAGGACAGATGTCCTGCGAAGGACCAATGATTCTGTGTTAGATGATCCACGGAGAACCAGGACACCAAAACTGTCAGTCTCCAGAACACATGACATGTCATGAGCTGCATAAAAGAAGATCTCTTTGATTTCATAGTACTTGTTAGTGTGGCTTTTCTTAGTGTCCTATCCATTTCTCATCCAACTCCTGAAGGCTCACAGCCTGTGAGCCTTTTCTATTTATGCAAACATGTTAAAATTTATAATTACGTCTGCAGCCATAAGTCTTTATCAAATGAGGTTTTTATCAAGATATGTTTCCAAATAACATGTTTAAACCGAGCAGAGAGCTACACTAAATATTAGACAAGCCCTAAATGTTAAGATGCATGCAACACTTGCCCTTCTTAGGCCTGTTCTTGTCTTTTTATTTTCCAGCTGGTTGTGTGTAGCTTTACTGTAAACTTCAGAAAGCATCTTCAAGAGCCTTGGGAGAAGATAACTGAGGGCAACCTGGGATTGCTGCTCCCCAACATGGATTTACTCATCTGTCTGTGCCTGGACATGGGGGAAATGGGGATTCAGCCCTCTTGAGTTCAGATCCTTGCTGTTGAGACTGGAATGGGGATTCTAATGGACTGTACTTATCTTCTGTGATTTCAGATATGGACACATTCAGATATGGACCCGTGTAATAAACCCAAGAGGTAACTTTGCTCTCTGAATGTAACACTCATAAGCCAGGCAGCACTGAAGAGTCATCATATGGCTCCAGCTTTTACCCACCGCTGTCCCAGGTTTAACTCAGGGCAAGCTTGACCGGGAGGGATCATCATCCAGTTGCCAATTCAGTGAACTGAGTCAGTCCCCCGGGGTAGCAATGAAGCCATACAGGATTACTGTGGTTACATTATTATGATGATGATGACGGTACAGGCAACCAAGCCCTGAAGAATCTCATTCATTTCATTATAAGGTCACAGAGTAAAAAATCAGCTGCTCTCATTTACACCTGTCAACCCCAATGAAAGGAGCAGAGTGGAGTGGGTATAACTGAGAGCAAAATTAGCCTACAATGCATAAATATTATCCTGTGTTATTTGCACACAGCTTTTCATGTGTGAATTGATACATCAGCTGGGTAAATGATGCATCAGTTGAGACTCAGACAGAGACAGAAGAACGTGTATTTTTGCTCTGCTATCTGCCGTCAGTTTTCATCAAAAGTAAAATGACTGACCTGAAATCAAACCAGTTTTCAGGAGTCAAGCTACAAAATGACATTGTGCAGCTCATCTCTCTAGTAACTTTCCAGGAGGATGTAGTAGCCTCAGAAAAACTGTTTTCCATCTGGTTCTAAATTGTCACAAAGAATCAAAACAAACAACATTCTGAATATAGTTAAGAATATGTTGCTTGATAATAATAAAACTGGTTATCACAGTGGAATTCAAATGTACTATCACTTCATTACAACATCAGCTTGGATTGTTACAACACAAGCCTTTTTTTTCCAGTAGACATGGGAAAAGAAATGGTTGCTGGTCCAGAAAGCCATGAGCCTTCCCTCAGGGATGTGCTACATCTGCCAGCCCTGGTGGATATCTCGGACACCACAGGACATCAAAAACAGCATTTGAAACTTCTGATTAGGCAACTGAATTCAGTCCTCATGGTGAGACATATCTTAAGTACATGCTGGAGAAAGAGAAAAATATGATGTCTATTCAAGGTTGGTTTTTATGGAAAAGCTAAATAAGACTGCAGTAGGAACCCCAGGGCACATGGAGTGGGCTCACAGAGGAGACTGAGTTACAGAATTCGTCTTTTGTTCACGTCTGAAAGCATGGCTAGATTAGATGATTTAATGCCATAAACCCTTTGGCAAGATCCATTAATCCAATGTCCTGGCCAAATTGTGTTTGTACTTTAAAGCCAATTTGTGTTCAAAATTATTTGAATTAATTGCTCTTCCTTTTTTAAACTGCTGTGTGGTATTTCTGTGTTCTTTCAAGAAGTTTCCTATCGCAACTCAAGGAATATGAGGCTATCCTCCTGTGTCAATATTCTTACTGTACCTCTTTTCATAGTGACTTAGCTTCTCCTTCTGAGCGAAACATTCTGTGAGAATGAGGAATCAAAATAGGCTGAGGGATAATTTTTTTCCTTTAAAGTGAGCCACAACAACTCCTTTCTCAGTCTTACACCACTAATGATATTAAAGCATAGGGGTGGTGCTTTGTATTTTGAATGTACAGACTGATGTCTTTGAAGCAAATAATCTGCTTTGGTCCCCAGCTATGATTGGGAAGCCTCACACATCCCTGGTGCATAGCACAGTGGCAGGAAATAGCTCCTAAAGGGCCACAGATTTGCTGTTTAATTTTTTTAATTACTGCTTATTTAGGAAACATAAATACTTTTACAAGTCATTACCATGTAAGTATGAACCATGCACTATTTTTAATTAAAAAATGAAGCTAGCACTTTTTCACTGAAAGGAACACTGTGAGAGACACAAAGCCACTCTTTCGTAAGGCCTTTGCAAGGACAAATACCTTCATCCCCTCAGATGCCTTCATTCAGGGGTTTTATTTGTCCTGACAGGCAATGCCATTTGCAGTTCAGGAAATCCTGAGTTGTGGTAAATGGTGTATGAATCTAAAGCAAATTAGAAACATGGTTTAGTGGTGGACTTGGCAGCGCTGGGTTAATAGCTAGACTCAATGAACCTAGAGGTTTTTCCCAACATAAACTATTCTATGATTCTATTATTCTGCTGGGCTTGTCTTCACCAGGAGAAAGCAGACCCATTGTTCAGGAAACAAATGCTGCCCTAGCACTTATGCACCTCCTCAGAGACTTGCTGCCTCTGTGTGAGAGGAGTTGATATTAGTTGTTATTAAGATACAGCTGGGTTTAGAGCCTTCCAAGGTGAACACCTCATAGAGATTAGTCAGCTAGTATTAGAACTCTGCATGAAAATGTGGGTGTTTTTCTTAAGAGCTATGTATGGTTGAAACAGCAAACTCTTCCCCATCCTGGAGTGGTTTTGTTTTTTGGGTGGGTTTTTTGAAGTAATTTCCCCCCTTTTTTTTTCTTCAATTTCACTTTTTGCCAGTTGCATTCAGCTTAATTGATTGGAAAAGAATAATAAGAATGCTGGAGAACCTAAAACCCTGAGGAAGCCCAAGCTGTATGCTGAGTTGGTGCCTACCAGCAGCTTTAATCTCAATTAGTCCAATTTGTGAATGTTTGTTTTTTCTTATTCACTGCCAAGCTAAAAAAACAAAACAACTGTGAATAGTAACAATAAAAGAAGGACTTCAGTTTGTGATTTATCTTAAAAGAGTGGCTGCATTTTCAATTGAATCACGTTCTCTTAAAACATCACGGCCATGTCCAGACTACCCCACAAGCTCTAAGTGAAGTAAGGTAAAACAGCATAAAGGAAGTTATCTCCAGGACCATTCCCCACCATTCCCAGGGCCATTGTCTGGAAGGCTGCTCCTTCAAACTGATGAACTTCCTTGAGAGGCAGGGAGGTTCTCCCATGTCAGGTCTTCCAGAAGTCCCTGTCCTACGTGAGAAGATCCCGAGGGAGCTGTGCTGTCCCCGCTGCCTTGCTGCACAGCACAAGTTCAGGGGAGATGGCAGATCTCAAGGCTTTGTGTCCCCCCAGTGCAGGAGCTTGGAGGGTGATATTCAACCTCTTCCCTGCAAGGACTACTCTGTAGAACTCCCATTTGCCTTTGCATGGTCCTTGCTGTTACTAAACCTGCTTTTGCTTGTGCTGCACCTTGAAGGAGAACCATCATCAGAGAGGATGAGGCGTGTACCCCACTGCCACAGAGGACAGGGCTCATGCTGAGCTGCAAGCAGGGTCCTACACGAGGACACACGGTGAGCATCAGCCGGTTCCAGCTGGGGACTCCGCAGGCACTCTGCTCTTCTGCCTCTGTATAAAGCATGGCCCATACTTTGCCAGAGCAAGGCTGGCAGCTGGTAGGTGCAATCATAGCCTCAATAGCTGCATCATCTCTGGGTCCTCATCTAAAGCATGTAGAAAAGCTTTGCCTAAGGAGTTCTCATGTATGAAAATGGCAAGTACTGACTGCAGAAAGAGTTTGACAAGGCAGATGTTGTAGCTAGCTCTTCCATTGATCCAGAAATGATCCTTCTACAAGAGGGGAAATACAATGCAAACCACTTTGCTGTGGAGTCAGAGAAGCCCCTAACTTGTAGCACACCTGAAATGTGTGAATAGAGCTGGGAAAGCATGAATCCAGTTGGGTGTCCACAGCTGTGCTATACATTTACTGGCCTGAGCAAAACACCCATCACAAAGGCTGCTTCTCACTTTGTGTCTCTCTATCCCCTATCCAAGCAAAAGAAACTCATTCAGGGCTACCCAGCTGTTGCTTTCACTGCTCCAGCCACCACCATCCTCCTCCCCCAGCCCCAAATTAATGCTCCTCCTAAAGCTGTTATCCTCTGTGAATTCTGTCATTTCCAATGAGTCTTGTGCTGTAATTTAAAAGATAGCTCACTCCTGTTTCCAACATTTTAATGCATTTTATTTTTTCTACAAGCAATATACGTGTGTAATTAATAAACAATTTAGTATGTTGAGGAACCTAGGAACTTGGCAAATGTTCTGGGGATATGAAATCTCAGGAAAAGCAGCACATTATAAGAAATAGTAAGTAATTACTTATGTAAGCTTTTCTTTTTAAATTCTAAGAACATTAGCTACTAATTACCTACTAATTACCAGTACTTCAGCAGGTGTTTGCACTTAACTGTAGGCTAAAGCCCCTGTGAAAAACAAACCCCTCACACTCCCTCTCAAGATTAAAGCTGAATCCCACTGGACTCCATAATACAGCATAGGTGCAGCAGAGCTGTTTACATTCCAGTCCTTTAACCACTTGGCCGCTTAAGGTGAAAACAGGCTCCAGTTTATTTCCCTTGTGTTTTCTGCCAGAGCCAAGATGATTTGCTAGAACGAGTAACTCAAGAGGTAATGAACAAAATCTAAGGGTTAAAAGTAAACTATGATTAAGACTTCATCCTCATCTGCACATTTATCTCACTTCTGTAGTGACCTGGCAGAGGAACACTATTTCTGACCATGAGTACTGCTGGCTGAACAAAGTGAGAATAAAGCCTTATTTGTGAAAAGTTCCCTGAGTTTAAAAAAAACAAATGCAGAGCCCTCAGTTGGTGCAAAATGATTTAGTTTCACCAATGTTGGTGCCCAAGTCAATACTTCATGCCACTTGAAGGACTGGCCTGCACTACAGATCCAATCTGTCCAGGACTCTTTTGAAAGACTAATTCATACAGGTAAATTTTACTAAAAAAACCCCATTTCTAGGCAATGAATTCCAAATTTATAAGTGTAGGTTCAAGTTAATATCTGTGACTGCTTAAAATTCAGAATTTTGGTTTACCCAGTTATCAAACCACAATTTGCTATCAACAGAAGGAAGATATCAGACATAAGAAGTCCAGCTAGAGAGTGCAAAAAATAAGAGGTGCCTTCAGCAACCTGTCACAGTGCTCCGGTCGCACCTTCTGCAGAGCACCTCAAGGACAGATGGAAGGACTGAGAGGAACACCTCAGGGCAATACTTTTTATTAAATCTGTTCACAAATTAATAATTCCAATAATGCTGCTAACATATTTTTGCCTTTTAGCCTTTCAGAGGCTTGTAAGATCCATTCAAAATATATGGTTGCTTATTTCACTTCTGCAAAGATTACTTCTTTTTCACTGAAAATAAGACTCGAAGGTAAGCAGTGGAGGCAGTTCAGATCATCACCATTTTTTCATGGATGCTATTTAGGCTACAAATCCCCTCTAGATCCATTTTTCACTGAGGTGATAGAAGTAGTGACTGTGCTGTGAAGTATTAGCAGCAGTAAAAGTGCTCATGCCTACAGCTGGGAGCTAAGTTTTTTGAACAGCACACCTCTATTAAAACAATAGGAACTGCAGGGGACTAGAAACAGTTGAAAACCTGACCCTTTCATTCAGGTACTTAAAGGGGACCTTCTGGCTGCTGGTGTGCTTTAAGACTTGAGCCCCACAACTGAGAAATTAAAAGCTGCTTTGACATATGAACAAACCAAATGAGACCATGAGGCTTCTGAGAAAATTATACAGCTCAACCTTGGTGCCTTCCATCTCAGCCTCTCAAAACAATATACAAAAATTAACAAAATAGCATGCCTGGGAGGTAAGTCATTGATCTTTCACCAGTCAACAAGCTGAGGCTTTGCACAGCAAAATGCCCATTTGTCATTTAAAAAGAGGATTTAAATGTCATTTGTTGTTCATGTAAAAAATACTTTCTGCTCATTTCTTTTCCTCTGCTGGAGGCCTAAGGTAAGATTTCCAGAGGACCTGAAGAGTGGGAAGAGTAGCAGTGCTCTGGTCACTAGGCTGATCCAAGGTGCTGAGTGAGGCTGTTTCAGTCCCGAGGAAGGACTCCTGTGCCTGGAATCTGGTCTGTTTCTGACTGTTGTCCCAGGTGATCCAATAAAAGATATTGTTTCTCTTTATATAGGCTTAACAGCACCAAATGCTGAAATGACACAAGTGTGGCTGCTCATCGTATCCACTTAAAAGACAGCACCATTCATGTCCCCAGATGAGGACCTTACCAAAGTCATTATGAAAAATAGGGAATTAAGAACCAAGAATATTTTGGGCAGAGCCATCTGACTCACAGCTGCTCCCGAAAGGTGACCTGGAAGGCGGCCCTGCACTGATGGAGTACCATGAGACTGCATCCCTGGTGGGTGAGCTCACTGCCCTGCCAACTGTGCTGCTAGCCCTGGCTCCCAGCATCCTGCAGCCCAACAAGGGATGGAAGCACTGGGGAAAAGGGAAGCAGGTGAGGTGGAAACGTGACATCCCCTTCTGCCAGAAATGAGTTGCCCAACTGGCCCATTAGACATTCCTTAGCTGCTGGGCACTGGGGATGCAGAGGGAAATACTGATGGTGCCAGCAAAGAGCAAAGGAGTGTCTAAAGCATCTTGAGTTTCATGGTTACATTTGTTTTAGTCATAAAGGTTTTTGCTGGGGTTTTTACCTATTTTTCTCCATTTTCACTGTCTTCCAGGCAGTTCCCTTAAGTGGGATTTCATAGTCCCAGCAGCACCTCGATGAAGTCAAGGCTTGAACACCTTTTCCTGCATGCGCCACAGGTACTGTGAATGCTGTGGCCCACTGACATCATTTCAGGGGATACAGAAGCAGATTGAGGAGAGGGTTTTTCCTCTTCTATTCTCTTTTCTTTAGTTTCAAAGAGGAGAGGAAAAAAATGCAGAGACAGGATTTTAGCCCTTCGTTTTATAATGTAATTGAAATGCCAAGAGACTGAAAAAATTCAATGTTGATGAAGAAACGGATGTTAGTGCAATGAAGAATAGCTCTGTCTTTGTCAGTCTGCAGTCTTTTATGTGTCACAGGCTGTCACTTTCTATTGCATTTCAACTGACTAATTACCCCAGTTTATTAAAAGTGAATATGAATTCACATTTTTTACTTTGCCATGTTCCAAGTGTTACTGTTATCAGGAGCTATTACTGAATGATAGATCCCACAGTTCTAGGCTTCCTCATGTGAGCAAGTACAGAGCAAATCTACCTCAATATCAATGAAAACCAGATATATTCATTTAAGGGGGAAATATATACTCTGTGCAGTACATGTTCGCATCCAAGCATTAATCACCCTGGTGTGTCCCACATGGCTCAGTGTATTATTAGAACCTCACTCACAGAGCAGAAGAGTGTCTGTAAGTGATGATGTTGGAAGGGTTGGACTTGAATTAAATGTACTCATCGCTTCCTAATGGGGAGGTATTTTCTGACAGCTGTAATGAAAACTGCTGCTCATCAAAAGGTACTCTGTGTCCTAGCTCGCAAATTCAACCTCAGCTGCAAGTTGCACATTTAAATTTCAAAGTTTTTATCTCTAGCCACACTGGAGTGCACTTATAAGTGCGGTGGAAGGGTCAAATTAGATGAAATCAAAGCCCTGCTTCTACTGAAGAGGCAATTTTAAGCTTTTGCAATTGGAGCTGTGTGTTGTTATAGGCTTAAAAAACCTCATCATCAAAAATAAGGATTTCTAGAACATGATAATTATCACTTTGATCTGTCCAACTCAGATCCAGCAGTAACTACAATGTTCAAAATTCCCCATTCTGTATAAAATAACATATTCAGATAAACAGGTGCATAGACTACAATCGTTCTAGTACAGTTGGTACTCTGTTTGTTATTGCTAGTTCTTCACACCTATCCCTACCTTTGTGAATGAGTGATCAGATTTCTTGTGAGGACATTTGCACTGTCTTTGAAGGAGCTGCATGCTGGTATAAGCTGTATGTGTATTGGCAGTAATAATCAATAAGAGGAACAACAATAACTTGGGAAGTTATGTCGATAGCAAGTGCTGGGAAAGAATGGTGATTCATGTCTTGGAGGGAAATGCCATTTTGCCTGAAAGCAAAGCACACACAGTCAACAGGAAAAGGAAGAGGGTTTCATTCTTCTGGTGTTTTCCTAGTGGGTACTCATTGTTTATAACAAAATACAACCATTGTATGTTTTCCTATGATTTGAGATATTTACCATTTCACATCCTAAACAAAATGTTCCTTCATTAGAACACAACATAGTTGGAGGGAAAAAAAATCACAACACTGGCTGTGGTGGCAGGAATGTCATCTTCTACATTTACAAAAAGGAGGCAGAAGAGTATTTTTTTAACATGCCTGCCTGAAGACAATGCACTCGCATTGCCTGGACTCCAAGCCGGTCAGCTTGATGAACTAGCTGTGATGTGAAAGCTGTAAGGTTCCCTTCTCTGGTGTTTTCAAGTCGTCTGGGTATGATGAATTTTGTATAGGATATTTAAAGGACTGGCTGAAGCTATCTCGTTGTGGGTTTGTGCCCAGGCTGATACTGATGGCCATGAACAGAAGATACCCCCTGGAGCATGTAGCCTGTTCCCAGAGAAGAGCAGCTCTCTACCTCTCAGTTTAAGGATGGAGTGAGATCAGTCTCACTGTACCTGTACATTAAGATAAGCTTTGACTTTGGTCTGCACCAGGGAGGAGCATTTCAGGTGGGGAATGCTGATCCTGGATGACTCAGACCCTGTACTGGGTTGGATTTACAAGGAATGAGGCCTCTCTCTTCCCTCCAGTGGGGGAGGCAGGAGAGGTGCCTGTATCCACGGGTATCATTGGTGGCAAGCCAGGGAGCTTCAGGGAAAGGAGTCAGGAGGGCTTGAAGACAGAGTGTGTGAGGAAACCTCTAAGCTCAAAGAGACTGGCTACCCAGAACAGGGAGCAGCACCATCAGTGGAGAAGGAAACAGCTTCCCCACAGGTAGGGATGCAGGAGCTGGCTCCCTCCTGAGGCAGATGTGGAGATTGAGAACAGGCTATCCAGGAAATGATACTTAAATCCTAGTGCTAAGGAAAAATCCTGCATACGCCCCCAGATATGAGATTTGTAGCCAGCCCTCCTCCAAAATAAAGAATAGCTGAGAAAGCTGATGACCCTCTTCTGATGGGAAGAGAGGAGGTTTGCTGTTTGCTGGATCAGGAGAGCAGGTGTGGGGAGGAAGGGGTGCTGCCTGCCATAGCCTGAGATGCTACTGGAAGGTGTTCAGGTTTTCCTGCTGCACTGGCTCCATGCCGTTGATCCAGCAAGCTGCTAACCTAGTTAGAAGGGCTTTAAAGTAGGATTGAGGGAGGGGTTGACTAGGAAAAAAAAAGTTAGCATAAACAAGAGCAGCCTGATAGGGACCTAAAATTTCAGTGATGTTGGTATTCAAATAGGGTCACAGGAGAGGCACAGGGAGTAGTGAATCAGTCCACTGAATACTTTAGATGTCTGTATACTAAGGGAAGAAATATTTGGGATAAACAGGTGGAGCTGGAAGTCTTAATACAAGATCAAAATTATGACTTAATTGGCGTAACAGAGTCTTGGTGGGATAATTGGCATGACTTGAATAGTAAAATGAAAAGAAGAGCAGGCAAGGAGAAAACAGGAGAGGTGTTACCTGAGTTTGGATCTGTTTGCTTGCTGGAAGCCTGGCATGTAGAGAAGACTAAAACCACCTGAAAATTTTGTAGATAATAATTATAGAGGAAAAAACCTCAGGTACTTACGTGGTGGGAGGGCCACAGCAACTGGCCACAGAACTGATCAAGAGAGAGCAGCTTTCAGTGGTAGCAAGGGGGCTTTGAGAGTGCTGGAAAGTCCCTGCAGTAGGAGACAGATTGACCAGCATGTGCATGGGATGCACAGAAGGAAGAAGCCATGCTCAGATACTATGGACTGAGAATAAAAGATTACCAGGAACACGTAAGGACAGAACGAGGAAAGCTGGAATGAGGACTGAACCACTGTTAGGCAGCAGCACCAAGGGTAAGAAGAAATCATTCTTCATGTGCATTGGGAGTAAGAGGTAAGCCAAAAGCAGTGTCACCTGAACAGGAATGAGGCAAAAAAGTTGCAAAAAGGATGCAGAGAAAGCCTGTGTGTGTGAAGTGGGGTTTCTGCATCCTCATCTATTGAAAGGTCAATCGTGAGCATGCAGCTGGCATGATTAAAATCAGAAACAAAAAAAAAAAAAAGACTTTTCCCCAGAAAAGGGCAAGAATAGGTAAAGGATATTCATTTAATTTCATTTTTTAAAAAATCCTTTGAGTCTGATGAATTTTGTATGGGATACTTAGAGGACTGTCTGAAGCTCTCTCAGAGTCATTAGTAGTCTTCCTGGGAACCCGTGGAGAGGGAATGAAGAACTAGATAGCTAGAAAAGCACAATATTGGGCTTTTTTTTAAGCAAAAGGGGGAATTGAGTTACTGAAGAAGTCAAATTAACTTCAATCCTCAGAAAAATTCTGTAAGAAGTAAAGCATCTGGAAATCAATATTTATGTATCATACTATGTCAAATGAGCCTTATTTTCTTTCCTGGCTGTGTAATGGGCCTTGTGGGTAATGGGAATCTGTAGATGATACGCACCTTGACTTTAGCAAGGTTTTGACACTCTTCTGCCTGATAGAAGAGATTATAGGGAAGATAGAGAATTTTTTGCATTGCAATTACAGTGGTTTATGATCAAAACAAAAGTATTTATCATGAAATCCTGTAAAGGTCTGCCTCAGTACAGTGCAATGGATGACATGGCAAGTGGCAGGTAAGGCTTCAGTGCAATTTTTACCAAAATCCTATTTTTTCTACTACAAATTAATCTTCTATCTCTTCTCAGAACTGACGTCTTAGCTAAAATGTTGTGTATAGCCTTGGGTAGGGACGGGGGAGGTAACTTTGAAAAAGAACAAAAGAAAAACCAACATAGAGGAGGAAAGGGGTGAGCAAAAGGTGACTTTGAGGAAAGATTTTAGAATCTAGGATTGCTTAATCTAAAGAAGAAAAGGCTGAGAATGGATTTAACACCTTCAGATAGCCTTCAGATATGTAAAAGGTTATTACAGGGCACAAGAATGCTCTGCCACATCAGTGGTGAACGAGTTGAATGACAGAAACATCATTCATAGAATGATCATCAACATCATTCATAGAAACAGTCTGGACTTTAGGAATCCTTTCTAACCAGGACTGTAATGAAATGGGAGAAATTGCTTGTTGTGGTTGCAGTATTTCTTTCAGTAGAGATCCTTAAGCCCATGTTGGAGGTGGAATAAACAGGGCAAGATGCCACAGAGTTACAAAGACAGAGGAGTAGAATAGGAACTTCATAAGGACTTTTTTATGACATTTTTTTTCAATTTTTAATTATTTCAAGTTTTCAGCTATAGGAGAGCATAATGTTCCAGTTAGCTTCACTTTTGCTCCTGCAAAACTGTTCACTTGTACCTCAGATTTTTAAAAGACTATGAGGTTGAGTTTAAAGTCATATTTACAGAGAGGTAGCACCTGAGCAGCTTGGGCATGAACCAGCAGCAAATGCTGTCAAATGCTGTGCAAACCTAACAGCCCATTCCAGCAACGTACAACAGCCACCTCTTCCTTTTGCTTATGAGCTGGGAAAGCGCCCTCTGAAGCCCAGCCCCTTCTGTTGCCAAACCCCTCACCGCCAGTGTCAAGTTTTGACCTCCTACATTGCTTCTCCAGAAACATTTTCCTCTTTTATCTATCACAGCAATCTTTTGTCTCTCTCATAAGAAGAGTTTCATAAAAACTCTGCGTAGTGTTTTTTGGCAATAGTAGAGATTTCTAGGGCAGGTTTGAATGTGGTAGTCAGATGTCTTTTCATGCAGTTAAAATATGATGCACACAAGGCAATACACATTCTGTAAAACATTCACTGAGAGGGAACATGGTCTTGAGCATGGGAGCATTAGAATGAGCTGTGGGAGAACAAGGCCTGAAGGTGAACCATTTGTGTGGCACTGTGCACCCATTTGTCCCCACTGAGCTGCCAGAACTGCAGGATTAGCAGCACTGCCTCATCCCATGGAGTAGTTCTGAGGATAAATGGGGTGCCTAAATACAGTAGTAACTGGGGTGCTATAAGCCCCTGAGGTGGATTTGCTGGTGCAGATGCAAGAGGGCAGTTTTGATTTCCATTCCTTTTAAGTTTTGTATTTGGCATGTTGGCGACTTGGCCCATGTAGGAGCAGAAGGGGATGCAGTGGTGTCACGGAGGCTCACACTTCTCATTTCAAGAGGGATTCAGTCTTTGATTAGCCAAAACTGCTTGCTCTTGGACTTACCTTTGAGCAGCTGGAGGGTCCCAAGGCCCCTTGTGCAAGTACTTATATACAAGGGATTAAATCCTGCTCTGTTGAAAGCAACAGAACTTACATCCTGGGCTCACTCAGCTTCCATCCCATTTATCTTAAGGAGTTGCAAATACATGCTTTAGTGCTCCACTGAATCTTAATGATTCTGCTGGAGGAATTGCATGGAGAATCGATGGATGTGTTCCTCGTCCCCATGTCTTTGCCATCTCAGTGGATTCCTGCCCTTAGAGCACTCCAGCTGCCCAGTCTCTGCCTCTGCTGGAGCACAGTGCCTCTGCAGACCTTTCAGTAGGGTTGTGTGGACTCTCCCTAACCTGACTCACTAATACCCAGCTGTGCCAGCAAAGATCTCTTTCAGTTAGTTAACGTGGCTCATTTGGACCCACACAAGCCAGGCAGGAGCAGCTCCGCTGCTAAAGCCTAGAGGGAAGTAACTTCAGCCAACAGTGAGGGCATGTCAGAGCAGGGATTGGGCAGTTCCCAGTACCTCTATAATCACAATGAAATGTGGCCACAGCCACTCAGGTTTGCCTGAATTCCTTCGGTGAATGGCTACCTTAGTAATGGAAACTGACTTTTTTTGAGTATTTCTTTGTAGAAATATCTTCTAAAACTGAGCAGTATGCAACTCTAACATTTGGCACTGCCGTGAGGGAAATGTTAATACACCTCTCTCCAAAGGTATTGGCTAAATATGTGTATGTTCCAGAGTAGACCCGCTTAGGAAGTTTCTGCTCTATTTAATGAGAGTGTTCTTCTTTGGTCTTCTGGCTGTTTTGAACACACACATTTTACAGTACCTGTCCATACCAGCACACTTAATTTGTGTAGAATTGCATAGAAAACAGCTAAGTTACTTCCTAGTCTTCAAGTCCACAACAGAGTGAAAAAAAATGCTTCTAACATTCAAAAAATAAATATACCTTGAGATATTTTCAGAGATTATTTTTTCTGGAGGTGAACTCTTGTAATGAACACTGAGCCTTAGACTGTATCAAAACCCATGTGAGCATAACATGCTTTGTCATGAAGCGTTTCCAGGAGAACATAGACATTTAGGCAACAGGGAAGACAATGCTTCTTAACATTTTCAGTCCACACTTCAACTGATTATGGATGTTTCTCGAGTATAAGTGTGACTTGTTTGGCTCCTCTGCCTCCTGAATTCACTCTAGAACAGTGAAAAGAAACAGGAAAAGAAGGACCTGGGAATAGTCGAAGCTGCTTCAGAATTAAAGTGTTTCAGAAGCCACATTATGATTGCTCTATCAAAACCTGTAGTTACACAAACATTTTTCTTGATATAAGCAACTCATTCTTCTTTCTACCCCTGCTTCTTCCTCCTTTTTTCTTGAATCTGTTTGCAGGTCTTGTGAGGTGACCAGAGTTACAAACAACTCTACAATACTCTGCTGAATGTGGCTGAGCCAAATGCCCATGGAAGCAGAGCCTGATATTATTCTCCTAAAAATAGATGCACAAAACCATAAAACCAGACTGAGTTAAAAGATTGGAAAAATCATTCACTTGCATGCAGTTTTCTATCAAAAGGAAAATACTTTGTGGAAACATATAAATTTTGGCAAATATTAGGTTGGAAGAAGGAGAAATGAAGAGGAAGAGAGAGACAGATCATGTGTCTCTATATATCCAAGTAACAGAATAAAACCATCTCAAATCCCAAGTGAATGTCCTCAAAACAAAATAAAGCCTCATCTGACTTGGAGTCACTCACAAAAATGGTGAACAGACTATTTCCAATCCCAACAAATAAGAAATAAATTTGAAGTTTTGACATTTTACATTAAATAATGGTTCCCCATCCCTCTATAAGAAGTACAGTGAAAAGACATGAGACATTACTCAGAAAAATTCTTCACAGCTTATTCACCTTCTGTGAATAGGTTTATTCCTGTCAACTCCAGAAATCTTTTGTCCAGTCCAAAATATCCCTAACATGATCAGTTGTGTTTCAGTGGTAGGAGACACATATAAGGCAAACTAATTGTAAAAGTTTGTTATTTCAGCATGAACCTTTAATGTCCAACTGGTATCAGTATTCAGAGGTTTTTCAAATTTTGTGATTTCATCTTACTGTTGGACATATTAGCCAATGTTTAAATATCAGTTACCTGTAAAAACATGCTCAGACTTATAATATTTGAATACACAGTAATTACACAGCAGCTAATATATCTGAAGATATTTTCGGAAATATTTGTTTTTATAGGTTATTTTGACTTAAAGCTGGTTTACTTCCTGTTGTAGTGAGCTAAAAAACCTGAGGGACAGTAACTAACACCTGGGACAGCAAGAGCTGGTGGGTCAGAAGTAACGTGGGGAAACAGCAGCTAAAGGACATGCACTAACTTACAAAACCTCTTGAACAGGCATGAAAGGAATCATCTGATGATACCAATCATTTGCCACTAGTTTTTGTAGTAACATGTTCTATTGTTGTTTGGGGGGCTTTTCTGAATTATTTAAGAATTATTTATATTTATTAAATCTTTTTTCTCTTACTCCCACTCTTGTTGCCATTTCCATGAGCTGAGCAACTTTCCTATAGAAAAATTGCCTAGAAGAAATCAATTCTGTAAAGTTTCTTTCACATTCCCTCCTACCTGGAAATTTTAATTTTTGGTATCTCCTTGACTTTCCTAAATAATTAGGAAACATATCTATTTATTTTAAATTCTGGCATTGGCCTTCAGAAACCTGGACCTTTTCTTTCCTTTTCTTGACAATCCTATTGCCTGCTTTCCAAGTCCATTTCTTATCCTTTTTACTCTGTTTTTCTGTCACTATTTTACAGTTAGCCATTTAAAAAATATATAATTAAAGTGCCAAAGCACCTGCTAGCCTCATGCATATGCATGAAATAGAATTATGTCCCCTCCGGGACACTAGTGTTGTGACTCTGGGGAAATGGCTAAGTAACCATGACAACGTGTCTCCACCACATCTTATTTCCAGTGATAAAAGCATGATTTACCCTATTAAACAAACCATCTTACAACTTGCCCACAGCAAGTGGTGTCAGCTTTCCAGTAGAGGCACCAGGTCAGCAGGGAGAGCAGCCCAAGCCCATCCATCCATGCGAGCCTCCCCCTCTTTGACACTGCTTCGCAGTTACATTGCTGGCGAGAGGCAGGATGAGACACATGTACAGTATTTCGTATTTCCATCTTGATAGGTGAGATGAAAGGAGGGGAGGCAATGCAGTATTCATCAGCTGCAGGCACCAGCCCAATCCCCAGCACAGCGGTGATGGACGGTGCAGGAGAACCCAAGGGTAGGGCTCAAAGATTGGCGGAACCAACACACAATGATTCAGACGTTTAAATTGGATAATTTCTGCATCTTCTTTCCTGCCAGTTTGCCAAGGCTGCCAATACTTAGTGAATGCCAGGGAAGGCTACCAGAAGTGGTTTTTCAAAGGCTGCTGCCAGAACACAATGTTAAATTATTTTTTTATAATCTCGCCTATGCTACTGATTAGCCTTTATCTTATTTAAAGTGATTTTTAAAATCAAGTGCACTCTTCATTATATATTTTTGATTTACACCTTGCTTAATTAGGGAAGGCACTTTTTGCTATTACATTATCTATAATAATTGTATAGGGAAACTCTCCTCATTGGATCTTTTCTCCTAGCATAATACAATATTTGTTTTATTAGCACTTTGAAGAAGTATTTAAATCAGCCAAACTAATAATTTAAATATTTTAAATATTGCCTTGAAAGTGTTTGCATTAACCCTCTTCTTTCCATCACATACTTAAAGAAAAGCATAAACCTTAATGTGAGTTCTTAATCACTTGAGGGCACAATTTGATTAAGAAAAATAAACAGAGAGGTGAAGAAATTAAAACCACAAAAGTCTCAGAGAGAAAACAAAACTGGTGTTTAAAGGTCAAGTACGTAGACATAATTAGTTCTACTTACATGAAGAATTGCAATTAGCTTTATGAATTGCATTTTGAAATTGCCGGGTCTTGTGAATCCTGGGGGTTTCTTAAAACATCAACTGTTAGAAGTCTGTGATTAGATCAGACTCACAGCTAAGAATGAAAAGAGCTAAATCGTGATTTCAGTGCAAACAACTGCAAGGTGAGGCTGAAAGTACTATCTGGGCTTACCAAAAGATGACTGGCAAATATTCATTGGATTATTTGGCAACCTGACTTATGATCACTAAGTTCTTGGGACGGATCCTTTCCCAATTCCAAACATAACCTGTACAAGTCAAAGCACAGGGATTCTGCATTTACTGTCGAAGGATGGCTTCCTTTCTCTTTCAACAACGCTTAACAGGGAGAAGGTGTTGGCTATTCTAGCAAATTCTTGCAAGAGCTGTTCCCAAAAAAACCCCAAGCCCAATGGAAATCTGATTTCTGCTAGAACATGTATTCATGCAACAGAAGTCAGTGTTTGGATTTTATGGCCACTTCCAGTGACTTGAATGTTGAACGGTATGGAAAGATTTGACAAATATCATTGAGTTTTCAGGTATCCCAATCGTGTCACTGCTCTGGGCTTCTCAAGCAGCAGGTTAACCAAGAAGCACAGCTCACGTTTCTTGCAGGGTTCTCCAATTGCCTCTGGATGCCTGTTCAAAAGGCATTGCAGATCTACCCTATTTCTGGTGTATGGGAAACCTGTAGTAGAGGCAGCAAAGTACCCAGATTAGTTGTTTGGAGTTCTGGACTGAGCAGATCTGTCAGAGCACTCGGTTTGGTGCTCTAGCTCTGATTTGTTTGCTTTTTGTGTGCGTGTGTGCAACATAACAGTGTCCTTACTATCCAGAAACAGGCTGCATTGTGTGTGGAGGGTTGAGCAAGAGAAAGGGAACCTGAAGTCAAATTTTATACTACTGCTCAAGACTCCAACTCAAGTAGTGATTTTGGGTAAGTAACTTGCAGCAAACTCCTCTATGGAGTGTCTGGAGCTTTACAGAATACAATAGGAAAATAAAAGGGGAAAACACTGCATCTCAGCTTTCCTATCTGTAACATGGGACTAATACTTACCAACCGACCCACCTCACAAGGGAGATGCAATAATTAATTAGCTAATGTTCCTACAGCACTTTGACTCCGTAAAGTGTAAAATAAATGTTAAGCATTATTGGCACTTAGATTCTACAGTGATTGGTGCCCTACAATTCCCTAAGCCAGGCAGCTAGTTATTGCTGCTCAGAGCAACAGTAGCTTACAATACATCCTGCATTATCAGCTGGTTTCTAGATGGTTACGTGCCAGTTTGCCTGTACGTACACCCTCCCGCACGTGCCAGATGCCACACAGGGGAGTTCTGAGGTCCAGGATGTGACTACACATCATGGAAAGGGGACTCCACAGCCACGCTGTAACTGGGCAGTCCCTTTTTGCTGTGGTTTTATTTCCTCCTCTCTGAAGCAGGTTATTAGGTAATAACCAGGACCTGAAACCCACTGCTCTGCTGTATAAATACTATTTCATCTAATTTTGTCAGTTGACTCATTATTATCACTGAAAGTATCCAGGATTTCAATAAATTCAATGCCAAAGAAACTTATGTTGGTAAACTGTGTAGAGCAGTTTGAGAGAAAAAAAGAGCCTTGCCCTTTTTCATTTTGTTGCTTTATACTTCCTAGCTAAATTTTTATTTCAGTGAACAAGAGGATGGCACCTTCTAAAATTATGTCTGAGAGATGGATATGTAGGTAATATTGTTTAATATTAACTGCTGCTACATGGGTTCATGAATTCCCATCAGTACCGGTTTTTATGGAGTTCCTTATGCTAAAGTCTCTTTCAACAAAGATAGTGGAAAGAGCCTGGTTTGCAGCTCAGTAGTTCAAGAAAGAATTGCAGCTTTGCCCTCTCAGTCATAGCCTGAGAGATCAGTATTGAAGTCTCTGCATTTACACTATATACAATTACAGGACTTTATTTCAGGTTAGATTCAGCCTGGTCCTCCGGGTTAAATTCCTTATCATGCCTGTGTTTCAAAGCCATTCAAAGCACCAGTCAGTTTTTTGTAGGCTCGTGACTCCATCTGGGTTTTGAGGGCATCTAATACAAACCAGGAGGAGAGTTTCTTATTTAGTTTGCTCTCAAAGAAATCCAAAGCCACACTGTGAATCAAACCAGCAGATGGTAAAAGGAGACAGCTGGAAATTCTGTGAAAATCTGATTACTACTTTCAACCATAACACTAGTGAGATCCAGCCTCAGCCCATACGGTACTATTTCTGCTGACTTTGTAGGAAGCCATGTGGACAATAAGCAACCAAGCAACCCCAGACCACCACATCAGAGTTTAAGAGTATATCCCAGCAGAAACACCATTTGACTCCTTCACACTTTCTTGTACTGTTTCCCTAAGCATCCCCTGTTTGGCTTTGTCAACCACAGGCTACTGGGCTAGAGAGACATTCAGTCTGAGCCAGCCAGGATGTATGTACACATTGCTCTGCTAGATCCAGCAATATAAAGAGGATTCAAGTATTGATACACACACATTGGAGATAATTCCAGCACTCTACCACTCTGCTTTGGCACACTATACACAATGTTATTTAACTAATAGCATCCATGGGAATTGTGATTGACATCAGTAAGAACTGGAGGAACCTGAGTGGGAAATCAGAGCCCTAAATTTGACATTGGGTCCTAGGAGCTATATTTCATATTGAGATTCCACCATAATAAATACTTAAAAGCTCATAAAATTTGTTCGTGATGGAGGTGAAAAGCATCTCATTTATGTATTATTAATGTATACTCACTCAACTTGTTAATTTAATTAGTGAACTGGATAAAATTGTCTCTTTTTGTGATCTTCCTATGAAAGCAAGCAATACTACTATGTGTAAGTCTAGCTGGTTATCACCAACACTGTACCACTTCACTTCTGAAGTTCCTGAGAGTGAATGACTTAATTTATCTTTTTTTTGTTTGGTACTCAATCACTGAATAACACCTAGTGCAAAAAAAAAAACCCAAAAAATAAAATGTTTTTATGCTGGAGTAAAAATCAATTACTCAGTGATTTTTTTTTTGCTTTGTTTCAGATGAACAGATCCCTTCAAAAACTTGCTGAGCTTTAAGGCATGTCATAAGCAATTTCTGTTCTTGTTTTGCCACTGCCCATGGAGAGGATGTTTAAAAGTCGATACTATCTCTTTGCAAAACCCTTCCCCACATCAAAATCTATGATACTGATCTTTGCAAGTTTCTCTTAGAAACCATCAGCAGTCTGAGTACATCTCTATTGCAGTTTTCTTGAACTTTGGGGTTAATGTTAATTTATGAACTTTGAGCATAAGGAAATGCCACACAAAACTATACGTACATTTTGTATTGTTCTTTTTTATAAATCCATGAATTAATATCTGACATATTTCTTGGTTTGTAAAGACTCTCACTTTGCCACCCAGTCCAGGATATTTTAAAACCAGTCTAAGTTGTTTTGTTTTGGTTTTTTTGCCTATTTAGCAAAAGCCTTTGTTTTCTCTCTTCAAAGAAATGTGGTAAGGAAGAAACTGAATATATGTTTTTAGATTCTTTAAGTGTCGGTGTTGTTTAGATGGTTTAAATGGGAGATGTACAGAGTTTCTTTATGAAAGACAAGAACTTTATCATGTCCTGCCCTGTAATTGAAAAATTTACAGGAAGATACCTGATGTCAGAAAAATGCATAAATATTAACAGGAACATATTCTCTTCTTCCCATCCATTTTTAGCCCCCTTTACAATTTAATTATCAATGCAAAGTTTTAAAAGTAATTAGAGATTTTTATTACTAATTTATGTCTGTAAATCGAAACTGGGCAATTTTAAAGTCTATTATCTCCAAATGAATGTAAGTACTCAGCATAGTGAGTGACTTGGTGACATCTTCCAGTGCAAAACTGCCCTGTTTAACTGTAAACAATAAAAACACACACACAAAACCTAAGCACTGAGTGCATCATTTATTCTTCTTTTTTGAATTTCAATAAAGTTGTTGGATGGCCTAATTAAGGAAGAAACATGGAGATATGTTAATGTGACTTAGCTTCAGGGAAATTAAAACTGGATCTAAAGCAAGCTTGGAAGGGCACTCTAGTCCTAAGCTTGGTAGCCCTCATTCTGTTGGAATATGAACAGTTTATTTTCATTTCCATTTGATGACCATTGGCATTAAGAAGACAAAATCCATGAGAGCTGCTGTAAGCATCCTGGTGAGTGCCCAGTGCAGTTCTGGGGCTGTGTGCTCCTCTCTGACCCCTCCACATCCCCACAGCCCATGCGCATGGCCTGGTGGCCCGGATGGGCCCTTGACACCGTGTGGCACGTAGTCCTCACACTCCTTTGGCACCTGCTCCTACCATTGTAACAGGAGCACGGATGGATACTGTGGGGAACAACACAAGAGACCATAGCAATTCAGCCTTCCTGTCAAAAGCTTAAGGGAAAAATTTCCTGACACAGCTACACAAAGAAATCCACTTGCTGAAGCCTCACCTTAAACAGGCATTCCCAGTCCACGGAGCTCAGCAGTTCATGGGCTTGGGCAGCCCCTGGACCAGCAAAATGCTCTACCAGGTTCTGCAGGCCACTGCCAAGAACCTGGTGGTAGTCTCCTGATCTTTGCAGGTGGCATCCTGGCAGCTGCTTTGGCAACTGTCCTTGAGGAGCTGTGGCAGTCCTAAGGGCCAAATGCTGAAATCCTGACCAATTTGCCACACACTTAATCCAGACAAGTCCTCTGTGAATGAAATGAAAATTCTGGTTGAGGAAGAACAAGGGAAGGAACTTTTCACTAAGTCAAACATTGAAAACAAATTTGAAGAGAAGGAGATTATATTACACTAATATCAGGTACTGAAGGTGTAGACTAGCTTAGAAACCAATACGGGCTTCTCAAAGCAGTTATATTATATTTATAGAATGTTTCTCATTCTAGAGAATGAAAGCATTATAACTTAATAAAGAACCCTGCAAAGAAAGATCTGGTTTTCTCAGAACTAAAGAAAGCCATCAGATGTACCTACTGATTAAGAATTACAGCAACAGAGAATGACTTAGGACTGGAAGCTTTATTCCCTTCTTTTTTGGCACTGCCAGGTGAATTTAGGGTCAAGCAAAATGTAACTTCCCAAACTGGAATTCATCCACGATACATCCCTTTGCCTTTTTTTGTGCTGCACCAAGCAAAAGGGAATAAAAATGACCAGGCTTCTCCAATATGTTGCAATAAAATGTGTTCTAATACTTACAATAAATCATTTTGTATCAATAGAAACATAGTTATGTTTGCACCAGATTGCTTCCTATTTTTCATCTAAAATCTCAGTACCCTAAGTTTAACACATCTCCTTTGTCTTATGCAGAGTTTGGCCAAGATTAAAATTCTAGTGAAATCCAGAAAAAAAATCTCCATGACTTAGTAATCTTTGGATAACAGAGTAATTCCATCTGATACCAATATTTCACAGATATTGGAAACATAGATCATTTATTTTGGTGACTGTTGCAGAGATTCCATTCTGAGGACCTAGCAGATAATAAACAATAATTTCTTTATGTTAGTTACAAAAGAAGTTTCACAGTTGAATATACATCAAAGTCAGTTGCTGAGGGCATTATATATAATATGCTAAATCTGTAACAGATGGGCTATACAAGAGGCTGAAAAAGTGCTTGATTAGAGCTGTGCCTCTATTGCTCTACAAAACTTCCAGATGCCATCATGTTGTTAATAATCTGGGGATCTCTCTTCACCATATTGGACCTGCTTGTCAGCTCTGCCCAATTAGCAAAGATAGCTCCAAGGTACGAGCACAATTCCTAGGGCGGTGATTTTCAACATTTTTCAATTTGTGGACCCTTACGGATTTATCACTGGAGATGTGGATCTCTGCACAGCAAATGAAAACCTATTGGCAGTGGACATGCTGGTTTTGCTTACCCTTCCTAGTCCCCAAAGTAGGAGTGCTGGGACCCACAGGAGTCTGCAAGCACACCAGACTGAAAAAGACTGTCTTAGGATAACATGTTTCTCATAAAGAGGCTTATGTTTTGCTTGGTCTTCATAGCTGAGGCTTGAAATTTTCTGCCACATGAGAGAAGTCATTAGTCCTAAAAATTCAAAGCGTGTAAAGAAAGCCAAGCAAGCCGTCTCAAAAATGCTTCGGGATAATATGCTCAAGTAATAATTTGTGGGGGTTTATTTCTTGCTTGACCACAGGAAACTTGTATCTTCATTTAATATTTTGAAAACATTTTCAGAATGTTCGTGTATTGAAAGCAGAATAAATACCAGTACCTCAGCAGAACTGCCATTTAAATCAAATTAACTTTACTAATTAGGGGAAAAAAAAGAAGGCATCTCAGTATCAGGAATAATTTGTGCTTATAGAACTTCACACTTCAGGTGATATACTCTGCCTGAGAGATAGCTAAGAAAGCAATGTACCCATCAAAATGGGAAATCAACCATGGCCACTAAATTTTTCAATTCACAAAGATTTAAAAAAAATATCCAATTTGCCCAGAGGACTTTTAAGTCTTCAGATGAAACCGAAGTCATTATATTCAAATGAGTGAGTATATAGAGTTAGCCAGTGATACTGAAATGATTTCTTGTTGGGTAGCTGAATATAATGGATGGAAATATTCTTGTCATAACACAGTACCTGAGCAGTCGTGTTTAATTCACATTTGCCAAGACTCTCAGGCTACTTCTCTTTTTGACAGCTGAGACTGTGCAGTGGTTTATCTACTGGCAGGAGAAAACTTTCTAGCATCAGATGATAAAGGAAGAGCCACGGTGCTTGGATGCAACCTCTGTCACCTTGCCATATCGCAGGTACACCCACATCTGCCAGGAGCTCTTCAGCCCTCTTCTCCCTCAGGGGCATCACATGCAATGTGCAGCTGGCTGGCAACACACTGTGACCTTCCAGGGTGTGGTGGTGGGTTGTGAAGGCAGGGAGAGGCAGGGAGAAGCAGGGAAAAGCAGGGAGAGGCAGGGAGAGGCGGTTCCTGCTGCACGTTTTCTGGAGGCATAGGAGCAGTTAGAGGAAAGCACACATCTGTGTAAGCCTTGGTTTCAGTGCTTGGGCCTTTATGGGTTTTATGGCTGCATGATAGCATAATGATGCTGTAAATCATGCATAAAGGTCCTCTGGAGAATTTACCTTATGTAAGGGATTTCTCAGGCTGGGTAAAGACACTTCCATCAGGCTTTGGCATACGCAACGGGAGAAAACAGACGGAACAGCGTGACTGGTAAGCCTTGGCCGGTGGCTGTTGTTGTTCAAATGAGTCCTCAGGAATGAGGGCTCAGTTAGAGCAGTGCAGAGCCAGTCTCAAGATGAATTCTTGCCAAGGATCTCCAGTAGCCTAAGAATATGGTGCAGAGGCAGCTTAGAGTGATTATGAACTTCTCTCCTCATTCTGCCCTTGGTCGTTGTTCTGAGTCCAGGAAAAAGGGAAAAGAGAATTAGGGAATCTCTGCTTCCATACATGTGAGCTGATAATGATTTGTCCACGAGATTAAACAGCACAAGTGATCAATATTGGATGGTTGTACCTTAAAAGTGCAAAGGCCATTTGTGCATTCTGGCCTGTCACGGAGGGGACTACAGCACCATCAATAATTGATTCATAAACTATGCCTACTTATTCCCAAATGCTACAGTAAGTAAATACAAACTAAAGCTGAATTCTAGATAGTAAAAAAAAAAAAAAAAAATCTTTCTTTAGCTTGCATTTGTTCTCTCTAAAATGCAGCTGATTTTTACTTTTAATTTTGAGGTTCTGCCTACATTTCCTGGACATATTAGCTGTTCTTAAGAAACCTATGCCCCTGGTAAGGGTGTTTACCTGACTTCAGGCTGCACTGTCTCTGAAGATTATCCATGGCATCTGACCATGGCAGGCTGAAAAGACCAGAGCATCCCACAGCAGCACTTCCAGCAAATACAACCCTTCTACTGACACCCCATTACAGGCTGGATTTCTACTCCTTGTGCCAATTACCAAACCTTTCATCAGCACGTGTTCAGTAAGTTTCTGGTTTTGACTTTTGATTTTGATACATCATGCTAACAAAATTTATCCTTCTTTCTTTTTTCCTTGTCTTTCTTTTTTTTTTTTTTTTTAAACAGAAGTGGCTCTTGAGCTTGGCATGGATTTACAGCTAATGATGCTTTCTTGAGGGAGAGAAACAGAGCAGAGGTTTGGTTACTTACTGAGCCATCCATCATTTTGATAGTGAGACCTGGCCTAACTCTTCCTTCTTCAAGACATTAATTTTCCACCTCCCCTTCTTTGCTCAGAGCAGGCCCAATCCTGCTCTTTTGGAAATCAATGGCAAAAATCCCACTAATTTCAGTGGATTAGTTCCAGTATCTCAATTTACATGTGATTAACAGTAATTTCGTCTCCTTAGTGCTAAAAAATTCATAATCAAATTTACAATAAGCTGTGCACTGATTTTCTAGGGATCCCAGCTTATTTCATAGGCTTCTAATTTCAGTGTTTAATCACTTTTTGGTTCTAGCCCAATATGCATCAAATGACCATGGAATATGTTCCTAAAAGCTCCCCATAAAGTTGCTGGATTTGTAGCTGATGAATACTAGTTTGCAGGATTTCTTTAACACTGAAGTGCTAGAGTAGCTCTGCTTGTCAGACAGACAGTCACACTCCAAACACTTACTAGACTGAAAGCCTTTTTATACTTTATTTGCATTAGCTGGGATGAATGGGCCACACTGGTAAAAGTTACATGATGGGTCCTACCAACACAGGACAAATGTGAAGCCTGAATTTAAAGAACATGGAGTTTTCCTTGCAAAGAAGACACTTACTTAAATTGAGATGAGATTTCTATGAGTTTATCTAAACCCATCCATCTGGAATGGCCATGCTGCCATTTTGGCCCATCCTAGCTCAAACAGCCATCAGTCAACCAGGGATGGTCCCTCCGAGAGGTTTCCGTTCGCAGTCAAAATAGACCCTGAAAACCATAAACAAGAAGCCACACAGGTCTTGGTCTTGCAAGGTGCACAGCACACCTGAGTGCTACTGCTGTGAGCCATTTCCTCACAATCTTCCCGGTAGTGGAGAATTAACAGCACTTCAAAGGATAAAATCACCAGGGGGTGATTTAAAAAAGATGTGACTGAGTCTGGTGCTCATTAAAATGAGGGACTAATTGCAGTGGTTCAACTCCAGTCAGGTAGTGCCTGAGCAGGTGTTGTGTGTGCTTCCCCAGGCAGCTCAGGCAATGCACCTGCACAAAAACTGCCATCCCAGTCTTGCTCTCCCTGGATTTATTCTGTGAGAAAGATTGCTATCAAGTGTTTGGCATTCTTTAGGGTAGGCTTTTCTGAGACCCTTTTCAGAAACAGACATCCATTGTCCTACAACAAACTTTTATTGCTCCAAATATGATTTGGACATAGGTTTGCATAAGTGAAAGGCTATTGCATAAGGATGAGCAGTGAGCTGTATCATTAAAGGCCTGTTGGTGTCAACGTGTCAGGGTCTGTGGCACCTAGACTCTCACCTCAAATTTGACATTTTGGCCTTCCCAAGCCTAACCAGTCCCTCCTTTCCTAGCACTGTTCACTGCTAGTGGCCTTCAGAGCTATCATTTGCAAGATGCACCATGGAAACAGCAAGAAACTTTCCAAGTTGCCTTTTTTTTTTTTCCTACATATGCTTGCCTGGCTAAATACATTATTTGATACTTATTCTTTAATTTATGGTAGTGAAAAAGCTATACCAAGCCCTGCATATCCGAGCTCATTTCTGTGACTCTTTCTGATCGCTTTATCAAATGGAACCCTTTCTTAGAGCTGTTAGCTAAATGTCGCGTGAAGTTCTGAGAACAAATTGTGCTGCTTTGGGACATTAACTTCACATTAATTTAGCTAATCACTTCTACTTGATAGAAGTTTGTTTGAAAAACAGGATACTTCAGCTGCAGTGAAACCTGCATGAAAAACCATGTAGTAAGGCCATCCTCTCTGGTAGCGGGGAATGAAATCTCAGGATGAGCAACAGAAACACACAGAAAGAGTGTTTTTGTGGGTGGCTCTGTGTAACAGAACGGAGATCCGGATCAGGAGGAATTAGAAAAAAAATTATCCAACAGAAAGGAATTAAAGCTTCAGCTAGGCTCAGCCCTTGTTAACATGTTTTATTCTGCCCATGGACAAAAACATGTGCAGCACTGCCAAATTTTTTAATCAATTCCACAGCAGTTGTTTTCTGTTTTCTTGCACCCTAGTCCCTGAAGTCAATAGATTTGTGTGAGAGCTCTCCCTTCCTCTCTTCCTTCCCCATGTCCAGCAATCCATAATGCTATCAGGAAAAGCCCTGGAGACCCTGGCCCTTGGTGGTTCCAGAACCACAAGGCACAAAGAATATGCTAGTTTTAATATCCTGTGATTTTAATGCTAATGCCATGATTAATAAGTGTTCAACATGTAATTTCTGAGTATTGAGTGTGAGTCCCCTCTCCTGGCAAAAGGGATGGTGGGCAGGGGCACCAGGAGCTGGGAAGGTGACATCCAGCACCTTCAGCCCTGAGCACATGGTGAGCACCACTTCCAGTCAACTCCCCACCCATGACACAGGAGAGGCAAGTGTGGCTGGAAGGACCGGTTGCTCTGTATTTGTGTATGCAACCAGGTATCCACCATGCTTCACCTTCCACACTTACCCAGACAGCCATGGTGATAGGAGACACCATCCAATGGGAGACAACTGTAAGCATGAAGTAGAAGTAATGTACTGCTGCACCCAGAGCTTTCAGCCTGCAGAAGAGAGGAACGGTTTCCCAAAAGGCATGAGAACAGCAGATGATACTGCCTTGCTCTACTCCCCTGGTCAACACAAGAAAAAAGAAACATCAGCAACGTTTCCGCTGAGGTAATCTCCCCTGAACTCCAGTTCCCATGCTTACCTCTCATGCTTGGTAAACATATTTCGTAACAGGAAAGATGCTACATGGGATGGCAGATGTACCTGAGGGAGGAAGGGTGAGAGGCTCTGGCCAAACTCAATAGGTAAATTATCTAAGGAACTCCACTAACTAGAACCAATTGGGACAGCCTGAAATCTCAAGGAAAAACAAGAAAATCAAGGGGCTTTCTGGAAGTGACTCCATCCTAGAAGGCAGCCAAAGCACTCCAGTGGGCTCAACTGGAGGCAAACAAATCCTTCCCCCTCAGTATGTGAGGGGCAGAAAATGTTCCCTGCTCTGTGGTGGCAGGTAAAAGATAAGTCAGGGAGGAGCTGCAGCAAATGTAGATGAAACTTTGGAGACTAGACCCCGAGGGAAGTGAGCCAAGGTCAAAACATTTTTAGAAGTGTGGGGCATGGGAGAAATCCAGCTTCAACATGTTTTGATTTTAGTCAGGGCACTTTCAAGGTCTGCAATACAGAACTTCAACTACCACTCCAGGGGTTTGGCACTGTGTATTTTTTCTGATAGTATCTACTTGCTAAATGGAGTAGACACTGCTGTCATGTTTAGGAAAGGTCTGTGGGTCTCCATCCATTTTCGACTGGTTTCTCTTGCAGATCACAGAGGGTTGCCAGTTATGGCTCGTCCTCAGAAATATGCTTTGCCCTCATGCAACACACTTTCCTTCAAAAAGCCTCTACTTGCAATTGAACCTGATTTAGCAGTCCTTCCTGCAGAGAGACAAGCAGACTTCTCCCGGTACCGAGCTTGGAGCCAACCAGCCCAGGCTACTTGCTTGAAGCAGGAGCCTGCATTCAGAGCACAGCCAATGATAGCCAGCATCTACGGAGTATAATCCAGCATCTTTTAGAAGTGCCAGGGCAAGGCTCAGGGTTGTGATTAGCATATGCTAATGACTGATTATAATATGTAAATGACACACTGGGTCAGAACTGCACGCCCATTCAAACTAATGAACTATGCACTTTTTTTATATGTGGCACCAGTAATTGGGTGCATCATTTTTCTGTTGCTGCTAGGCAGAGAATAAGGAAGCCATCTGTAACGACAGGCCAATGTTTGCAGCAATCCCGTTGAGAAGTGAAGGCAAGGACTGCTAATTTCCAAGTGTCCAGCAGGGAACCAGTACACATGCCTCCAGTCACCATCGTCACAATCCTTAGTATCTGAGCATGTAATTATATGGTCATATTTTTAGAAGAGATCAGCATTAAAGATAACTGTTGAGAACTCCTGGCCAGAGCAGCATGCAGAGATCTATTTGAGCACCTACTGCCTAAAGTGCAGAACACCTGGGTTTTGAAAATGCAGTTGTATGTGACCTTGCTGTAACGAAGAAAATATTAATATCTCATTTGTGGGGTCTGCTCTTCCCTCTCAAAAATAAATTCTCCTGTAAAGTTACACCACTCTGTCTGAAGTAGGCAAGAACACAGTTTAATATCAGAATGGATAGACTATGAAACTTGCCAAAACTGATTTATTTCAACCCTCACTATTTATTTATTCTATTAATTAAAATTCTTACTCAGAATCTTTATCAAGGATAAATTAGTAAACAGAGTGATTCAAATAGGAGGGTTTAAAAAAAAAAATCAGATACATTTTACAAAGGGATATGATTATTCTTTTATCCTAATTTTAGATATGAAAACAAAGAACTGAAACAATTTGTGTTAAATGTCACACTCTAGACAGTCACCAGAGCTTGCAATAGAATGGAAATTGCCTGGGTCTGTATCTCTCCGGCAGATATTGCCCACAATAGCAGCAGAAGTATGGTGGAGTGACGTGATCAGACTCCAAAGCTGACAGTGTACTAGGCAGATCTTTATACGCCTCAGGTTCAGGGCAGTATCAATGCAGGATATCCCAGATGGAAGCCCAAACTGGTAACTCCCCACAATTTTACACTGTGCCACATGGACTTGCTTATTCAGGTTTTTGATAGTTCACGAATTCCTGCAGTAGGTTCTGTGTTTTGGTGTGGACAAACCTCATCCTTATTAAGGCATCCCATTGATGTCACTTTTGGGATTAGCTCTTCCACTCAGTGATTTTCAGACTCTCCTAGTTTGTTCTCTCTCTTGTTCAAATTATATATTTATATAAAGTCATTTGTGTCCAATCTTGGCTCATTTTCATTTTTTCCATGCTGGGGTGGCATTTTGGGGACACAAGCATGCCATAATGCCTTTTCTATTATGACTAATTTAGAAAGCTCATTAAAAACATCTATTAATCCTAATTCATCTGTTCACATAGTCATTCTGACAGTGAAGGTATTTCCCTGCTGGCAATTTTATTAAGTGAGAGGAGGATATCAGCTCTGAGTTTCACTGCTTCTAAGTCATCCTAGAACACAGGATATACACATCATCTTCAATAGCCTCATGCTTATTTGACTCAGATTGGTTGCTCAGAGTCCCCTTGTGGGTGGAAAGGTCAATAATGAGGCATGAGGAAAAAAAAAGGATATTTTGACAAAACTGACCTAGTGTAGCACTGCAAAAAACTCCATCAGAGGATATCCAGCAGGCTTTTGGGTAACCAGCAGCGAAAGGAAAGGGCAGCAAATTAACTGTTGTGATTTACTAAGTGAAAAGGCAGTCCTGTATCAGTGGGAAAACCCAGCAAACCTGATAGCAATCTGCAGATGGCAGTGTTAAACCCTTTGCACATGGCTCTCACTTTTGATGTCAATAGAAATATCAAAGAGATCACGATTGGGCCAGAGACTGTTTGATATCTCTGGACACACGGTCTCAGTATTAACATTACACAAAACATCTCATGTTCCCAAAATCTAAACATATAATTTGTGAGTGACATATGTGTTTGCAGCTGGCAGTGAAGAGTGATATATTGTTAATGTCTTTCTGTAAATGTTAGGTGAATAGCTATCAAAACTCTATCATCTATATTGGCATTCATATAGCATAGTCTAAAAATTCTTCAGTCTCTCTCACTAACTCACTCTCTCACTAACCTCTAAAACTAGAGATTTTACTATTTTTCACATCATTTGAATTTTTATTACATCTAAATAATAAAATGCATTATTAGGATCAATCTAAATCCACGGTATTTGCAGTTTTAGGAATTTCTCCACAGATTTGGCTCTGCTCTCCAGAATCTAAGCCTTCCCTTTACAGAACTGAACTTTCTCTTGCCCTACTGGTTGCAAAGGTATCTTGGCAAGATTTAAATGCTGTACCTCTCCAATATATGGCTTAGTGCTGAGCAGAGAAGGATTGAATTCAAACTTTCAAGCCACATTCCATTTATAAAATGAAGTCTAATAAAAAAAAGCTTATTTGGCTGCAGATAGGGTAGTCATGCCAGCAATTATGTTTCAAACTCTTTACATTTGTATGGCTTATTTAAAATAAAATGAATAGAAAATGAATGCGATAGATGCATTATTTTCCAGTTGCAATGAATTTGAATAATATGTAATAATGTATCTAAAAATAATTGCTTCTCTTAATCATAGGTTTTGCTTCATTGCTATCTGCTTAAATGACCCTAAGTCATAGAGTTCTTTTTAGTGTCTCTTCCCATTTCTTAAAAATTGAATTGCTCTTGCTAAATGAGTGGTGGCTGTCTCTATTCCCTCCCCACAGACCACTGAGGATGAGAAAGGAAATATTATCTTGCTTCTATTTCAGAACATTTAGCTAGATTTAGAGATCTTCTTGATTATCTACCTAGGAAATGCTTTGATCAGAGAGGTTGTGCTGCACCTGGCCGGGTGTAAGATCCGTGGAAATGGCGTCCCAGTCATTCATTCACCAAGAGTGATTTGGGAGATGTGAGGAACCACCTCCCCCGAGTCGAAACTACCCTGCCACCTCACCAGCAGGGACCAGAAGAGCACAGTCAATTATCCAGCACCACCACAGGGTCATCAGCCCCTGGCCGCACACTCACTGGTCTGTCATTGATGAAAGAGACTACCTGTAGTGCAAACAAGATGAAATACTTTTGATTCTTGGAGAAAGAAATTTGCTGCCACAGTGTGCCTACCTGAGTGACCCATCTGTGGTCTCTGCCTGTGGCTCTCAATCTGCCTGGGGGTCCCAGCAGTCAGTGTGAAGTCAGTGACTGGCAGTGAGTGGAAAACCACTGCAGCCCCCATGCCTTTGGCATTCAGCCCCACATCTCATATGAGTCCTGCAGTATCCAGCGCAAGCAGTGGCAGCTAGAGAAGACAACATTACCATCTGTTTTGGTAAGATACAGAAGCTGACATTTTGCAGGGTATCTTAAGGACAGAAAGGAACTACAGGAAAGGTTCCACACTCTATTCAAATGTTAAATGTATGGAGGCATCCCATCTCATGGATGCAGCTCAGCCAAGTGATAGGGAGCTGGATGCCATGACAGGCAGGGGTCACACAGCAAGAGAAAGAGGACCAAAGCTCCCATGGACTTCTTGATGGCTCACACATGAGAAGAACCCTGGTGGCATAAGGCCTGATTTCTCAAAGACGATACAGTCCTAAATCATAATAGGACAGTTCGAGGATTCTTAAACTCATGAGATTGTGTACTCATAGCAATTCAGCCATGCCAGCAGAGACCCTTCTTCTGACAAATTTACCCTAAGTGTCATAATCCAGGGGATTTGTGTATCCAGCATGGTCTCTACTGGGAAAAGCACAACCTCTTCTTTACAGCCCATCAGGGTTCACCCACCTTTCAAAGTCCCAAGTCCCCTGAGAACTTCAGGCAGATGTCTGCTTACATCCAGGGGCTTTCAAGTTGCCTTACAGTCTTTTAAAAAGCTTTGTCTTACAACTTTTACTATGGCAGGTGTGAAGCGAAGAATTTGGGTTTTCCTTTTGGGAAGAGAGAGAAGCCAGAGGTTCAATCACCATGCTGCAGAGCTGTGGAGCTTTCCTTGCAAGAAGCTACACCTGGGACCTTCAGGAAGGCAGTCCCAAAAGATCCATGTAAAGCCTGGAGGCCTGGCAGAACCCATTCATCCATAGTGTTGGCTTCATACCAGACTACTACTCTTGGCAGTAAAGTGTGCTGTGTATTTAAAAGGTGGGTTTTATTTGTTGAAAGGATTAAATATTTGTAAAATATTTGACAAATCAAGCCTTGATTCAAATAAAGATAAGATGGCAAAAGCACTGCATATATTCAATGCTTGGATGTCAAAAGGCATTTTATCTCCAAAAAGACTCCAAATCCACACCTTACTGGTTTTCTTTGCAGAGGTTTCCAAGGTCTCCTAAGTGCTGCTAGAAAATTATACAAAGTGAATCATTAACCCATAGAGCTCACAAGTTAGAGCACAAGCAATAATAGACAACCAAATAAACATGCAAAAAGTAGAAAGACAACTGGTCAAAGACAGCAGAGTTCCAGAAAACATTAAATACAGAGGTATCGATGTTCACAGCAGGCTGCCATTCCTGCCAACCCTGTTTGTCATGATTCATGCCAGAGAAGCAGGGTCAGTTTTGCCCCATATTTATCACTGATTTAGCATGAAGTACATACTAAAAGGATTTTCTACCATGGGCTCTGGCTTCACTTAAGTGAGAGATGCCAAGCATCCTTGAGACCGATTAAGTACAAAAAAAAATACTGAGGTTTTCACTGGACATAGAATGAAAATTATCCATTCAGAGTCTCAAGAAAGCTAAGCTACCATCAGCTGTGTTTTCTGAAGTTACATTGTGTGGGCCAAAACCTGAAAATTCAACAGAATACCGATATACCAGAGTATATAAATCTGGCTGGTTAAATCAGTAAGTCATTTACATTTTTAACATTTACTGTAGAATGTTGGAGCACACACATTCTGCAGTAAAAAGAAACTGGGGGGAAATGCACAGAACTCCTGTTTTCTGGGAAAAGCCTTAACAGCATCCAGTTGCTTTTTCCCGGTACAGGTTTTGCAGTGTGTGCTAACTCTGAGCAAATATGGTTTGGACAGGTTTGATACTGTTCATTTCTTTATTTTACGGTATGACTCTGGGAAATAGCCAGGTGATAAATAGATTGACTAGCCATGGTTCTTGCCATCCGTACAAAGTTTACCTCACTGATTAAATCCCACCAGCTTATCCCCGTCAGTCAAGGCTTATGTGAAGTAGTGATCCAGTCACCCTCAGGCTATGTAAAGCAGTGTTTTGGCCATCTGACTTTGGTTGTATCGTGTTACCTGGGATATTCTCCAACCAAGAGAGAATTGCAGAGCTATTGAGAGTGGCACATGGGCTCGTCCCACCACGGCATCCTGCTTCCTGAGAAGCTAGCAGTTCTAGTCAAGCTGAAAGTGAAATTTTAATATGGCCTTGGCAGCGCTCCATTGGCATGTCCCCAAATTTACACTAGTGTAACCAAGATCAGTGCCTGTGCCAGCATCTGTATTATATTAAAGATAAATTGGACAAGATGTGTTCATATCTGAACTAAACTCAGCAAATAAAAAATGAACTTAACAAAATAAAATCAGATGGTCTGACTCATCCTCTTTGGAGAGATCCTGATAAAATATGGCTGTTCCAGAAGTGCTGATGTGATCTTAATAAAAGATGACACTGTGAAAAAGGNGGGAAACTTGACAAAAAGAAGTTTTCACTGTGCCTGTATCCCAGCTCATATAAATAGAAAGAGATGAGAAACCTCAGCTTCCTTCATTGACATATGCAGCATAAAATGACTGCATAGGCAGAACACTGTGAGCATGCCCAGTAGGTAGGCACCAGACTATAATTTCTTGTTCAAAATACCAAAATGCACCAGTTTAACTGAAAGAATGAGGACATGATATGAAACAGGCATGAGCTAAAGTACAAAACAGGAGGGATGACTGGACCCTACCTCCTCCTACTTACGAAAAAGCTGCCTAATCATTAGCCTGGGGAGTCATGCTTTCACTCACCTTTTCTCCTTTTCTCAGTGAATTCAAACCATTTTTCTGCACAGTGGTGCAGCTTCATGAGGAGCGGTAAAGCATTCCCAGAAAAACCTATAGTCTAATGACTAGAAGTGTGTTTGAATTCTTTCCAAAGAGGATAGAAATGGAGTGTGGATTTCCTACTTCTAACCCCTAGGCTGATGCAAGATAGAAATGGTGATGGTTGCTTTTCCACAAGATTTTTAAAAGACAGTGAGACCTTCAGAGAGTTTTACAAGGAACTTGGTCTGGCCAGGCTACACTAGGCATGCTCTGAGAGCGTCTCCAAAGCCCATCAAGGGGCTGCCGTGTCCTGTAGTTTGATCATTACTGTGAAGGAAGGGGTCAGGCAGATGATTTGTTTTCCTACCTTGATGGGCTGAAGGGATCGTAGTTAAGAGGGAGAGAATATGAGTATAACAGTAAAGGTGGAATTATTTATTTCAGAAGTACAGAAAGTACCTTTGGATGCCAGGTAAAGTGGCTAGTCACTTAGCTCTATAGCCATATCCCACAGTGTTTTATTTAACTGCCTACTTGCCAAGTGTTTGGCCATATAATTTTAATAGCAACATTCCTTCATCTGTCTTGTATTTCTGTGTGTCATCTGAAGTGGTTGTGTCCTGACATCTGGGCTCATTCCATCCCTGTAGGGGACAGCCTCTCTGCTGCATGCCCCAGCTTCCATGGACATCAAGCCCAGGAGCAGCAGCCAGAGTGAGACCACAACGTACTTGAAATTATTCTACTCTATGGAAGTCAGGGATGCAGACAACACAATGGAGAGGGATGCACTCTACAAATGGGCCATGGGTGACATCAGATGCAGCCAGAGAATCCAAAGGATCAGTCAAGTGGTTTCACATGGAACTTCTTCTCCAATGGTATTTACAGCCTTGCCAGCAAAGCCAATGTCCTTTAGGGCTTGAACCCAGGACACTGAGTGTAGGAGTGTTCTCAGGTGAACTCTGGCAGCTCTTTATCAGTAAAGTCAAGGAAAGAGAGATGATAACGCAGCAAGGCATGAGAAGACCTTTGTAATGGGGTCATTAAGATCACTCTGAGAGTACATTCACAAATATCATGACAACATTGTGGATGCTAAGTGCTATCTAAAAAATGCACTCCTGTCTAAGTGCTAGTATTAGACAAGGTGCATTCTTGTCAAATACTGTTTGGTCCAGTAATTGAAAAGGATCATTAAACATTTACTGAAAGTCAAACTGGAAACTCATGGATGAATGGAGCTGTACTTGAATACCCCATAGCTGTCACCGATACCACAGGTTAAATGGCAGCATGTTACAGGTTTCCAGGAGAGGGAAGACAGTCTTCACACACACACATACATGCAGCTAAGGAAGATGACATTGAAAGGGGACACTTTTGCATGTGTGATCATCCTCTGTGCTCTTGTCTTAGAGCACTGGATGTCAACTTGTAACAAAGCATCAATATTTGCACTTGCACTCCATTCATACAGACACACCTACGGATTATTTCACATGAATATTTGATATAACAACAGATTTGATATCAAGTAGGCAGACTTTGAATAATTTAATTGTTTTCCTAGAGTATTTTATTTTTATTATTTAATGAATGCTGACTTTGTGTTTGGAGCTGGACAACCACGAAGTGAGCCTTAACTCCAATGTGCTCATGAGCTGACCTAATGAAGTCATAGAATCCAAGAATGGTTTGGGTTGGAAGAGACCTTGAAGCCCACCTAGTTCCAACCCCCCCATCCTGAGCAGGGACACCTACCACTAGACCAGGTTGCTCAAAGTTCCATCCAACCTGGCCTTGGTTGGCCTTCATGGCTTCGAAGAATTCTAGCCTCCATTAAATTCTGATGCATGATCTTGTCTCAACACAGTCTTGATTAACCAGACTGGCACCAAACCTACAGCTGAACACTGAGATGGTCTCCTGGTAAAACAGACCATGGATCAGTCTCAAACCCAGGCTCAGGGTTTCTGCAAACTCCCTTCTCCCTTCTCCTCTTATCAACCGCTTAGCTGCAGCAGACAGAACTTTTCTCAAGATTTGATGTGGCGTATTTAAGACGTGAAAACAACAGAGGAAAAAATTAAAATGTTTGTGATCCATTATGCAGAAGGCACATATTCTGCATGAAAATATTATTTACTTGAGTTTTCTATTCTAAAACTTGATTTTGTATTCAAGATTCAAGGTCTCCATGGAGGTGGAAAAACACTTTGAGACTCTGAGGCTTTGAAATGCTGAATTGCCTTGTATAAGATAAAATCGATATTTGGAAAAAAAAGCAAAGTGGAAATTAATGTTCTTGTAATAGGTGAGTAGCTTTTACACAATTATTTCATGGTGATAGACTTGGTTTTGATGTAGCTTAATTAGCAGAATATAAATTATATATGTTTTTTTTAAAGATGTGCATATGTATATTACAAGATTTTTTTATTTCATTGTGGAGCAAACCATTTGATGTGGCTCTGCAAAAAGCTCTAATACACATCAAAAAGCAATCAACAAACTCTTTGAGTACATCAAGCAGGATAATTTAGATGGTTTTTAATCAGGATTATGAAAATATAATTAGGTGGTTTCATGTTGGTTGGTGAGTGCGTAGGGAAAAGTGATTCTCCAAACAGAAAAATATGGATAACATTACCCAGGAGCCATGAAACAACCACACACACATGCATACACAAACCAAACAGAAAATACTTCTGGCCTGCTTCTCTAGTAGATCAGCAGGTAACATGTTTAAATAGCATGTCATTTCCTTTAGGATGTCAGGAAGATTCTTATTTAACAGACAGATTACACAGAAGGAGCTTTGGAAAAATGCCCCTTTTTAATGTGCTTGAAATCATTAGTCTGCAATTTAATAAAATAAAATCCTCTTTTCAGAATTTAGTCAATGAGCAGAAGATGCACTTTGGGTCTAATCAAACTAGAGTTTTACTGAAGGAAACAAGAGAGTGCTTTAACTATGTCTGGGCCTCTAGTACCAGAGCAAATGCCACATCTGTTTGCAGGGTATTCAGGTGAAGACCTCTCTTTCACCACCATAAATGCCTAGCATTCTTTAATTCCAAGGAATGCTGACTGAAGACTCCTTTCTTAAGAGCTGCCACATCTAAACAACCTCATCTTTGCAGGTGTTCTTCTCATGTCCTCATTGCAGAAAGCTTCCCTATGCTTTCAGTTCGTTTTGATGTGCTGATCCTGATCTCTGTTCCCCAAAACCTAACTTTTCTCTACAGCGTTTGATTAATCCTGAACACTGTGTGCCATGTGCCATGATGCTTCACCCACTTACATGAAAGTATCTTAAATATTTGAAGTGTTATTCTCGAGTCCTTTACTTTCATGAGCTAACATTACATCTCTGGTTGTCTGTGAGCACTGAGCAGATGTTCACACTATTCATAGATCCATCTCCTGGCTGGATGAGGATAATCCATAACACCACAGTACCCTCAGTACATGCCTGCCTGTACATAATCCTCACACCAATACTCCCTCTGTCACGTTCTTCCCTCATCTGACTGGTTCTGGCAAAACAAGGTTACCACTGTCAGCTTGCCAATACATTAAAGAATTAGAGACTCTTTTTACTATCTGCTGTAGTGACAACTGCCTAGTTTGTCCTTTCTCTTCTTTGCCTCTCCACACTGGGTCCTATTTCTTGCGCCGAGAGAGTGATTATCCCTGTAGTGATGGCTAGAGGTATCTCAATAATCTCCTACCATCTCATGTGGATGCCTAACAAATACTCTCTCCACTTCACACCAAAGGCTAAGTCTGTTTTCAGTGACTTAGAAGAAATGCATTTCATACTGTTATAGTGATAAAAAAATTACTTCTGATGCTTTTTAAGCATTCTGATAACATTTTTAAAATTTAGATACATAGTGTTGATAGCAATCCTATAGAATCATATATTGGGGAAGAAAAAAACGGCAGGTTGGTAGATGTCTGAAAGTAGTTTGGGGTTTTTTTTCAGCTAAACATGTATTATGAGTGTGCCCTTGGAGGCTCTTATGAAAGAAAATACCACCTTCCAGTCAGTCAGTCTGAAGTCAAAAGTAAAGTACTTATGTGCTGAAATAGCAATCACAGAACACAGCGTAGGCGAAAGTCAGAAGTTTGATTTTTTAAGACTAAGTGAAACAGCAATTAAGTGCCCTTTAATTTAATGGCAAAAGAACCAATATAAGCCACTGCCCAGAGCATGGCCCAGCTTCACAAGGCAAGAGCAAAAAAGGGCAGGAGCAGAGAGCAGACCCAGCAGTTCTCCTGGGTGAAGTTGTGAGTGAAACAGTTGGGGGGGTTGCATGTTGTAGGTGGATGTGTGAGGGAGTGAAAAATAATGAGAAAAGAGAAGACATTGGGAAAGCCACCTGCAGGAGTGGAATGGTGCACTCTCAGGGGGTGAAACAAAAATACAGTTCTTCTTGGCTGAGTGCTCCCTAAAAAGAGGAGCACCAAATACGAAACTACTTTGCTGGCTCCTGCCCTGCTGTAATAGCACTTTGCTGTAATAGCAACCTCTGGAAATAAACAGGGCCCTTCCCAAAGAAATCCTGGCTTCCTATCATCCTCTTCCATTCCTAATGCAACAAAGACAGCAAGGCTCAGATTTTGGATAGCTACTTGCACCATAGGGACAGAAATACTAGCTGGCATCAAAGCCTGTGCTACACAGATTAGATCTTCTTATCAAAAGTTAGAGAGATGAAGAACTACTGCTCTCTACCTGGAAGGATGGGGTCCATGCCTTCCCATGTGCTGTTGCAGGCAGCATTGCTTTCTTTCCTTTGGAAGACTGCTAAAAACTCTGGCCTGATCCTGTTACTGCTGAAGTGGATGGGAGTTTTGCCATTGACTTCAAGGAGACAAGAAGCAAACAGGGCCCTCTGCTTGCAAATCCAGTCTTTATAGTCCTTTCCAGATACTAAATAAAACTGTGCTTGGAAGTAATTTGAATGCCAGAAAGCTGGGCCAGTTTGCCATGGATTTCAAAGATGTCCAACAATGTGATGTTTATTAGGATACAAACGAAGTGTCTTTTTCACAGTGCAATGTGCAATTTCCTTCCCAGTAAAAATATAAACTTGCCTTATGTGCAAACAATTTTAGCATTTCTGTTTTTATGCCATCTTACTGACAAGAAACTCCCAGCTGTTATAATTTGTCTCATCCTTCTCTCTCTTGTAGAACCAGCCTTTGTTCCTTTTTGCAGTGCCAGGGACTTGCTGAGCTCCACCTGATGTGATTTGTCCAGGCATTAATAATGCATCTTCAAGATGCAAGATGCATGAATTCCTTTAGTAACAGATCCGCCGGCAGACTGCCGCACCGTATTGTGCCACTTTCCCGAGATGGGGGAGGCAAGAGGGCCACACAAGCATCATGCACCTGCTCAGGTCGTCAGGCTTGGGAGCAAGGGGGGTCCTGTTATTATGGGAGGGTCACTACATCCTCACGAAAAGGTCAGGCTGAGGATAATGATCATTACTGGAGACGTTCCTCCAGCAGGCAGGTCCTTAGCCGCCATCCAAGGAATCCCTGTGGGACGACCTGAGGTGTCCACACTGACAGTGACTTTAGGAGAGCTGGCAAGCCGGGGTCGAGTGCTGCCCCGCTGGCGAGTCCTGTCCCTAAACATCACCAAACCAAACCAGCTTTGCCTCCGGGCGCTCCTCTCAGCCTGCCGTCAGGACGGCGTGGGTCGGCAGCTCGGCAACCGGAGGATGCGCTCTATGGACGGTGTGTGCTGCGAAGGGGAGGCTCGCCCTGAGGAGACACCGCACACGCCTGCTCCTCACCCACTCCCGGGGACCGCGGAGGGATCTGGCGGCCGCCCTCCGCACCAGATCCCTCGGAGTGCCGCTTTCCCCGTGCGCGAGTGTGTATGCGTGTGCATATACATATCTATATATCTATCTATCAATATATACACATATACATATATATACACACATATATATCTCTCCTTTAATCGATAGGACCTCTCGCAGAGCCGCGCTCCCGCACAGCGGCTTGGCTCTGCCGACGTCTCCATGGCAACGGCTCCGGCTCCCGGCGTGGGGCCGCCCCGCGGCAGCGGCCCAGGCCCAGGCCTCACCGGCACAGCCCCGGCACAGCCCCGGTCCCGCCGGCACAGCCCGGGCCTCATCGCGTGGAGGCACCGTCTGTGCAGATGCTCTTAATGGCTCCGCGTGTTTGTGTCCCCCGGGACTCGCAGGTGTTGCTGTCAGTGATCCAGCAGGTTACAGACCGCAGGCCGCGCCCTGCCTTCTGCGGCTGTTTGGTCTGTATGTACCCACACATAGGTACATTCTCTGCAGAGAGGGGCCTGGGGGTGCTGGTGGACAACAAGCTGTCCGTGAACCAGCTGTCCAAGACCACTGGTACACTGGGATGCATTAGGAGGAGCATTGCCAGCAGGTCGAAGGAGATGATCCTGCCCCTCTGTGATCCAGCCCTGGTGAGGCCACATCTGGAATGCTATGTCCAGTTTTGGAATCCCCAGTAGGAGACGTGGAGCTCCTGGAGTCCAGTGGAGTGCAACAAGAGTGACTGGGGAGACTGCAGCATCTCTCTTACAAGGAAAGGCTGAGGCAGCTGGGCCTGTTAAGCCTCTAGAAGAGACAAGTCAGTGGGGACCTCATCAATGTGTATAAATATCTAAAGGGAGGGTGTCAAGAAGATGTAGCCAGGCTCTTCTCAGTCATGCCAAGCAATGGGATACAAGGCAATGGGCAGAAACTGATGAACAGGGATTTCCACCTGAATATGAGGAAGAACTTCTTTGCTGTGTGAGTGACCACGCACTGGAACAGGCTGCCCATTCTTTTTGATTTGACTCAGAATATTTCTGTTGTTTTCAATAGGAGTTCGATAGGTTTTTTTTTTATACACATAGTAGGAGAAATGTTTGTACATAAATTTATATTTAAAAAGACAGTGAAACAAATACTCCTGTGAATTTTGTTTCCAAAAAGCTACCAAACTGTCTGCAGAAGTCATCTCAAAATCACTTTATATTTTTGAAGACTATGCACCTAGAGACCAGAAACAATAGACTGGAATTCTACTGATCCTTCCTGTACAAACTGAATAGTAAATTACAACTGACAAAAACTCTGATACACCATCCAGTCTGTAAGCAATACATAGGCTGAAATACATTCAGATTAACGAATCACAGAAGAATTTATACAGTGAATAAAATTAATAGAAATTAAAATGTGATCGTTGATCAACCACAATTAGGAAACAGAGCTAAATTCAACAAATCAGCTGTTTGCAACTAATAGTTTTCCTGGGTCTCATGATATATGTGGGTAAATGTTGACTTACTAATTATGACAACAGAACTCGAGAGAGAGCTGAGAAATCAAAATTAACTAGTGCCTTTCCTGAATTAGTGTCAGAATCTGTTGACACAGGTCTGGAGTGTTGCTGTGAATTGTCCCGAGTTCACAGACTGGGGTTTTTTCAATGTGTGGTTTGTAAAAAAGTGTGCAAAATCTTGACTTTCTCGCTTGATATAAGGAAAGAAAAAAGCATAATTTTTTAATATTAAAATTTGACTGAGTTCTGGGCAACTGAAAAAGGGTTGCATGCTGCGAGATATCAAGCAGTCTTTCTAGCTCCATCATATACTAGATTTCAAAGAGAAAAAATGTACCAGGCTCCTGTGAGTGGTGAGCTGGCCTTGCAGATCCTCCAACATACCAAAGGAAAGGAAGCTTCCCACCAGAAGAGGCAAGGAAACAGCCAAAATATTACCTGACAGATCTGGCCTTGTATCAGGCTGGCTTCAGACTCAGAAATCATCAAGGACAATGTTAAACTCCCTTCCCCCAGCTTCCAGCTTATTAGTTTTAAGGGGATTTCTAGACATGCCAAGGAATGTCTCATCAATCTGCACCACACTGGATCCACTGCAAGAATTTTGTGTAAGGAAATCTAGTTACTATAAGTACAAAATACAATTTGAATGTCCCCTCTGTTCCACATGATTTTCTTCTTGTTGCTCCAGGAGGCTGGAAAGGATACTACAGTTTTCCTCATGTTAATTCTGGCAACATTTTATTTGAAAAACTTTGTTAAAAGAATCCTTCAAAACTGAGTGAAATGTTGGAAAGTGCCTTCTGATGTTCCTGTGTCACATATATGACTATTCTGAAAACAGACGTTTTATTGTGTCAAGATTGGAGATTTTGAGATATTTTCTTGTCATATGCTCAGATCTTTACACTTTTGCATGAACTGCTATTCCAAGAACAACCCAATATGGATAAAGGTGAGAATTGTACTGTGATGGTTTTTTTATTTTGACTTCAGTTTTCAATAAACTTCAGTAGCCCTAATTTCCTGGCACTTCAATTAAGCAGAATGGTTTGCTATTCATTACACTTTCTTCCCAAAAACATTTTGCATAACAATAACTCAATAAAGTTCTTGCTTTGTGAACCCTTCTGATTTTAATGATTTCTGATTTTCGCATTTTTCAGAGTAGGGAGAAAATGTTTAACGTTTCTTCTGAATGTTGGTTTTGTATGTAGAAATTTGAGCTCCGGATTACACACAGTAGACTGGACTACCACAATTTACATCGCAGGAGACGCAGGGCCAGCCCTAGTGTGTCCTTTCTGCTCCACACAGGATGCTTCCTGGAATTGCCAAAATTATCTGTTGCCCACCATTTTCTGCAATCCTTGTCATCACTATCAGATGTTCATTGGGACCCGTGAAATGTTTCTCAGATAAATGCCATGCTAAATAACCCCCTTCCTCTCTTGCTGAGGAGGTTTGATTAGAAGTCCTCAACTAGCAACACCATTTGCAAAATCTGTTTCTCAGGAGTGGTGAGCTCCAGATGAAGTTGCAAAGGGACTTTACAGAGCACAGAGCACTAGATGCAGACAGCCTCTAGGAGCCCTGCTAAAAACACAGCAAGGCACTGACCTTGGCTGCCAGATCCCTAACCAGGGAGCTTGGAGTATTAGTGGGCAAAGAGAACAAGTGTTATGGGGAGCGGCTGAGGGAACTGGGATTGTTTACCCTGGGGAAAAGGAGGCTTAGAGAAGACCTTATCACTCTACAACAACCTGAAAGGAGGTTGTGGCAAGGTAGGTGTCTATCTCTTCTCCAGAGAAGTAACTGACAGGACAAAAGGAAATGGCCACAAGTTGTGCCAGGGGAAGTTTAGATGTGGGATTTGGATAAAAGGGCTGTCAAGCATTGGAACAGGCTGCCCAGGGAAGTGGCTGAGTCACCATCCCTGGAGGTGTTTATGAGAAGGGTAGCTGTGGCACTTAAAAACATGCTATGGCAGAGTTGGCAGTGCTGGGTTAATGGTTGGACTCAACCTTTGAGGTCTTTCCTAGCCTGAAAGACTCTATGATTTCAAGACTTCTGTGCACTGTATATTCCCCTTTCCCTTGCACACCTCTTGAAGAGTTGGACATAGCTGTTGTTCAGACATAACCCCATGAATGCCTAGACATGAGAAGGCACAACACCTCGCCTCTGGATGTTGTGCTGTTGACAGTCACGGGAATGACCAGGAGGGTACGCACTGATAAACTCAAACACATCAGGAGCTGGGAAGAGCGCCTGATTACAACTGCCTGCACCAGGTCCCGGCGGTAGCAAAGCTGATGCATTCAGGCAAGGTGATACAGGTCACTGTTGCTGGGGTAGCGAGGGAAAGATAAGAGAGTGAGAAGAGAAAAGCATCTCTGCCTTGCTGCCCAGGCCCGTCGGGCAGATAAACCACACACATATGTGCAGCCAGGAGAGCCTGGCTGGCCCCAGTGGAGGTGGTCCCTTGACATCCCCGAGGCAGCCATGGCAGAGGATCCAGCTGTCGAGGAAGCAGCTGTGCTTAGCAGGAAAAAAAGAAAACCAAAAACCAAAGCAGAACAGATCTGGAGGCAACAGCAGTGGAAGAGACAGGGGGAACTGGTCTAAGAGCTGTTTATTCAGACACTACCTCTGACCCTTCCAACCCACCACAAATGCAATCTATTTTTGTAGGTATATGCATTTTATAGCAAAAAGTTATGGAGCTTTAGTGTTCCCTTAACTGCTTTCATCTATAAATATTAGTAGGCAGACTGTCTTTTGTATATACACAATTTCATGACAACAGAGTGTATCCCAGCTTTGCAAAGTTCTAGTCATCTATTTGCCTAAGGTGAGTAATTTCTTATGAGAGGCGAGTATTCAGACTTTCTTTCTCAGCATTTATGGAGGAACAGGGAGATTTGGGGGCTTGCTGTGGTAAAAGTTCAAGATTTCAAGAAACTCACAACATTTCAATATTCTAATGATCTCCTGAAGGTTCCCCTGTTACAGTTTTTCTTTGTTTATTCATTTGGGGTTTGTTTACATCATTATGTAGCCTGGTATGATATAATTTTCTTTGCATCAAAGAACATCAAACTAGAATATGTAAAAAGGAGGTAATGGTAACTGTTTCTGCTAACTATTGAGTACATTAACCAAATTCTGCTGTATACTGTGCAAGGTTTTTAATCACTGAGCTATTAGATGCAAGGACAGTAGAAGTAATTCGCCCTTTTCTCCCCTTCCCTCTAATCTTCATCACAGGTATCTGCAGCAGCACTCCACTTGGAGACTGAGAAAATCTTTTATTTGTAGATCTCAGAAGAGATTAGACTGACACAGAAGCCAAACGTTGCCAAGGTTGTTAAAGGTGTTCAGAGAACATGAACTCTAGAAATCCACCATAAGGTGAATCTTTAGCATCTCCAGACATATTCAGGAATTTTAGGATCACAAGTCCAAACGTGGGCACATGAAGGTAGTCTAAGACCAGAATTAGGTACCTGATTTTTTTTTTTTGCATCTAACCCCAAAGTACATTTTAAAGGGTACAGGATACAACTCCGCAGCTTTGGCCATGACCCTGACTTAATAACTTCTTGCATGCTGGAAGCATTAGGCCAAAATCATCTCTGCAATTACGATGGTACCACTGCCATGCTTTGAACTGATTTGCTAGAATTAAGTCTCCACTTCAGGGAAAAAAATCGAGTTTAACTGGTTTTGCTGCCAAAGCCAATTTGTTGCTTAACTGAATCCTTGGTCCCTTCAATTGTTAAGTTGCTTGTGAAAAGAATTATTCATTGTCCCTGAACTGATGTGGTGAGTGTGCCAACAGCCTTTTCAGGAACCTCACCATCCTGCTGTCTCTAGGCTCAGATCAGCAAGGCAGTCAAGCACATGCTTTCCTTCAGGTATGTACTTAGTCCCCTTAACTTGCTGCTTTCACAGCAGGCTAGAAAAGCGAAGCACATACTTAAAAGTAGGCATACACTTACCTTTCCCCTTCTTTATCACAGCACTCAGAACCAGTGAAGAACCCTAACTGTAGCCAAATTCCTGTTTCTACTAATTCTGAAAACAAGCACAAATGTTTACTTAAAATATTAATATGCTTACCATATCTTATCTTTGACATAATTGCTTTAATTAAAGGAATTTATGAAAACTAATGTTATGCCTATGTGCCCTAGCAGTAATGTGTGAGAATAATGGAATTCAGAGTGGCTGATTTATTAATCTTAAAATACCTACTTGGAGTAAAACAGGTAAAATTGTAAATTGGGGAGAAGTACATGTGAATATTGGGATTTATAATTTAGTCTCGGACAAGTTGTGTTTATACATATATAGGTTTACACTATCTGATTAAACATATTTTTTCATGTTTATATTCTATTAAATTATATTTTATAAAATATAAAAATAAATATAAAGCATGTAATTTCTCTGCTTCTGATAGAAATTTTTTAGATTGTTTTGACCTTTGATATGGACAAAATTTACATGACAAACATTACCAAGGTCTTTAATACTTTATGTACACCAGTATTAATATTATATACTTCATATACTTGTATAAGCAACCGAGTCTGCTACCCTGTCCCTGCACACATCTCACGTGTCATTCTCCAATGTATTTTCTTCTCTGCTCCCCAGAAAACTTCCTTCAATCTGTCTCCAGTGCCTTGCAGTCAGGTGAAGTCTTCGTTGAACTCTTCATAGCCATCTCTGCCCTCCTTAACCTGTGAACAACTTCAGATAGCATTCCCCTAACTTCTTCTGGAAATCTTACTTTGCTTTGGCTTCTCTATTTCTTTCTGCCTGTCCTTCTGCCTCTGTAATTTCTTTTTTGATATGTCTTAGTGCTTTGCAATCACCACTGACCCTGTTATCCAACACCGCCTCACTGGTTACTTTTACTTCCTGACAGCATCCCTCAGTCATCTCCTGGTTGTTAAGTATATTGCAAACACATGGAAAGAACCATCTTTGTCTTCCACATTAATACAACACTCAGTACTGGTCGGAATTCTAAGAAATACATGTTAATGTCTGGCTCCTGTGACATGGGAACTACCTGAGGCTGAGGGTATATTTTACTTGCTAATTTGTTTAAACAATTGTTAAAGGAATGGCAATGTATTGTTTACACGTATTTGTTTCATGTCGTCTTTATGACATTGCCCTACCTAATGTGATTATGCAGCAAAATAAACAATGTCAAATCATGACTTCTTTGTAGGGAAGTCTAGTCTCTTAGACTACAAGTCTGGCATACTAGCCAAAAGCATACATAATTTAAAAGGCACTTTGAATACTGCCAGAAAAATTGTGTGAAATATGGGTGAGCTTGAAGGGAAGAAACTACACAGAGGTTAAGTTGCGTGAGAAAATCCTTCTCCCAACTACGATGCTATTAGAAAATAAATGACTTTTTTTTTCTTGTGCATATATTCACATCAGTGATGTGGTACAGCTCACAGACTAGAAAAGACCCTCTGTCATGAATGTATTTGTTTGTGTCCCCACCTATTTGGAAAAGCACACAATCAATCAGTGCAAGAAATACAATTATGTACTCTGAGAAGGAATGCTAAGATGTTCAAGGTTAGTCAAGCTCACTGTGCAGGTCATCTTTGTTTGATACAAATGTGCTCACCCAACCACATTCACTCCTTACCAGTGTGGTAAGCACCAGCTCAGCCAGGTGAAGAACTACTACACCAACAAGGGTTGCATAAGACACAAAGGCAAATGCAACTTTGCTTCAACCTTGAGTCAGCCTAGACATAAAATTGCACACAGAAATTTAATTTGACAATTACTGATTTTGAGTTTAGAGAACATTTTGCTGTTGCTTATCTCTGCCCTTGCCTGTGAGTTCTGAACTGGGGTTCATAAGGTCATTAGTTCTAATAGCAATAGGAAAGCAGAAGAAAGAGACACATCATGGCATGAAACAAAAATCTGAAAAGCAAGTATTATTTAATGTTTAAATCCAATCTCCTTTATATTATGTTAGGGAATTTGAGATGTGCTTTTCTAATCTTATCTTCTAGGATTTTTTTTCCACAGGAAAACTTCTCCATAAATTCACAAAGCGTTCTGGTGCTTGGTATGGTTTTACACCCTGAGAATTTATTATTCATGAAATAGGTCTTTTGAAGTACAATTTCTAAGTATTGATGTTTTATCTTTAAGCAGTGAACATGAGCAGAGGCTTAAAGGCCCACTGACAATCACTCAGGAATAGCTCAACTGCTCATGTCTAGGCAAGGTCTTCCCCACACAGGGAACCTTTTGTAAATATTGGTTACAAGAATCACAACACTAATACATGTAGTTAATAATTATCACAATGTGCCAAAACTGCACAGTTTGCTCCCTGATTACAATATTAAATTGCTATTGAGCTGTGGTATTTGCTTCAGGCAATACTACTGAGAAGCCTCCAAAGACTTTGGTTGGCCTCCCTGCACAAGCTTGGGAAATGCATGCCTGCACAGAAAGCAGAGGCAGTGCTGGGGTTTGCCAGAAAACAAACAAACCTCAGACAATAGAAGGAAAGTTTTATCAGAGCTGAAGTGTCCTTTCACTTGGGAGCTGTCATCTCATGAAAATAAAACTCACACACACACTTGATTAGGGCTTCTGTGGCAGACCATTACCAAGAGCGAGGTGATTCAAGCTGTGTGTGGAGCATCCTGCACAGCCAGCTCTGAAAGCTTTGTTTTAGTTGCTTTTGATGACATCTAAAAAGCTGCTAAGCCACTTCAGAAAAGTTCAGAAGTTCTGCCTGACATGTTTGTGCTCATCTACCAATGGATGTTTTCTGCTGATACTTTTGAGTCTGTTGCCCTGCAGATGAAGTAGTTTTGGATGGCAAATGGGAAACCCCGTTGCTGGTACCATTGTTCATCTTGGTCATGCATTCAAAATCATGATGGGTCTAAACACAAACCCTAATCTTCAGCTTCAGGTCTTGATTCTTTATCTTTCTAAACCCATGAACCAAACTGCCCAATTTGAAGAGTCTCCATTTGAGTATAAAATTCTAAAATGGTTCAAGCTGTCTCCTTAGATTTTGGGCGTTTGGGCTGGTATCAACATTCAGACAAGCTTAGGAAAGGGTCTAAGAGGTACAGTGATGTCTGAGTCCAGATCAGGTCATAGATTAAGGTTTCTGCTTGAGAACAAGAGTTGGAAAATGCCTCTGCACTGTCATCTAACTATCGCTTAGTACTCTGGTATGTAAATGTAGCCCTTATTTGGTGGGAGAAGAAGGTGTGACAAGTCTATCAGGAGCAAAGTTTCCGACTCAGGATTTCAGACTCAGGATTCTTTGACTGTGATCAAAGATGACTGTGATTTTTCGAGAGTAAATGCATTCAACATTTAGTGAAGTTCTGAAGACAGCATAGCCAGAAGGATTGCAGTTATTAGGGTGTCAGTAGGGGTAGCCCAGGAATGTGATTTGCAGGTACAGATTCCAATCCTTGCACTTAGGAAAGGCTGTTGAAAGAGAGAATGCAGGCTTTTGACTCTTTCTATAAAGCAAAGCCAGGTGTTTGCACTTGGAAAGTGCAGGTGCGAGTTTATGTACTTGAGTTTATCAGGCCCAAGTTGAAACCGTATCCCTTATGAGATCATAGGCTATTGTCCAGCTTCTGCATCATTAAGGCATGCTATTCATGTAGGTTCTGGGACTTGGTCTTGAAATCACTGTGCTGGGTTTTCTAACTCATTTTTTGGTAGGTTTTATGGTTTCTTTTACAGAGCTATGTGAGTTACATGGAGCAAGGCTTCCATGCTCCTTCAGAAAACATATGTTAAATCGAAATAGTAGTATTATAACCCCTAGAAGGAGAAACAAAGAAAAAGGGACACACATTTGCTGGCTGCTTGCCTGAAACTGTGCATAGGTACCTCATCTGAATTCAGTATTTCATTTCAGCATTTGAGACTTACCTCTGATGTTTCCTCAGAGAAGATCCTAGCACTACTCGTCCTTTTTTTATTTATGTACTTACTGAATTGCAGAAGGTGTGTTTCAGGTCTCAGCAGTCAGCCTTATACCATGGCCCTCTTGTCCAGAAGGAAATGTCATTCTTAAATTAAATCACAGAGGTGTTAAAAAGAAAAAGAAAAGGAAACTTTTGTCTCTAGACTGTGTTCAGGGTTCTTCTGAAGCCCAAAGATAAAACCAAATTGAAAGAAACTGTTGTGCCATTAAATCTGTCTTGCTATGATCTTCTGCTTGTTCCCTAGTACCTATTTCATGGGACATTATAGTGCCCTATTTTAAATGTTCTGAGTAAAAATTGTATCTATGTATCCTTTTGGTTCATGCACCAAGCTCAGATTAAGGCAGATACTAGTTTTTTTTCTTATTCTCTGCTGCCAGGAACTGCTGAGGTATTTTATAGCCTGTCAACAACCCCTCTTCAAGAATAACCTGAAAGAGCAGGTAGGCTATTACACAAGTAACAAGGGTCTGCTCTCTTTCTTCCAGTTTCTTCTTCTACGACAGCTAACACAGAAAAAGATCAAGGATTGTCGTAAAAAAACAAAAAGCAGAGAACTACCTGGTGTTATCTGTTACACTGGCAGGTACGATTAATTATTTATGCAGTACCATGGGTAAAGCAGCAGACAGGTCAGGTTCCTGAATCTGCTGTCTGTGGGTGTTTTGCTGATGTATGTCAGCTTCATTCTTGGTCAAATATTATGGCCCCATCCTGCTCCCGAGTGTATCTGTCTTTTATTTGTGAATTTCCACCAAAGAAAAGGCATAGAGCTGGCAGGAAAACAGCTTCTCAGCTTCTCAAATAGCATATATGTGTTTTGCTGATTCTGGATTGTACAATAATTTTAATCTGATCTTTCAGCCTTGATTCTGGACAAAAATTATTAGATTTGAAACTGTAACAGCTGGAATAACTGTATTTAGTGTGTATAATTTGCAAGGCAAAACTAGAAATCTGGAATCTTTATAAAGGCTGAAATGAAAAGAAATGAAAAGAAAAACAGGATGGGGTCGGTAGTATTTTGAAGCTTATGTAAAAGTTGTTGGGATATTTTTTTCCTAGCTTTTTTTTCCCCATCCTTTCTAATATACCTTCCTCTTCTTTTTCTCACCAAATTGAGAGAAGAATTCCTCATCTGTACCCTAAAAACTCTCATCCTGTGTTTCATAATCACCCCTTATCACTACAAGCATGAACTCAAATGGGCTATGACTTCCCTATCTGCTCCTCTTAGCAAAGATCTGCCATCAGTGCTGACATACTGCAGCAGCCTCTCTGGTTGCACAGAACATCTCGCTGACAAAATATCCCATCAGCCAGTCTTGGTCTGAGGCACGTGTCTCTCCCAAAAAGCCCTATGTCGTCACCACAAGTTACAATGTGAAAGCCCTACCATCAGGGCAACAGTCAAAATTTATTCTTAGGCTGGCCTCACATGTTAACTTATCACCAAACTAAACTTTTTGCTGAAAGGCTGGAGCTTATATTCACAGAGGGTGAAAATTGGTTCCACTGGGAAAGCTTCAAAGTCATTTCAGCCATTAAACTGTGGCTGGATGTATCATATGTACAAGAGAGGTCGAGGCACTGCCTGTGAACCACGGGGACTTGGTGAAGAGGTTCCTGCTGAAATTGGCAGCGCGATTTTGTATTCTGTTTCAGTCCGACTCTGCAGCAGGAGCAAGTCGCATTTGTACATGAGACTCATTATGCTTCCCCTGTTTAACATACCAATTACTTTCTGTATTTACCATGTTTAGAGTGACTTCATGTCAAAAATTAATAATGCTAAAATAAAGAGCTGTGCTGATGTATGCTAAAGGGGAAGCACGGCAGACTAATAGGATGTGTAATGGAAACAGAAGATGGATTTGCAGCTGTGGGGATCACATCCAGATGAATTTCACGGTGTGCCATGGGGGGGTCCCACAGAGGCTCCTGTGCTCTTTCAGGCACACTTCAGACTGTGATAAGTGTATATCTTGAGAGGTCTCAGTGCCTAAGTAATTTCACCCTGTAAGCAGTGTAAATACGTAGTGGTGCCAGTCAGTCCCTCTAAGAGCTTCACTCCTCCGAATTTCCTGGCTGTCTCTCCACATTGGACAGAAGTGTTTGGGCAACAAGTAATTAAGTCTGGGGGACAAGAGGTTTTTGCCTTTTTTAACTGACCTTTGTACAAGCTTGGGCAAGTAAAGAAACCCTCATTCATACCTGCTGATCCTGGGCAAAGTGTATTAGTAGTAGGTCTCTGATCTTCTTCAAAACTCAGGAGTCCACTAAGGATTTTACCCAGATTCCCCAGAGAACCTGACAACTCCAGTGTATTAACCCTTCCTTACAAATCTTTTATTCAGCATCTCTCTGGTACTGGGGCTTGAAATCCTGGCAGAGTCTCTAGTAGACATGGACAAGCTGTCATGCACTGAGGAATATTTCCTTCCTCATGTTGATCAACATAGGCAACAGAGTGGCCAACCTCCTAATGGGAAGTAACAGTGAGGACTATTGATTAGTGGTGTTTGAACACTGGCATTAATGAAGATCGTAAAAGCAGTTACAATATTTGTAATCAAAACAGATGGAAAGTTTATATTTTCGTTAAAAGAGAGCCTCTGTATATGAAGACCTCGATAAGTAACTAGTATACAGGCGTGCCCTGTTATTTGTTTCCTCCAGTTTCAGTGGAGCACCTGCTCTAGGTTGGTGTGGGAAAGATGCTGGCTTCTGAATCACTTTACTCACAAGCTGTGATTCCTTTCTAAGGAACAGTGTGAGGGAGAAAGGGGAGAAGCTCTGAATCTGCCTACTAGCTTCAGCAGTAATGGATGGTGTTTTAGTATTTTCCCATTTTTCTGGCTTTGGAAAGCTAATCCATACCTAAGCAAACAAGTTGTTTTTACAATAAAAACACACTCCATGCTGAGAATTTGCCTCATGTTTGCCCTTTTCAAAAGACAACCTCCACTAAGAAATCTGTATTTGATAGTCCATTCAGTAAAGTTTTAAGAGATGCTTCATGTGCATAAACTTTCTCAGGGCCAAATTGCGAGCTCTTTGCTCACTTCTTTCCCATTTAAATTCCCATGTGCCTTAGCAGAAGTCTGGGTTTTGTAGATTTCTGCTATTTGTCATTTTTTGTCCACTGTAAACTCAGACGCACTGAGAAGGCAAAACAAAGTTCTTTCCTTACAATGCATCACTCACAGATCATGAAATCTCTGCCAGTGAAGATATGCAAGCATTTTTGTTGTGCAAACGTTATTGGTCTCTTACACAAGAAGAAATTTCACGCATGCTGACACTAAATGGAAAAAAGGGAGAGAGCCAGGAACACTTGTTAACAATCCGTGTATTCACTGACTGGCCGATTAACTGATAAGGAGTACAGAGTTTTATTAATGATACGATAAAAGGAACCAGCTCACTTGTCCCAAAGAGGGTTGGTTTTGCAGGGCTAAAAGCAATAAATTTTTTAGTTCTGAACTGAGGCAGCAATGGTCCACAATACAAATCTGCTGAGTAAGAGGGTACCATTTTTATAATATTGCTGTCAGAAAAAGACATACATCAAATCTTTACTGTTAAACAAGCTCAGTGTTATTCTTACAACAGAAAGATCAAAAATACATGATAGGAAATAGAAATCATTATATGTTTCATCCTGCTTGGACCGAATGTGGGGCTGTTTGCCTCTTACTGACTATATGAAAGATAATACAAGTGCAGGAAAACCTCAGGTTTCAATACCCTCCAGAAGACCTCCTTCTCATGGTGTGGTGAATGATGGGGTATGGCTACTAGCAAACAGAGGTTGGAGTTGTCATTACTGCAGCTAGGAAGCACAAAAGTGAACACCGACTGCATACCCAGCTGTTACCCCCAGCCATTGAAGGCACTTTGCAATACTTTATGTACTGACTTCCAGAAATTAAGAGTAATAAACCAAACAGCTTGAATATCTGTTTGTTTTTGCAATTAAAGCACTCTTTATTTTTCTATGCTCAAGCCAGAAAGGGACCCAGTGGTGCCAGTGCCTGCTGTGTAGGTGTAAGAAGTGGCCAGTCTGTGGTGCTGTGTGTATTTCTGCTGGGTGACAACACAGGGCTATTGGATGCTTGCGCTGAAGTCTCTGCTTGCTCTGTAACACAGTCCCTGAGACCAGTCACCCCAGGGTTTGTCTCAAATGGATTAACTAGTGTCAGTCAGCAATTTCTTGATGCTACAGACCGATTGTCTAAACAAACTTTCCAGTGAGAGGCTTTCTAGGAGGATTTTCCTCATGTCATGGTGAAAATCAGTCCATTCGGTGAGAGCATTCACTTAGGCTAGAAGACACCATTCTTGAACTATTTTAATCCAAGTAAGGACTTGTCCCTCATCCAAAGTGAATGTTTTGTTTCATTATGATCTAAATCACATGCCAATTTAGAAAAGAACACATATTTTCACAGTACTGCAAAAGCCATTTCTCTGCATGCCCTGAGTTTTAACTCTCTAAGACATGCACTAAAAGCTATCTATATCATAAATTATGCTATGAAACCTAGCTACTTGCTGTAATTACAGGATTTGGTTAATAGAAGTAATTTGTAACTGCTCAAAGTTATGAATAACTAAATAATTTCAGAGCAGTTCATTGCCTGGACCTGGAGGAACCTCCTTCTTTGAATTCTATTGGGTATTTTTAAAGTAATCTCATCATTTGCCAGCAACTTAGCAAAAATATTAGGTGGAAGGGTAGAGAGTTCAGAGATTCATGTGAGAATAGCAAAGATGCGACTGTGTTGGGATTCCAGAAAAAAACCAGAAATCTCACACCTAAAGTCTGGTAGATAACTTAGGGACAAATAACATTTTACTGATCAAAAACATACTATAATTTGCATGGGTGACATTAGGAATATACAACTGATTTCATGCAAGTGAAGGTAATCAAGGAGTCTGAATCTGAAATCTGTCTGCAGCAAATAATGTGCACCTTCCTATGTGATAATTGTACAACTTGAGGCCATCTACAAAATGCGAACAGAATAATTAATATCTCCCTCATAACATAAAATGGTGGGATGGACTAATGTTGTTTGATCTCCTTGAGTCCTCTCCTTGTAATAAGCTCTTATTTTGTATTGCATTATGCATAGTATATTCACTCACGCCTCGCTGTTGCACTGTTTTCTACCAAGACAATGAAAATACGGGCCCCCTTTTACATGAACCCACACCACAGATTGCCAGAAGTAGCTTACATCTAACCTGAGGCCAATAGCTGCTGGGAAGTAATTAGTTGTAGTGCTGCTATAATCCCTTAGTAAATGTAAGCGCAACTCCTATTTGTGCTGAAGGTGAAATGTTTGTGGTAACAAATGCCCTTTTCTCTGAATAAAAATGTATTTACTTTTAATCAATCAGGGACTCATTATCAGCATTGTCTTCATCTCCCTAAACCTTGGCCTTCTGTGTGTGATTTTAGCGCTGGGGGAGAGTGTCTGCAAGGTTATTAAGAGAATGTTGCAAAATAGCTCTAATGACCTGAATCAGCTAGGGATAGGCAGTCAGAAATTACAAGGCAGTCCTATTATCTCCTGGTACCTCCAGGCTCTCATCAGACCCTCCCAGTCCTCAAAAGGAGAGGAGGAGGACAGTATTGCTGTTGCTGTTCAAGCAGTGGGCACGTCCACGTGTTGCATGACGCGCACACAAGCACATCGCACGTGTGAGGAGCAACCCCCAAAGGAGGAGAAGGACCCTGGAGCTTTGCTGCTGAGGACTGTAACCTGCAGACTTTGGAAGGTGACATGGAGAAATGGCTGCCTTAATTTAGGGAATGGACCTGGCTGAGGAGCTGGGGGATGGCCGGGGGAGGTCTGTGGGAACTGAGGAGAGCCTGAACTGTGCAGTCCAGGGTCCCAGGCTGGCTGTGGGGCTGCCCACACCTGCTGGGCCCCTGTCCCTGCAGTGCTGAGTCTGAAACACCTCACAGCCGCACAAGGGGATGGGGAGCTGCAGTCTGGCTTCTCCCCCAAGGCATCCCAAGTGCCCCTCTCTCCAAGAGTGCTGCCAAACCAAAGCATGCAGCTGAGCAGAGGTGTCCTGGCCACAAGCAGCCCTTCAAGACCCTCTAGATGGCTGCAGCCCTTTCCCCTCCACCCACCTCTGCAGAGACACAGCATCCAGAGCAGGGCTGAAAGTTTTGCTGCTTTTAAAGGCTGAGAAAGGAACTCTGGGAATCGGCTGCCATGAACTAAGGCAGTTGCTTTAGTTATTTTCAGTTTCCCCATTGTACTTTTCTTGGCCAGTCCTAGAAGTAAAAGTTACAAATCTATTATGGTACATAACTTCCCAGCAGACCCTCTGCTGTGTGATAAGGGTCTTTCCAGCATGCTTTTCCAGGATGAGCACAGGAACAGAGGAGAATCCTGTGCTAAAAGAACATGAATGGTGCTCCACCTCACTCACCTTCTGGGTCTTCATGTTTGGCCCCAGAAAAGCACCCACATCTAACAGGCATGTCGTCAGGGATGTGAGAGTATTGCAAGAAGTGAGAAGAAAATCATCATAGTGATCCACACAAAAAAAATAAAAGGATTTTCTGAACTTGTGGCTTCTTCAGCCAGCTGTAGGATAGCTGTTCTGTGTGGTTAGCTTGACAAGTCGTTTTTCCCTCCCTCTTTTTTCGTGTCCTTCTCACAGCAAGAAGGGATGTGACTGATGTTGCTGGATGTAAGAAAGTAGTGCTGACTTCAGGTATGGCTAGCTGGTATTGCTTTGGCAATTTGTTTTTAATTTTTCCATTACCTGATTTCAACATTGATTGTGAAATATTAGGAGCAATGAGAATAGGGAAATCATGTTAGCGAGCTCACTTTAGAGAGGAGAAACTCAGAATCAGTGTCTTTTCCCTGCGGAGGTAATGTGTTATCCTTCAATATACAGGCAAGTCTTCCATGGACAAATGAAATGGCAGTGCATGGCATGTGTGCACTATGGAAGGAGCACAGAGCTATAGTAGAAAGTACATGTGTTGCAGAGGGAAATTTTGATTCTGAACACGTGTGGTTAGCTTTTGATACAAAACTCCACCTTGACAAGCTGTGATCTGGACTCATTATTACCTGCTTCTAGGATCACTTTCTATAACATCCGCAATGCTGAATCAAGGCAGCATATTTGACTTACAAGAACAGCTTTAGCAAAGGGTAAATTGTGATAAAAATTGTCTCCTTCCTTGTTTCTTTGTACAGTGCAGATCAAGTGATACACTCTCAGCAGTAATGCAGCCTGATCATTACTGAGCACTCTCCCTGGCATGCCTATGAGCAAACTTTCTATTGTTTCAATTAGATGATCTTGGGCATTCAGGGAATTTAATACTGATGGAGCTCAGCTCCTAAAATCCTAGAAATTAGAGCCTCAGAGAACCTAGGGAATCATCTTGTCCATCCCCTGACAATGCAGATTATTTTCTACTGTATTTTTACTGTGGTTTTTTTCCAGTCTATTTTTAATGATTCTAGCAACGGGGTTTCCATCACTTTTCCTGGGGGACTATTCCACATTCTAATAGATCTCACTGTTAGGAAAATTTTCCTGATATTCAGTCTAAATTTTCCTTTGCTCAATTTCATCCCATTACTCCTAGATATGCCCAGTAGAGGCGGGTGAAAACTGAAAGTGAGTAGGCAAACCTGACACATTATGTGTGCTCAGAGCCAATTTACAGCAGCGGGTAAAGTGATAGAGTCAATTTGCAGCATTCTGTAAGTGACAGAGAGGGTCTTAGGGCATGCACTCTCTGAAAATGGTTCTGAATCTTGATGAAAACCCCAAAGTATAGAAAAATATCCAGAAGCTGTAATGACTTTATATTTTTTGCAACACTCGGATTGAACACAACAAGAATCCTCTATGAAGAGATAACAGGTAGGGCACCTTGTTTATGCTGTGGCTGCCAATAAAACTTAAATTTATACAGGCATCTGAATAGCATATATTCCATTGCACCAAACACTGCAAATTGTCATTTACTTGTACATGCTAGACAGAATTAAAATCCATCTCAGAATACTTGAGCTATTACCCACTAGATAATGAAACCCAGAGCTGAAAATTGCATTTATGTTGTAAATGTTCTTGTGTAAGTAACTTTATGTCTGCATAATTTTCTGATACCCTGCTAATAAACTACCTAACAAAAGAAATTTGCTAAATCCCCTCTGCATACACACACATTGCTCTTTTTTCCAGTTTCCCTTTTTTTTCCTTTTCATCCTTCCATGCACTATTATGAGCCTTACCTCTGTTTTCTTCCTTACTGGTAATTCATTTCCAAAGAGGCAGCCAATCCTGCAACTACTTTGTTGCCCACATCACTAAACCTTTCAGACCACTCACCTACTTGTCTTATGGTGTGTAAAGTTCATAGATATCGTCTCTCTATTCTTGGACATGCATGTACCCTTTCTACCCCATCAACTTGTATTACCAAAACAACTGTCTTGCATGTTACTCCTTATTTATGTCCTTTCTTATATCACATCTTCCCCAGCACCTTTTACTGATGGTCCCCCAAGACCTTTCATCATCAGCCTTCATCCAGTGTTTGTGTCTAATCGAAACTGCAACATTCTCAGGTGTGGACAATGCCTTCCCTTATATCCCTAATGAAAGATGACAGAAAGCTTGGGAAGTCATTCACAGTGGGGAGTGGTATGGCCCCTGCAACAGGAAAGGAAGATGGTTCTCACAGCCTGTTGTACAGCAATCCAGCCTCCTTTGAAACTGTAAAAAGTTTAGCAGACAAAAGAAAACTAAAATACTACGTTAATCTCATAGTGATATGAGGAACTCCACAAGGACACTCCACATGGTCAGAGTTGTATCCAGACACTTAGCTACTGGCAAGACCTGGTTAGTCATAAAAAACCCCATGGAAATGGCCTACTGATGACAAAGTAGGTACATCTGGAAGAAACACAAGTCACAGGCACTGGTATTGCTGGATGATCCACAGCCATGTGCCACAAATTTTGCCTTTGGGGAGGGATTCAGAAACTGGGACAGGCGAGGAAAAGAAGGGGCTTGTGTGAGACTGCAAGGAAATGCTGGAACTTATAAAAAGCCACAGTGTGATTAGGGCAAGGAACAAAAGCTATATCTGAGACTTGTGGGAAGTGGAGAGGATTGTGCAGTGCACAGGACAAGAAAGGAAGTGAGGCATTAGAGGAAAGATCAGCTTGGATGTCAGGGATGCATGTCTGATGTCTCATTGGGGCTATTGGGGCTGCGTGTGTCCCTGGCAGTGCCATGAATACATCAGAAGGGTTAAGAGGCGAAGTCATCTTTCCAGATACTTGGCACAGCCTCAGAAACATGCTGTCCAGGGGTCTGTGTGTGCAATCCTGTGGTTTTGGTCAAGAGGATGATCACCAGAGTATGTCACAACTGTTTCTTCTGACCTTGGATTTTGTTAACCCAAATGACCTTTTCTATTTCCCTCACCTTTTGTTCCTTTTGAAGTGAGTGCAACTATTGCTCCAGATTCCACATTTTTCTCATTTGTATCTAACCATATAAACCACCTGATCTTCAACCGGAGGAATCTTTCAGTTTTTTAGCTTTTCTTAGTTGGAACTCAAAATGTGTGTTTTGAGCAAAACAAAAAAAAAAACCCTCTGCATCATTGTAGATCTGTTAAATTAAGATGTTTTCTCTCCTTGTAGCAAACTGCTATAGCTGAGGCCAGCAATGCATTCAAACTGGAATTATATCAGTGGCTGGGACAGTGATCATCTCCTGTAGGGAAATTCTGCTCTAAGAATTCACTTCTCACCACCAGTCCTGTAAAGTCCTCTGCATGCCTTACCCGTATTGCCCATTTGATTGTCCTCTCCCAAGGGTTATAATAAGCAGTGCTCTTTATCAGCAGTTGTCCTGGTACAGAATAGGCATTAATCCTTAACTGTATTTAGGAATCAGAAGAAAGTGTTTTATCAACTTCATCTGTCTTCACTGTTTGTTAGGGGAACATTCACAATCTCATCTTTGCACTCCTTTCATCCTGTTTCCCTCATTGATCCCATATTTCTCTGACTCTGCTGCTCACAGTGCTCCGTGTGACCCCTTCTTTCACTCTGCTCTCTGCCTTCTTTCATGCCATTTGAGCTAGCTTTTCCCATCTCCTTCCTCCAGGTCTTGCCGTAAAACCCATGGGAGTGCTATCCTGAGATTCTCACCACTTGTGTTCCCAAGCCCTTTTTCTTCTCAGCATTGATTGTAATTTGTTTTGATCTGTTAACTCATAAGCCCTTTTGGCCAACAATCTTGACTCCTCGATTCTTTCAACAGTTGTCAGATATTTTGCCAGCTAGCTGATGAAATGCTCTATGTGGTGATAAGTACTAAGCTTAAATTTCAGTGTTGTCCTTCATTTAAGATATCTATAAAAGGAGGTTAGTGCATATCTCCATCTGAATATAGGACATATAACACTTAGGAGTGTTAGAGGTAGAGAGGATTTGCTGAGATGGAGCTATGCAGAAGAGATGGTATACAAGGAGAAAGAAGATGCAGCCATCTGAACAGATTCTAGTGCCCAGTTTCTCAATGTTGCTGTGCCTGTCCTAGGGAATAAGCCTCTCTCCTGGCTGCTGTTGTACGAGAGGGCCCAAAATAGGCTCACATTTGGGGTTGATCTTATAACAATCGTGAAAAGCAGAATGTATTTCACCTCTAATCCCATCACACATTTCTCTATTCTACACTATTTAGACCTTTTTCTGTTTGTCTCTGGTTTCAGAACATTACACTTTTGTCCTGTCTGTGACTCTTTGGCTAGGCATACTTACCTCTGTCTGTGACTGGAGCAAGTGTCTCCTTAAGGTGTTTCTACCTTTGGTATGCAGATCTGCGACCTTCCCACAGGCTCCAAGGGAAGGATAATAGTGGGATTTTTTTTTTTTGGACAGGTTTCTAGCAGAAAGGGCTGGGAGCAAGAAATCTGTGCATGATTAACACTTCTCCTAAAAAAGCAGAACTTTGTACATTCTTAAAAATTATCGGAATTGTATCTGAAGTATCTCCCTCATCAATTTCTCATTCTAATTGGAATAACCTGGTCAGGTCACAAGATAAAAGCCTGGTGTCAATACTGGGATGCCATTCAAATAGAGAAATTAAGAGCTTGTATTCTTCTTGAACCAATAACAAATCTTCTTTCAGAAAATAAAACTAGCCAAAAAGAATTAAAGCAAGACCAGAAGGCGCTAAAACAAGAGTTGGAAACTTTACAAAAGGAATTACAGCAGTATCTGGAGGTTTCCCAGAAATGGCTGAAGTGATTTGCAGGCAAAGGTGAACTTTCTGTTGGAGTAATGACTACAGAATGTCCTAACAAATTGAGAAGGCCAGCTATAAAACTTCCAGTCTAAATTGGTAAGGACAAAAAGGTAAAAGGCAATGACACTTTCATAGGTGCTTCTAGGCAGGGAATCACCAGCTGGGAACTCACTAGCAGGGATGAAGAGGAACGAGGATTGACTGGCTAAATTTCAGCTCCAGGAAGAAATGTCTGGTCACACACCCATCGTGGTAGCCAGCCATCTGGATGTTCAGTTGGGCCAGTCAGAGAGCTTAGGCAAAAACATTTGCTGCAGTTCATCTACTTGGTTGCCAAAGTCAAAGGGTCCCATCGAAGAGGCTGGACTTTCTGAGGTCAAGTAATGCACATACCTAGTATCTTTTAGGAAAAACTCTGTCTGAGATTTACTTTGCTAAGTATAACATTATGGACCGAATGAAAGCTAATGAATACAGAGAGGAAGATGGAGTTCTAGCAGCAAGCCTGAATAACCATGTCCAGAGAGTGGCACGGCTCTGATTTCCCAAAAACAGGCTTCAGGCAAACCTTTGCTTCTTGATTAAAACTGTCCACAGATCTGAACTTATCCAGGTCCAACTAAAAGTCAGAAGAAAAAGAAAAACGAAGGAGAAAATCCCACAGAAACTGCAAAAGAATCTGCAGAAACTTGACTTCCTGGCATGTGCAGATGACAGTGAGGGCTTTCAAGGATAAACTGGAGAGGGATCAATTCAAAGAAGCTCAGCTGGACTTAGGCTTTTACACTAAGGTCAGGGAATGGCAGCCAAAGACACTCCAAGGGATTTCTGAAGTTTACCATGGAAACTGTGATTCTCCTCTTGTAGTTGTAGACCAGAGGAAGAAGCAGTTTCTGATGACAGGGATGAAAGACACTCACTACAAATTTTCTAAGTGCAGTTCTGTAACGGAAAGTAAATACAAATGTGCCTCATGATGTTATTGAAAAATAATAAAATGAAAAATTTGGCCCAGTAAAATGAAACTGAGAATAATATGAAGTTCATTTGAAAATTGGGCCCGTGAATGAAGTATGGCCGGGACCTGGAGGTTGTTCTCTGCCACCTCACATCATTGCCAGGGGCAGGAGAAGGGAGGATCTTCCAGTCAATGGTGTTGTGGTCAGGTATGTCAGGGTTTTCTTCGTAGTTCGATGGTGAGCAATCGCATGTGAATTGTTTGCCTTTTGTACACCCTGCTATAATATTGTTGCTGTTACTGTTCATTTCCGTATCTCATCACTGTTTCCAGTAAATTGTTCTTATCTCAACCCATGATCTTTACCATTTGTGCTTCCAGTTCTCCTCTCCTCTCCAGCCCAATGCAGGGGAGGGACAGGGAAAGGGGGAGTGAGCAAACGGCACGTAGTTTGGAACGTGTCAGTGGGAACACTAAATTGGGAAATACCATTCCTGAACCACAACACCTGGGCAGACCACCATTGCTTCACTGAGAACTTCTCTTTCAGCTCAGGGAATGGATGGACAACAAACTAAACAAGGAAAACTCGGGCTTGTGTAAAAGGAGCAGCACACCATTTTCATTTCAAGCTGGACAGATAATAACAATAATGGGAATTTCGGGGTTTGAAAGCATAATAGAATTGATGAAATGTGAAGGAATTGTAGACATTGCCTCAAACCTTACATTTATTAGACCAGACAAGCCAAAAAGACTAGGGATTTGGGAGATTCAAAACAGAACCTCCTAATTGATTTCAAATGGAGAGAATATCTGGGGAATGTGAAGGCATCCAAAACTGGAAAAACAGATTCTGAAACTGGGACCTCTGTAATTTGAACAAGAAATGTGAGTAACTGAGGTAATAGATGAACTAACACGTGAGTTAATCATACCTACTAACAATAGGAAAGGTGTATTCCAAATACAATCTTTGGAAGTTCCTTTTGAAGATGCAGGCTAGCGGAAACAAATTTGTAAATGTGGGAAAGCTTAACCCTTCTGTAATTTTGTTGTGTTAAAATTTGGGAAAACTTAATAATGACTGACTAAAATTAGGTAGCACCATTTCAGTGAACTGAGTTAAGGGAAAGGATGTAGGTCAGGTTATCTCTTTCAGACCACTGTGTCTAACTATCAGCCTTCAATATAACTTTAAGAGGTAGATAAACATATGCTTTCACCTACAAGAGAAAAAAGGGGACACAGAAAAGAGGCTTTTCATGGTGGTTTTTTTGAGAAACATGGGGGCAGGGGTAAAAACAAGTAGACTTTTATTTTATTTTATACTTTTATTTTTCGCAGGGAGCTGCAAAGAATCTTCAAGCAAGGAAATTGCCTGCCTCTGGATCCTTCTCATGTCAAGAAATCAGGATTTGGTACATTTATTTAAATATGCTACATGTATGTGAAAAAGCAGAATTTTATCCAATACATCATCTCCATTGCCAATTTCCCATCATAGGCTGGAGTTATATAGAAATTTGGCTTCCTGCTCACATCTAAAGGAGTCACAAAGCTTCCCTCCTTCATGATGAGATGCAATACAGAAAAGAGGATCAGTGATAACAGATCCATGTTTTCTAGCAGAGAACTTAAATGCAAAGATCCAGGCTCAAAAAAAATCTTCTGCCATGTTCCTTACAAAATTCTTCCACAAGTTAAGGAAAAGCTTGGTTCTCAGAAGATTGATCCAGATTAAAACACACTTTTTTTTTCCTAGTTGCAGTATGTAGATAACAACATACATTTGAGCAGGCAAAACTCCCAGAAACATAAAAAGTGATGTAGGACAACAGGGTGGATATTCTTTACTGATAAGGAGAGACAAGTTTGTGAGGAGGAAAACATTATGATCGATAATCAGCCACAGTTCAAACTGAGTGGCTAAGAGGCAAATTGAACAAGTGGAGCAGCACCTGATGTGGCTTGTTTTCTTTCCTGATGGACTGCTGGGTTTGATCTTTTTGTAAAAGTCTTGCATGATATCTACAGAGTCTGAAAAAGACATCCCTGAAGTCTCACATATTTATTCCTTTATTTTGCAGATAGTCTGTGGAGAGCAAGGTTTGATCCACAACAGAAGATCCTTTGAGTTGTAGTGTTTACCGTGCTATCTCAAGCCCTAACTGCTTCATTCTTTGTAATTTGATTATTTGGTCATGCCCTGGAATGCAAAGTATTACTCTGATGTATTTGTATAAACCTAGGCTCTTCAAATACAGTAAGTAGTTGAATGATGTATGTTAATGACATGCTCTCAATAATTTTTATAATGCGAGATCTCAGCCCAGATTTAATGCTTAATATCCCTGGGATTCACATTGAAATTATTACACACATTAGGTATTCCATTCCTTGGACTTAGAATTAATTTCAAAACAGAGCAAAAGTGCATCCTATTTGTTTTCTTGAGGGAGTTTGCATCGGTAACAGTCTATTTATTCTGGAGTTTCTGAAGTTAGAAATACCTTTTCCCTTTGCTATCTTTGATCTATCCTGACGAATTGTGCAGAACATTTCATTTCTGTGTCTTGTCTTAGTTATGTCATTTTCTCATTCACTTGAAAAATATTTACCCCAGTAAAATTTACCTCCTTAAATAAAGGACACTGGTTGTTACAAAACAGTCTCAGGGAATCTTTGACATAAATCTGTCTGCCAAAAATAAACAAAGAAACCATAGCTGCTTCTCTAGCTCCCTTTTATGGAAGACTGCATAGGAGAATTCATAATCTGCATTGCTTTGATCGATCATTCAATCTTTGCATTGGTGATGTTTCTAATACAGAGGCTTAGCCTCTGGAATGACTCCAAACAGGATGGAACAAAGCAGCTAAACGTGTGTTAGGTTGTGATCTGAGTACTCTCAGGCAATAAATCTTTAATTTACAAGATTGGCAAGTGTCTCAAAATTAGAATTAAAGGAACATTTAGCATTAGTGATGTTCTCAGTGTTGTGAGGAATTGCTTTCCTAGACAATTTTTGAAAGACTGAGCCTCACTTCCAAGCACGCTTCTAAGATACTCACTAAACTGACTAAACCATCCTTTTGTTCCCCTCCTTCTCAAAAATCAAGCCCAAAGGGCAGCAGAAAGATGTAAAAGAGGAAAGGAAGCTGAAGCTCATATTTATTATAGTTACACCTGATGGGATGATTTGTTCTATCTGTGCTTCTCTCCATCCTGTTGTCCCTGAGCAGGGCTTTTTGCTTGAGCAGTACAGAGAGAAAACCCCAGTGTGAACTAGTCTGCTTAGGAAAGGGGAATTTTCCCTCAGGCATTAGGACAGCAGTGGTGTAATGCTATTGGTGTGTGTAAGGGCAGAACAATCTCCCACGGCAGCTGAAGGAGGATTTCAGGTTTACCTTTGCAGGTAGGCTTAAGCCTCAGGTATGCACGGTTGCTTGGACACACAGTCCTCCTAGGCTAGAGCCATAAAGGGTTCTAATTTCTCCTTCAGGCCTGCTAAGCCAAAATCTGTCTGGTTCCCAGCTTTCCCCTTTCTGCTTGATGCATCCCCACGCATGGTTGATCATCACACAGTTGGGATGCTGAAACAGTCCCACCTATTTCACAGAAAGTGCCAACAGGCTCCTCAAAACACCTTCTCCTCTCCACCTCTGATGAATGCTCCAGGAAGTATTCCCTTAACAGCTCCAGCATCACACCAGGCAGAGCGAGTGAGGGAAATAACACCTCTTCTCATCTACAGACTCCATGAAGTTTTTATATTAAGTAGAGCAGGAACTGAAACATCCCAAGTGGGTGCCCTAATCCCCCTGTTTTGCCTCCATACTTGCTCTCCCTGGCTACTTAATTCTCTCTTACGAAATTGAGCTGCTTCACTGGTGACAAATTGGGAACGATCCCCTGCAGTCCCTGGCCTGTTAGTTATGGTATTCCCCCATGAGATGCAAGCTTGAAGCTTTTTCCAGAAGAGAAGTGAACTAAGGTCTCCTACAGCCACTGAAATACTTCTCCTAACCATGAAATGAGGCACATCTCCAAAGAACTGTGTTCCTGCCAATGTGCCTTTCCATGTACAGTTACCTTCTCCCCCTGCTCTGCTTTGGGATGGGGAAGAAGTGGGAATTTGGCCCTGAATGAAAGATTAATAGCTTTTTTCTCAGCAAGGGAAAGGACAGGGACATACAATAAGAATATTAATTTTAATGAGAAACTCAGACTGGCAAGAGAACTTTATTGGCAGAAGTGAAATTAGCTTTTCTACATAAACAGTTAGTGGTGTCAAGGGACTAGTCATTCATTGCCCAGAAGGAAAAAAACAAAACAAAACACAAGAGTCTTTAAGGGTCCTTACTCTCAAGAATGCTCTTCACTGTTTAATACAGAGAGGATTTGCTTTGTACTTCAGAAAAAATCAAGTATGAAAGATATCGTCCCTTTCCAGCATTCTGAAGCAGTAAATATCCAAATGGAACAAAGTACTTGAGGCTTCCCTCTTTACCCTTTGCCTTCCTCCGCACAGACATATGCTCATGTGCTCTACATATTTATTTTTTAAAGCCATTTCCCAAGTCAGAAGGTGAGTTAAGTGTAAAAATCTTCATGTTCATAAACCCATCCAGACCCATTTCTGCTTTGGTCCATTCTTGCAAGACTCACCTTTCCTTGTCCTGCTTTTCATCTTTCGTCCTCCCTCTTGCCACCCTGATCTTGGAAAACAAACTGTTATGTTTGGACTGTCGTTTTTTTCCATTTTCCCCTTTCCAACTTCCCTGAGCTAGCAGGAATGGAGGGGGCACCAGGGGATCAAGGCCCCCCATTAGGTGACAGATCATGTGGTGACCAGCCAGTGAGAGCCCCGAACCAAAGGCTGTTTCTTGCCACTTGTACCACACATGTTAAGATAACCTCTGTACAGCCAGGGCAAAAGCCAGCTGTGTAGCCCACTCAGTGGTTTTCTTTTGTGTGTGTTCGCTGGTAGGATGGGATTTAACCCACAGAGTAAGAAACCATGAAAGAATTACGGATTATACAGCTTCCCAGAAGGAAGGTTTTTATCTTGCTCCCACCTGATATTGTGAAGAAAAATAACAATTTATGTTGGAGAACAAGAATGCAGCCAGCCTGCCACAAAGGGTGCTATTTAGTAGAAGTGATCCTATTTTATACTTGAGAGTAGAGCCAAAAGGAAAATAGTCACTAAGGCTTATTTCTTCACAGAAACTGGACACATCTCATAATGTCTTCTTGCTGGTTTTTTGGTGTTTTTTTTTTTACCCCAGCACAGTAGGAGGCAGATCTGTGCAGATGCTCTAATATTTCCACTTCTGTACTGTCCAGCCATGCCTGCTTCTTTGCCTGTATCAGAGGCCAGCAAAGCCAGGATGGTGAGGACATACAGGGCGAAGCTACTGCTGGCAAGAGGTAAAAGAAAAAAAAGCAAAATAGCCACTGCTAGACCCTGTAGCTGTTGCCTGACTTCTCCGGGCTCCAGGTAGCAGCAACATCGATAAATTCCTCTTTTGAGGGGTTTCCCCTTATTACATCCCAAAACCTTGCTCCGGTTTCTCCCTTCAGAGCCAGAGCGGCCAGGCAGACACATCTGGGAGCCTTGCATATGCCTCTGTGGTGCCAACATGCATGGAGGGAGACTCATTTGCACCAACAAAAAAATGGCTGTGCATCTATTGACTAATCAGAACACAGTTTGTCAAAGAAAAATTATTGCTTATGCATAAACATTCACTTTGGGTTTTTTTCTGAAGAAAAACAGTAAATCCCATTTACATCCAGCTGCCACGTCCTGGTAATTCTGAACACATTCAGTTTACATATAACTTTGTTCATCCTTTTTTTCATCTTGAAAACAGGATAAAAATCTATCTCAGAATATATTCTGCTGTAATTAAACATATACAGTCAAGATTCAGAGCCATCTGTATTTCATACCCTACTTCGTAATGTCTCAATATCACAAACTCCAAGGAGTAACACTATACATTAATGGGAACATGTGTCGTATCTACTTGCTCTTTATGACTTACAGGCTATCTATATTATCCCCATGTCTCCAAATCTCTGAAAACAAGTGTAAATAGTGATTCTTATTAACTGCAGAGACACCTGCACTGATATGGACAAATCTGGTCAACAGCAGGTTCCCCTGCTGTTTTACTAAGCCTGCAACATGCTCCTGTCTCTGGCAGATGCTCCTGTTTTGTATTACTTCTAAGCAGATATCAACTTTATGCACTTTTTGAAATTCCTTTCAGGAACCACTGTCCTTCTGGCTACCAAGGGCCTTTTGCTGGAACAAAGCAATGAAGAGATCAGGGAGGTATCAGGAGACTGAATTTTGGTCCTGAAAATTATTGGCAGTTTTTGTAATCTTCCCATATCCCTTCTGCTAGGGATTAGCAGCAGCAAGATGGGTAGGTTTACTGGGGAAGTCTTGTAAAATAAACAAACATTACCAGTCTAAGCATCCACCCATTAAATACCAGTCAAATTACCAGTTTAAGCACCTAGAATTGCTAAATACCTTTCTTGAGCACACTAATAGGTAATACTTCTCTTCTTTAAAGCTCTGAGTATTGTATGAAGCGAGAACAGCATTAGGGAAAAAAGTAACATAGCATCAGCCTGGGAAAATGCAGCAATAAACAAACCCAAATGAATCATAAGTGGAACACTCTCCACAGTGGATTTTGACTGTTCTTGCTGCTCATGGAAACACGGGGCTGAAGAGATCCCTTGGATCATTTAGTGCAAAGCTGGGTGGTGATAGACAACAATTTAACGTCATTCTGTTCTTAAAATGAAGAAGCAACATTGTAACATTTTCCAGGGTCCTGTCCCGTTTTTTTCCTACCAGACATCTGTTCCCAAACCGTATCTCACAAGCTGCTGGTTGTTTGCCTCATGTGAGATATCTCCCTTGCAGAGACAGGGTGCTGCTGGGCAGCATCAGAGGCAGCGCAGGTCTCCATGAGGCGTTGTTCCTTCCGACTCAGCTCCATGTCCCCATGGCTTTCCTGGGATCCCATCTGTTTTCAGTGTCTTGAGGCTATTAGAACAGTATCAAACATGGAGGGCCAGAATCTTCTACGAGCCTGAAAGTCCTGAAAAATTTACTGGCTTCCATTGCAGTGGGCCATTTTCCTTCTTGTTGCATTTCTTGGAGGAAGAGACGATGGGGTTTGCGAGGTTTTTAAACCTTTTGTTCCCAGAGATGCAGAAGGGGACAGTCAAGAGCTGCACACCACAGACTGAGACACCTGAGCAGTTTCACCCACAAAGGCACAGCTCTGCCTGTGGGGCCCAGCTCGGTATCCTGGGACCTTTGGCACAGACTCCCACAGAAGGGTGTTTCTGCCCCAAAACCACGGTGATTAAATCACAGCGTGGGATTTCCAAGTAAATGTAGCTGACTAAGGAAATGGAAGAGTAGCTCATGAAGCTATGTAGAGCTTTCCTTTGTTCAGAAGCAAGAATAGATCCAATATAGATACATAAACTAGCTACTTCTGGGTCTTAAATAGAAATACAGACATCTGATGTACTAAACCAGAGTCTACAAGTGACATGCCAGCATGGCAATTAGGAGCACACAGGAAAATGAATACAAGCAGTAAAATTAAAAGGCAGCATTGTTGGAATTGTTAATTGTATGGTAATTGGAAGTCAAAGCAAGGACTATTTAAAAATCCAGGTTGTCTACTAGGAGTTCACAGACCAACAGCACGTCAACAAAAATTAGGAAAGGAGTCCAGATTTTAATTGTAAATGGGATACTAATCAGCAGCAGCTCAGTTTCCCAAGTGTCAGTCAGAGGTGGTTGCTTGACATTTTACATTTTACTTTTTGCTTTAACAAAAGCTCACCAATGTCCTGTTTAGGGTAAAGTTCCTAGTAACTGGTAACTACTACATGTTTAACTACACAGCAGAAGTATCTACTTGGATAAATCTCCAAAGCCTCACATGTAAATGTCTACATCCGAGTTATGTAATTAGGGGCGTGAATATGTACAAAATGTCTGCAGCAAACAGTTGCACAGTGGCAGAGGAGTCAGCACTGCATGTAACTATTGCTACCCATTTTTCCTGCACTCCAGCTTTGCTGAAACAGAGGTCCGAGTACTGTTTGTTGTCGTATTTCTTAGGAAACATTGCAGAGTTAAACACCTCTACTTAAGGGCTAATGTGGGTAGTTCTCTGAGAGGCATATATTAACAGTTCCCTGATTCCTTTCTTGTCTACACAGGGAATGTACAGCACATGTTACTGGGGTCACATATAGGGGTTTTCACTCATTCCTTGGGATGACACCTGGGGCACACCAAGAACATCTCCCTGGAGACTTAGACCTAAGTATCTACTACACTCTCAATGTGAGAATGCTCATTTTCAGATGAGAAATTTAGCTCAGAGAAGTCTCAACCAGATGAAGATTATCTACAAATTGAGGCAATTTCATGAGGCAAACTGCCCCCTGGAGCTGAGATGAATTTGTCTCATCCCACCACAGCTAAGTGCACAAGTAACTACCTCCTGGGACAAGTAGGATGGCACCAGGTATTTCTCTTCTGTGTGCAGGGATAACAGAAACATAGTTTGCAGAAGCTTCATCCCTTTTAAGTAATTTTCTGCTATTTTATCCATTAGCAATGGGAGAAAACCCAGCCATTGCTGAATGCCAGGTAGGCAATTAATACAACCATTTCTTCTTTGTTGCTGGTCCCTAAGACTCCAGCAGTCCACAGCAGTTGAGGATTAGTGCAACAGCCTTGGTCACTATGACTGACTCAAAAACTTCGTGGGACCATGTGCTTGGGCATGTAGAGCTTCCATCCTCTGAGGCACTCTGGTCATCATCAGGTTGCATTTGACAAGCAATATGGATAATAATAACAATCCTTAGAGTCCAAAGTTTCACCAGAACATACAGCTCCCAAGGGCTCCAATCCTGAGTGATGTATTTCTGCTAATGATTTTGCCACAAAATATTTAAATAGCTACAGAGCTTTTTCTAAGACGATCTTACAGGTTATCTCTTGTGTACCCTGGGCTAGGCACTTGGGAAAGGTTTTTGGGAAGGGTTTATCAAGAATCATTCATTCATTCATTTCCAATTTGCCGTGTAAAGCCATCTGGCCATGTATGTACCATTATCCTATACCATCACCATGGTGTCTAAGTGCCCTCTTCATGTCCCTGTTTATATTCATTATTCACAAACCTTTGTGCAAACAGGATTTTGTTTCCTGTGAAGGTTTGGGGAAGAACTGCTCTTCATACAAATGGCCACATTCATACGTTAACGTGGGTGTCTGGGCACAACAAAATGTTCATTAACAAGGCCTATCTACTGCAAGTCATTCATTCCTCTGTTTCAAATGTTTCCTGTACCCAGCCAAGAGACTTTGGTGACTGCTTACTAGCTCAGCACCAATAATGCATAGTAGAAGGCAACAACTTGTGAAGACCTCCCCCAAACCACAAACACTCTCTTATAATAACACCTAACACAGCTAAGCCCTGGTCTCATAGTACTTGCCACCATCCTAGTGCTGCCTCAGAAGAAATCTGTGTTGTCTCACCAGCAGGCAGAAAACAGAGAAAAAGTCATGTTCCTCAAGCAACTGGTTCAAAATGCCAGAGGGAACCAATGGGCACCATTTTTCTTCTAACCAAGGTTTTTGTGTGCCCCAAACACTTCTAGTTTGCCATGCCATGTCCATTTTCATCAAGGGATGCACAAAAAAGTGGGTATGTGTTCAAACAATGAGGTGACATTTTCATGCTGGAAGGACTGAAGCCAAGGCTTTGATGGAGCACCAAAATGGAAGGTTTCATCTGCAGAAATTAAGACTACCCTGCATCTCCAAAATCAAATTAATGGGAATTGCTCTGCTATCAGAACATTTGTACCTAAAGCATCTGTCTAGGAATGCAAATATTGGCTCTGATCTCTAGTTTTTTGCCTCCCATTTTGAAATCTTGTCTGAAGTATAATCTTATGAATTGACTACAAGGACAAAGCATAAAACTTACCAAGTAAATAGTGCAAAATCCTGAAATAAACACCAAAGAATGCGGGTGTGCCAGTGCAAAAATAGCAATAAAGAACATCTAAGTATCTCACATAAATGGTTAATATAAGCCTGATGACATACTCTTCAGCAGCAATGCACCTCAGTCCATGTCTTTGCAAACAGTTAAGTGCAATGGAACTTTGCAGTCATGTTTGTCAGGAGTGCAGTAGGAGCTTGAGTCACACAGGGAACATGATGCATATAAATACAGGACAAAACTGTTTATCGCTACGAGTAGCCTGTGTAAAATCAGATCAGAGAGCAGGAAAAACAAAATGTGGTAAGAAACAGCTGAAAATTGGTTTGGACACCTCTCTATATATTATACAAACTTAATGCCACCTGTTTGTTCAGTAGCAAGCAGAATCCATTGGTTAGTTTAAAAGGTGACTTTCAAAAATATTTAGCAGGAGGAGATGTCGTGGAGCGAAAGCTTAAATCTCCCAGAGTTATTATCTTGCCTGTGTGAGGATGTTGTGTGGCCTCCACAGTCTTCCAGAGTGGCAAATGCTTCCCAGGATGCTCTGGGAGAGCTGACACACTGAACTAATCTTTAATTTATTGATGTACTACTTCACTGAGAGATGTACTATATCAATAAATGGCTTTAGTTAAGAAGCTAAGGTCTAAGAAGCAGTGGTAGGTGCTTCCAAAAGTACATCAAAGCTTACAGAAAATAAAATCAAGAGCTTGTGGGAGAAAATTGATGTCTAGGAAGGACAGAAAGAACAAACAAACATCGCAAACTTTTAAGTAGGAGTTTTGTAAAGACAGTGTTTTTGGCCATCTTAAACATTTACACATTTTGCTGGTTTCTACAATCTTCCCAGTTGTCCAGCAGCCCATAAACAGATTATTAGGGAGTAAATAGCAGCAGTCACCAGTAAAAAAACCCAATTGCCTTATGATGAAGTAGGAAATCACTGTCCCACCTAGGGCAATGTGGCCTGGTAACTGATAGTTTTTTTGCAGTGATAAACCCCAAATCACTTAATCTGCTACTGCAGTGGGCAGCACTTGTAGTCTTGTTTGGCTTGATGGTAAGCTCAGAATAGAGGAATAGGAGTAAAAGCAAGTCTGAGGTCACTCAACAAAAGACACAATATTTGTGGCCTTTTTCCTTTAACTCCTCTATCTTTTGATTTTTTTCTAAAAACAATGGAAAAAATGGGAAAAGTAGGATATCCACAGCAACTGCAGAAGTGGAGTACCTCCCTGCAGCTGGTGTCTCTGTATGCATCTGCTTTTTTTCTCATCTTCTGCACACAGAAGTGGTAATGGTCTCCCATTGCCCAGCCCATGGAGGAGGTGCATTGCCCTGTGCCCATTCCCAATCCCAGTGGTGCTAGCTGGCTGGATCCCTCAGCCCACTCCTCTGCATTACCCCAAAGGATGTGCAGCTGGCACCAGACAGCAGGAGAAGGCAGGTCCCTCACCCAACACACTGCAGGTGAACACGGGAATGCAGGAGAAGCCATCTGGTCTGTATTTAGCAAGGCCTGCTGTGGTAGAATGAAGGGTAATGGTTTGAAACTAAATGAAGATCAATTTAGATTAGATATGAGGAGGAAGCTTTCTGCCATGAGGATGGTAAAACACTGGAACAAGTTGCCCAGAGAGGTGGTGGATGCCCTATCCCTGGAAACATTCAAAGTCAGGTTGCATGGGGCTTTGAGCACCCTGATCTAGTTGAAGGTGTCCTGCTCATTGCAGGGAAATTGAACTAGATGGTCTTTAAAGGTCCCATCCCAAACTATTCTATGATTCTTTGATCTGTGGTGCAGAGGAAAGGATCCCCCTCTTCTGAAGGTTTTTATAAAATAGTTCCTTAAAGCAACATCTGTAGGTGAAATGCAGCTGTTACTGGCTTTGCTTTTGGAAAACTGCTGGAGGTAAAGGAAGAAGCTCTTTCAGTTGAAGGATACTTGAGGCAGGTATTGCTCCTTGCTCCTAGGTACAACTATTCAGAACTCTGGAACTGCTCTCCCCTCATGGGAAAATGCCATGCTACAACCTTAATTCCTGCAGAAAACAACAGTTTAGTCACATTTCCCTGCTAGAACTGGACAATTTTCTCAAAAGCACTGGGTTTTCTGTCACCCCAATTTCCCACCAGTATTTCCCTGCACCACCCTGAAGTTCTTGGGAGCCCCAGACAGGAGAGGGAATCTGTGTAGCCAAATGCAAAGAGCTAAAAACAGGTGAAAAGGAGCCTGATCCTGCCACCTAACAGTGGCATTGCTGGAGAAGATGTACAACCACAAGCTCCAGTCCTGGTTTTACTTCTGCTGTTCCTACTTTTTAGGCAGCCATGGGGCACTGAGTCCCACCCCACAAGTTAATCTAACTGAGATTCAGGACCAGCTTATGCCCTTGGACCAGGCATCTCCTTGTTTTCCATGACCCCTAGTTCAGTGTGTGGATGAACTGAGGTGGTCCCTGGACGGACAAAGAGCCTGATCAGTGATGGAATTTTTGATTCAAAATAAAACCAAAAAGCCATGAAAATGTTCCTGTTCTGCTGTTGCTGCTTCCCTTCCCTACTTCACTGCTCTCTTAAAAGCTTTTCCAGTTCCCCACTCTTCACTTGAGCTTTTCCCCTGACATGGCCCTTTCCCTGCAGCCTGTGACATCCAGAGGATGCTCAGTGGTCTCTTCTGGCCTCACTGCAGCTCCAGCTCGCTCCCTGCAACTCCTTTTTTCCTTCAGAAGAGCTAAGACAAGTGCCAGCTAAGGAAGCGAGATGTATCTCTGCTAACAGCTGCTCCTTAAAAACTTGCAAAATCAGTGAGTGCTGGGAAGATTGTTCATCCAGGGGTTGCAGCTTCAGAGAACACTCTGGCCCCAGCCCTTTCCTCTCTGATGGGTTCTTGAACTCGAGTGGAGCTGTTGAACAGTCCTTTACTACGTTCTTTTCTATGCCAGACACATCTTCTCAGATGCAAATCACTTATGCCCCAATGCACTGTTTTACATTCAGGAACGCCACGGCTCTCATTTATTGCAGATTTTACTTGTGCACAGCCTGTATTCATGTTGCAAAGTCATTTAACACATAGCTGTTAATGTCACAGGCATCTTCTGGCATTTTAGGCAGGACATCCAGGTCAGCCCTGGGGACATTTGGACAGGTGTCTGGCCATGGAGGTCTTTGCTGTCCTGAGCTCTCCGACACCTTGCAATATCACTGCTCCAGCTTTTGCTTTAAATCAATCCAGTAGTTATGAATTTCTACAATGCCTCTGCAGTTTCAAAGCTTTCTCTTGAATTCCATACTCGGGCATAGCTGCCAGTGAAAACAATGAGCCGTTTGCCTGAGTAATGAGCATAAAATTGGAGCTGAGGTCAGTAAAAATTGTTTCAGGAGAAAGGTTGCAATAACTGAGCCTATGCAGCACTCCTGTTAGCTCCCTGTCGAAAGACTAAAACTTTCATTCTGTAGATCTTTTTATAAACCCCCCTAGCTTATGATTTTCTCTATAAAACAACCATGGATTTAATTTGGCTTTTAAAGAACAGAAGGAGAGGAAACACCCCGTACCTGATCTGCATCTGAAAGGTAAAGAGGGAATTTTACATAAAACAGAGCAAGCCAGAACTTTTTTATTTCAGTCTTTATTGGGGCTCTGATTTTACGTCAGAGAGCATTTCAGAGAATCTTGTATTCTGCTGGTTTTGTTTCCCAATGATATGTTTTTAATCCTTGGCTTTGCCAGTAGTCAGTTGCTTCTTCTGTCCCTTGCTGCCCACCTCTGCCTTGCTGTCAGTGTTTCTGGCTGACTCTATTCACAGCCCTCCCTTGCTAAGCTCCATGTCTGCGCTGAGATTTCTCCCTACAGCCATGAAGCCAAAATCCTTAATGCAGCCTGGAAACCAAGAAAAGTCTGTGGCAAGAGACTGAATGGGAGAGGGGGAAAAAATACTAAATGTGTGCACTGAGCACTCAATATGTATTTATTGTGGGAGCTAGAAACAGACATAGTAAAAACTGATCTGAAAACATGAAACAATGGGGGGAGGGTGTTAAATCCATTTATTTATTTTTATGATATGAAATCTATTATCTCTACAAACCATTAGTAAGGTGGGTTGTGCTAAAGGTTCTTAAATTTTTGTTCTAAAGGGTAAACCGTGTCTGTCTTGATTTTTCAGGATTGTGTGCAGCTGACTGCAAAGCTGGTATTTCTGTCAGAAACTTGACAGAAACTAAACCCGAAAAAATGAGGGTAACGTACTTCTACTTAGAGGATTTAAAGCTATTACTTTTTTTTTATAGAATCTCTTTACCATACCCAAAATTGTCTAGGGGAAAGGATCTCTGTTATTCAGCATCTAAATTAAAGGCTGATAAATCTGATTGTTCTGAAGTGTTCTCCTTTAGCCCACCAAGGTGATCTCTAGAAAAAAATGAGGAAGACATTTATTCTTATCCTTATGTATCAAGTGGAATGAAAGAAAAGTGTGAAAACCTAGAAATTCACATTTATTATTTCATTATGCCTATGCTTTATACAGCCCTTTTTGTCCCTTATACCAAGGCACATTGCAGGATGCTGCTTGCTTGACTTTTAAGAGAGAACACATAAAAATGTCAGAGTACTTTTGCAAAAAGCCTAGAGGCAAGTAACACACTCTTCCTCTCACTTTAATAGGATTAAAAGTGACAATAACAAGTAATTACGATGATTTTGAACAACCTCCAGAAGAAGCACACAATCTAAGAAAGAGAGGATGCCATGCTCACTTCCAAAATTCTTGAAAGAACTCTGCTGGAAGTTGATAGACATTTGACTTACAGGCCTTTAAAAATTTCAGAGTTGTTCAGCTTGCTTCATTCATTCAATCTCACTTTGAGATCAAACAGAAATAGCATTATTTAGTGAATAAAGTAGATTCAACCTAAAATCTTTCTTAGCTCTTCTGGTGGTTCTCAATATTCAACCAGGAGTCTATAAACCAAAGCTTTCCCCTTGTTCTTTCAAAGCCACCAGGAAAAACAGCCAAGATGCCTGAAGGACTCATGCAACAAGAAGGCAGCAAAATTGTATTAAAGAGTTCATTAATGATAGATAAGCATATTTTCTTGTGAAGGCAGATTAATCTTAAATTCCTCCCAGGAGGAGCCCAATTCTGAAGAATGCTGAGAACATTTAGGTGTCTTCATTAAAAAATGCAAAGGGCAGCATGTAAGTTCCTTACTATAGTGAGTTTTCTTAAGGAGTGAAAGAGAATTGAAACTGTTTTTCAGAAGGCAGTTATTCAATATGTCTTATGCTAACAGTTTGCTGTTCCAGGGAAAGTCTTTGGAGAAAAGAGTGGAGGCAAAAAGACCAACACAGAGGCACCAGCAGCAACAGGCGCCTTATGTCTAGCTGACAGTTTTGGCAAAGCAGAAGACCAACTGGGGTTAGATGTCATCAGCTATTTTAGGGGATCTGTGTGTTTATTTATGACATTTTTGCATTTTGAAAGGGGAGAATTGTGCTGCTGCTCTATTGACGGCAATGTGCACTTTTTAAAATGTCTTGGCAAATTTTAATACCCACAACCCAACCTAACAATTAATAGGAGCTGCATGCATAAATTCTAATTCCCCATTCAGATTCCTCTTCCTTCCCACAAGAAATGTGATTGCTGAGAGGTAAGTATTTTCTTTCCAGGGAACAGGAAAGAAATCGCCTGACCTCCTGGCTGACTGGCACTGCCTGACCTCTCATTGACCTCGCTGCAATTGCATACCCACAGCTTAGACAAAAAAAGCCACCTTTCAAAACAGGCCACTTAAACACTGTGCTTGGGGAAGATGATGGGAAAAGGAAGCACTACCTGTTCAGTTTTAACATTTTAATAATTTGACAAAACACACAGCGAGGAGAGACAAAGTTCTGGAAATGCCTTGGGCTAAGTTTTTTCGCCATTACCTACATCCTTTCTCTTGTTCTTCCATGATTTTGTCATCCAACTATTCCGAAAGTCAGAACAAACTCAAGAAAATTGAAGACTTCTTTAGCTGCTATTTGATCACTTCCAGAAAGTGCAGACAAGTGCACAAAAACTCCAGAAAGTGCAAAACTCTTAAGATCAGTAGTTAACTAATTTTTCATAATGAAGTTTGAAAAAACCGATGCCTTTAGGAAACATCTGGGCAGGTGGGTCACACAGACCACGCTCTTCAGACAGCAAAACAGAAATTCCTTTGGATCTCCTTTGTTCACTGGAGCTGATTCAGGATTAATTCAGTTCTTTGGATCTTGATGTTTCTTTTCCTCTCTTCCATTGGTAACTGACCGGCACTCCCCAGTTGTCTGGTTTAAAACACCTTTTCCAGAGAAGGCAATATGAAACAATAGGGTCTTGCAGTACCTCTGATGAGTTCCCCCACATTCTCTGTTCCCAGCCCCACAGGCACTCTTTCCCTGGGTGGCCAAGGACCAAGTGAGACAAATGCACAGGGTGTATGGGTGCCCAGGAAATTGTTTCTATAGCAACAGCAACTACATTAAAGCATTTTGAAATGTCTTCCTACTCATCAGGCTTTAAGGTTTCAAACATCGTGGAGGCTCTGATCAGGCAAATGCTATTTCCTCATAGTGATCTCTGATTCGTTCTCATCAAAACCAGTTTTGTGTTGAGGGGAATTCTGCTTGGGACATATAAAAGAAGATGTGGCAGAACAGCAATAAATAAGCAGCTGAGCATAATGCTTACTGTCCAGGGCAGGAATGGGCTAGGATGATCTGGTAGATATAGGCCACCTTTAGAATCTCTAGTCCAGCTGCATTTTACTGTTTAAAACCTCATGTTATATGCAAGTGCCCTCTTCTGTAGCCTGAGTCTTCGGAGAAGAGAGAGTTTGTGTAACTTAATGTTCTATGTTTCCTTACCATTAATTCTTATTTAAATGATGCCTTGTTCTGTCTGCTTCGTAGCTATGCTGTGTGTGACGGAGTAATAAACACAAAATAATAGAGAAATGGGTATTTTATGTGGTATCTTCCTCCTTCAAAATCTTGCAGATGTTTGGGTCCCAGTGATACTTCTTAGAGGATGGAGTTTGCAACTGCTATAATTAAGCAATATAGTACCATTAAGTCACTCGAGAGGAAATTAGGAACTAAACTAGTGCTGTGTGCCGAGAAAGCCAAAGTTGTGAGCTGAGATCTTAATTCAGAGCATGAAAGTCTGCCTTTTTTTCTAGTTTACTTTAAAAGAGGCGTTATTCCTATTATACACCGTCAGAAGATGTAAAAAGTGAATTAAATCTGTGTTCAATGTTTATTTTACATGTAAATTGGGATCTCAGATTGTGGGGAAAAATATGTTTTTGTCACCAGTGCTTTCTGTTTTGGTAGTACTGCATTAGTTTTTAATGGGAAGGAGAAATGTGCTGATTTGGAGGCTTTCCAGGGGTTTGGCAGTATTCCACTGCATCAGCGCTGAGTAAAGAAGATGTTATTCTTTCTTGTTACAATAAGAACTGGGTAAAGGCAGTGTCACTTCTCTGAGCCTCCCTGGCAGAGCTCCACCTAGGGCGAGGCAGTGAGACCAAAACAACCACAGTGTGAGACAGGGAAATGCTGGGTGGTGGGAAATGAGCTCCCAGTAACCTGTCTGGGACAGTGCTTATCCACATCAGCCTCTGCTGCAGACGGCCTAATGGGGTCAGGAGTGCTGCACCTAATGGAGGAGACAACTGTCTCCCAGACAGCACTGAAGGATCAGAGCGGGGATAATCCACTACCACAAGAGCCTCACGTCAGAGGACCTATTAGCTCATATGGAGGCTTACAAAGCAGGGGAAATCTCTTCCGACTGCTTTCTACGATGGTGATTTTAAGACATGCAAGGTCTGAATACCGCTCCGTCTGGGCACTCGTCTCTGCTTTCTACCAGCATATCTGCCAGATTGCCATCTTCTCGGTGATCCGCTCTGTGCACCCCCACAAGGACTTTTGTTTTGTCTTTGACAGCCTGCAGGCAACTTGCAACTGGATTTTTGACTTTGAAGCTCTGACAGTCCCCCCAAAGTACCATAGCATTTGTCTGTCTTGAAGAAATCTTTGTAGGCCCTGAACCTGTCAAAAGTACTGTCCTTCCTCTCCCCTTTTCAGGTGATGTGCTTTTACTCAGCTACATATAGAAGGACCAGCAAGATATTGATGTACATTTTCAATTTAGTTCTTAGGACTGATCTTTCTGTCCCTAAATTGCCACTTCAACAAATTGCTCTTCTCACTGGTCCTGACATACGTCTCCCCTGATCTTGCACCAGGCTAGAGTTTGGCGGCTTTCATAGGTGCCATTATCTATTCTTCCTCTGCTTTCCAGGCCCACAGACACTCTTCATTCCTCTCTGCTTACCTACCTTGTGTGAACAGGATTTATGTAAAGGGAATCTCTCTTTGTATACAAGCGAATAAATAATTCCACCATAGTCTAAGTGATCCCAGAGCCTTGCTGCTCTCTCACAAGGCCACTCATGAACATGTCAAAAGATGCCATCAAGGTGCCACTTCCCTGTCACAGCAAGGTAAAAATCTCCTGAGGTCAGATTTCAAGCTTGGTCTCTCTGGAGCGAGCTATTAACTGCATTGCAGCAGGAATGCCCAGCCACAACAAACATACACCTTTGTGCAAAAACAGAAAAAGTAAAATAAGAAGCACTCCTCTTCTGTATGGCCTGGCAAAGAAGCCTTATACAGTGGTTGGATCCACAAACAGAGTAAAGTAAAACCACATAAAGTTTATTCTGCCCTGTTTTTCCTGAGTGGGAGGCAGCACTGTCATTTTGATGTGCTACAGTGGCATAACACATTCAGTAATGGTAATCATCCCACTTTTGTGGTTAGAAAAGAAAGGAGAGGCTTCAGAAGGGGAGGGGGAGGACCTGAACCTCTCTGCAAAAGGTATTCCTGTGGGGTCCCTCTGCAGTCCTCCAGATGCCTTCATCTTACCCTAAAAGGTGCTGCCCCTGGTTAGAGGTGCACAAGTTCTCTCTGTGGTCTTCAGAGGTGCCAGGGAATGAGCTCAGCTCAGACCCCTGGCTCTACACTGGTTTTACTGAAAGAAAAATCTCATCATATGTGACTTGAGAGCAAGTCTTGCAGTGCTGGGAATGAGTCTTTTCCCAGCCCTCACCTCCTAGAAGGACAGGGTAATTTCTCCAGAAGGAAGTGAGTCTTTGAGGGTTATATATAAGGTATGGCAAGATAAAAAATACCCCATTACTTAGTGAAGTCAAATTTATCACGATAGTTATTAGAATGCCAGACACTGCTCAAAGAGTTTTGAAAGGCGAAAATCAGCTTTGTCTCATACCAAGTCTCTGCATAACAGGAAAAAAAAGGCCCTGTTTGGCAGCTGCTTCCTTGATTATGTTCAATAAGGATACACAGGGCTGTTTTTATTTTCACTTGGCAATTTCTGTGTTGCTATGACTTCACTAATCTCCAGTCCATAAATCATTTGAGTAAACAACACACCACCAAGCTCAAATCCAGAGGAAATTTCTCCAAGGCAAGTCTTTATTCATCTTTCTGTTTTAAAGGGAGAACTCGAGAGATTCCGCCTACATGGGATGTCACCATGAGAAAGAAACTCCTGACTTTCCTGAGGTTTAGCTTTAAAGCATATCATTAAGTGTAGGTATTAAAGTGAATAGAGAATAGTACAGTATGGTCAGCTGAATATTTTTCTCTCTCTGAGTTCTGCTCCCTCTTGACCCTTACATGAGGATCCTTCTGTTGACTAGAGGGTCTCTGCTTCTCCTCCCACTTCAAAACCCTTCCTCCTAGCAACAGAAAAACTATCGATGTGTGGAGGCTTTCAAGACAGCCCATAGCTGTGCTCCCTTGAATGTCAAAAGGGGTTGGTCTCACAGCTACAAATCAAACATCGTTTTACTTAATAATATATTTCATGGTGGTCTGTGTCTCGTCTGAATTGTTTAGTTGCACATCTACCTTTTGAGTTTTCTCTATAGCTGCAATCCAGTGCAAATAACATGGGTACTGGGGAAATGTACATTGGCTTTATAGCACAACTTAAAATATAATCCCTCAGGGAAAAAACACTTTATAGGAATCAGAGGCAGAAAAAGCAGCATGTGGAGATGCACTTACATGAACAGGTAGTCAGCTGGGCTCAGTCTCTGCTGCCTTGTATCTTGCCATTAACACAGTGTAGAATGAGTTCAAAACACAAGGAAAACAGTGAAAGACCCAGAAGGTAATATTCCCACCATTTCCCACTTTGTGCAGACATTAGTAGCCACAGAATGTGAAAAGCACAAACAGAGGGTGTACCCACAGTTTCCTTCATGAGGGGGGATACGAAACAAGATAACTCTGGGATACAATCTGAGTTTTTAGAATCTCTTTTGCAGGCTGTGAATAAAGATTTCAGATTCCAGCTCTGGGAACACCTTGCCTGGACATATTGGTGTTGCCATGGACTGGCTAGAGAAGGATGCCATGAGTAGTGGCAATCATCTTCTGCTGAGTAAATTCTACAGTGCTTCTTTGTAATCAAAGTATTTTCCTAATAGCTGACACAAAAATTGACAGGTGAATGACCTGATGTGATCCATGCCAGTATGAGTTAGATCTACTGTGTGATGACACCAAGAAACTCAATTCCATTGGCAACTAGTTTGCCTCTCTGTAAAACGGGGCTGTTATTTTTCTCATAGTAATGAACAAGCTTAAGGATTTCTTGACACTGTATTTCCTTTCTGTTCACAGAGATTAAATAACTTTTATTTCTAGAGTAGGTACTCTGTCCTTTACTTTTTACTTTCAGTCCTTTCAGTAGAAATATGACTGTGCACAGTCATGTTAGGATTGGTGTTTTCTTTCTGATCACCAGCTTGCCTAATCCTCTTCCACAAAAGTATCTATACTGAATTTTCCAGTATGTCATGATTTTTCCTAGCTGTTTGTTGCCTCTTTGCTGCCACAGGAGACAGGTGCTGAGACAATATTTGAGAGGCTTTGTTTTCTCCTCATCTGCCTGCATGTATGGCTCAATTTCCACTGTTCTCTGGCTCTTGGCTCTTTTCAGCAGTGCTCCAAGTTCACCACTCACAGGAGCCATAGAGGCTTTCTGGCCTGTCAGTTTTTGAGAGAGTTTGCTCAGGCATTCCCTTGTGAGAGTCCTCAATAACAGTAAGCAATCCCCAGTACAGAGCAATTTAAAGGATGGTAAGAAGGGAGAGACCTGCATCACAGAAGTCCTGGCACAGAAAAGAAAGTCCCAAGACACAAATCTCTTTTCTGTTCCTGTTAGGCATATTTCCTCTTTGCTTCCACTTCCCTTCTTTCACATGAGATGATCTGCCAGAAAATATTTCTTCAACTATCTTCAAATGTTCATCTTCTTTTGACTACCCCAAGGGCAAACTCAGTCCCTGTTTTATTATCACCTTTTTTTTTCTGCCACAGAGCCAGCATAGAGCAATCTCCAAATAAAAGCACTGCTTTTTCATCCAAAGTTGTCAAAGTGTTTTACAAAGGTGAGTGGGCGATGAGGGTCCCATCTGCCCAGCACACAACAGGATGTATCAGAGCTCACACTCAACCTGTAATTCCTCATCCCTGTCCCATCAGGAAATGCTACTAAATCCATACATTAGGCAAGAACAAACAGGATATCTAGGTAGTGAGGTGGAACCTGCCTGGGCAGATTGCTCCAGAAAGTCCTCTAGAAAAAACCCCCAATGGTTATTCAGGAAGAGATGTTCTCTCTAACAAATGTGAAACTGTCCAGAATGTGTTGTTCATTCTTACTTTTAGAAAAAAATTACACTGATTTTTTTCCCTTCCTCATGCCATTGTTTTATTTCTCTGAGGACTCGCAGTAGCATCACCTGTGTTCTCTGTGGGGAGTCTTTATTTGTGGATGCTTTATGCAGCTATGCTGTGCTATCTGCACCACTAAAGCAGAAGAAGAAATTAAGTTATCAATGAAAATCAGCTGAGTATTATAATTTCCTTCTGATATTCTCTCCCCTTTTCTTTGAAAAGTTTCCTCTGCACACTCCTAGTCCTCTTATTCTTCTGACTCCCTCAATACTCTGTCTCCCTCCCACCAAAAAATCCACAACAAAATCCAGCTTATTACCTGAAAAAATGGTTGGATATATAAAATCACTTATTCTTTTAATGTAAGTGGGATGCTATTCTTTTTCCCAATAGTTTTCTACTGGGTGGAATTTTATTTCACTGAAAATTTTTGAGCATCACAAGAACTGTTAATAAAACATATATTGATCTGCTGAGGTTTTCAAGTTAAAATACGTCTGAGAGGGTCAATCTTAAAATAAAAATAGCAAAATGAACATAAACCAAACTAATATATTTCTTTTTAATATTTAAAACTGGTAAATTACAGTTTATTTAAAGACAATTTTACAACAGAAGTTTGCAAAAAATTCAAAGACATTTGTAGTGAAAATTCTCAATTAAAAAGACAACCTTTTGGTCAATTAGTCAATTAGGATGACTGTTGACAGTGTGTATAAGTGAAAAGGGCTTGTATATATGTGTATGTCTGAGCCTTAAACACACTGCTGCTCATCATTTCTATTTCCACTTGTAGATCCCAGGCAGCCAGAGCGGGGAGACAGTGGGCAAAGGAAAGCTGGGATGCCATCCCCGTCCCAGGGCTGTGAGGGGGAGGGACAATGGAGACTAAAAAAGAAAATGTTGCATTGGGCAATTAATTACCAGTTTTTAAAGTAAGCCGAATGTCATATAATCACCAGCTAATTTAGATATTTGTGCAGTTGATTGAAAATATGCAAAGAAAGCAGCATTATTGAAAATTATTTTTAAATGTTTGGAATTTATTAGAGTTGACTATGGAAAAGAGATAATTAAGGATGCTAAATATAATTAATGTGTTGAGTTATAAAAAGCACTGCTTAGGTTAGGGGTTTTCCAGCAGTTGGAGAGATGGCTGACACTGTAATGACAACTTCACATTTAAATATGTTTGTGGTTCACATAAATATGTATTGAAAAATAATTTCTCAGTTGGTGCATAAAGAATATACCTCCATCTTCATATACAAAAACACTTGAGCAAGTACAGGGGAGAGACGAGGCTGTGGTGGAGAAGAAAGTCCAAACTGCTGCATCGTATGGATTTCCCTTGTCTTCAGCATGTGCAGATTCCCTACTTGAGCAGGTAAGGGGAGGTGTTAATTTCTGGAGGTGTTAAATGTTGGGGTTTAAATAAATTTGATGCACAAACAATGTAAAACAAGGTGAGATCAGTTGAAGAAAACCAAGGCACGCTTTGCTGGGTTTTTTTTAAATAATATAAGACTGCAGCCTTTTCACTTTGATTCTCTTGAGGGAATCCAGCTCATGGTTTTTGATCCCTCAAGGTTTACAGCCCTAGGGGCAGGGAGGCATCCTCTAGCAAGAGGAGGTCCAGTTTAATGGCAGGTGGAAGCAAGATGGCAAAAGCCTTCCTGCAAAGAGGTGAGTTTTGTTTCTGTGCCTGCCACTGTGAGGAAAGTTTGGGTTTCATATCTTCTGTCAACTCTACCTGTGCATTCAAACCCCAGTGTAACCAAAGTGGAAAGCTGAAACACAGGGATATGGAGGAGGTGGGGCTCTGGGAAGGGTCCCCTCATGCTGCAGGGAGCTGCCATCAGGCCCGAGGGATCTACAGCAGTTTAACTGCAAAATCCCTTTGAGGAGCCTATACCAGGATGTGCTGCAGGGAGCCATGAAGTGTGGTTGCTGTGGGCTGCTCACACCCAGGGGATCAGCCTGAGGAGTGGTCCAGGCACTCAGACACAGAGCAGAAAGACATCCAGACTGGCTGACAGACTGTATCAAACCATCCTATGCAGCACCAGACACTGTGGATCTTCTAGAAGGCTGTGAAGCTCAGCTGAAGGGACTGCTGCAGGTGCAAACAGTTGCAGGCTTGGCTTCCACATCGGCTGTTGGCATAAAAAACATTTAAAAAAAAACAATTTTAAAAATGCACAAAGAATTACAAGTTTTAGAATTGTGTGGAAAGGCCAGACTTCTCTGACTAGGAGCCTGAGATTTAGCATAAAGAGACTTGGGCACTCAGTGATTTCCAGTAGGTTGTAGATGTTTGAAACTCTGTGCCACCATTTAAACTGGCACTTAACACCTAAATCTATCAAAACATGGAGTTTGCCATCAGGTACAGTGAGCTGTTGTACTTCACCCAGCAGGAGGATGAGGCTTGCCAGATTCTCCTGCACTGTGCTATTTGGTCTTTGTGCTCACTGATCCTCAGGAAGAGTAAATTCAGACTGTGCAAGGGAAAGGAAAACACAGATGGCTGGAGTCTGTAGAAGGAAATTCATAGAATCATAGGATGGCCTGAGTTGGAAGGGACCTTAGAGATCATCTTGTTCCAATCCCGCCTCCCATGGGGCAGGGACACCTTCCACTAGACCAGGGTGCTCCAAGCACTGTTCGTCCTGGCCTTGAAAACTTCCAGGGATGGGGCATCCACAACTTCTCTGGGCAATCTGTTCCTGTGGCTCACCATCCTCACAGTAAACTATTTCTTCCTAACACATAATCTAAACCTACTCTCTCTCAGTGTGAAGCCATTCCCCCTCGTCCTGTCACTCCAAGCCCTTGTAAATAGTCCCTCTCCATCTTTCCTGTAGGCTCCCTTCCGGTACTTCATTCTTCTCTGAAGGAAAAATTATAGTATTACAAACATTATTTCCACAAATCAGGTCAGATAAAAGAAAAAGTCTTATTTCTGTGCAGACTAGGACTGTGTTTCTTTGGTTTTTGGTTTTTTGTGTTTTAAGACCCTTACTGGATCTTTGCTACTGCCTGAGTGGCTGCTGCACATGATGAGCCTCCCTCATGTTTAAGATAAGCACTTAGCCTGCTGGAGATCAAAAACAGTCAGGGTGAGACTTGTGTAACCTCGACAAACTGGAACCAATCCCTCCTGTAATGGCTTTCCCAACTTTTTGCTTTTGTTTTTCTCCAAGCCAAGGAGTACGTCTGAAACCAATAACGCACAGTTCCCCTCCATGGGTATTTCATTACTACCTTTAAAACTAGAGCTTACAATCACTATTTGAAAGCCAGGTTTCCTTTTCCCTGGTGCTTTAAATGTGAGTTTGAGGCCATAACTTAGCATGGGCTCTAAATGAACTTGAGAGTACTCGATGCTCTGTGTTCAGTTTCAATGAACGCAATCTAAATTACTGAGGACAGAAAGTTCTTCGAGTTGATGTTTTCCACAGACATCTGAGATTTAAATACTACTAAAAGCCACTCATTGCATAAACCTTCATTGATTACAGCAGCATTCAGTGCCTGTTGTCTGCTCCCGAGCACTGTTAGTCAACTCCCTGATTTAGAATATCTTGACTTTGCATGGGTGTAGTGGCAGAAATCCATCTGACACCCCAAAATGAGTTGAATATTGCAGCCGTTACTTACTACGCTGTGAAGATGCTCCCTCCCTCTCCCTGCTCTCTAAGATCTCAGGAAAAAGTATTTGCTGAGGTGTGAGCAAGTGAGAGCTGAGGCTGGAGAGCTCAGTGTCACCTGTCTTCTTTAGATGTCACTTTCCCTCCTTGCAAACAGGATCTCTCAAGCAGACAGACAATGCTTACCTGTCTTTCTGTGTAGTAGGATTCACATGACAGGAAAACATATCCCTAAAAAGATTATTACTACTAATGGAAGATAATACTATGGAAAGGAAGAAGATCAAACTCCCAGATACATGTTGCCTGGTTTTAGGGCTTTAATGGGAAAGAAGAGACCTCCTGAGGGGTTCATTATACTCAGCTTATTCTCCAGTTGCAGTCACAGTCTTATTTAGGGTCCTGGTATTTGGCAGAGAAAATCTTTTTTCCAGAGACAGTATTTCCCCCACTAGAATCTAATGAGATTCTGTTTTTGGGAATAAAACACAGAGAACTAAGAGGTGGCCTCTCAAGAGGCCAGCTCTTGGATTGCTCCTGAGATGCCCAGGGGAGCAGCAAGCAGGGTGTGAGGACAGCACAGCGAGCAGCTGCCAGACCTGACCACGGCCTCCTTTCACCTGCCAGGTGTCCAGGATCCAGGAGCACCTGGAGGGCTCCACTTTCCATGTGCCATTCCACTAGCAGAAGACCATTGCCCCACATTGCTCTTCAGCAGTGGGTTGTGTGGTGGGATTTCTCCGGAGAGCCAAGCTGTGCTTGGGGGCTGTCATACCCCTGAGAGCAACACCAGCAGCTCTCCTTGGAGGAGGCCACGGGACCTGAAAGTGAAGACCTCAAACTTCACACTCTTCTCTTTCCCACAGAAGTGAGGAGGAGCATCTGCACTGAGGGGAGAGCAAATGGGCACTGGCAGGACCCCACAAACCACCCACATGCACGCACACACACACACACACACGCACACACACTTGACTGCTGTGCTTTCCCAGGTCATAAACTTGTGTTTTTGCAGGCAAGTGGGGGACTGAGCTCAGCTGTGCTTTCTGTACTCCCCTGGCTTTTATTTTCATCATGATCTCTGCTGTGGTGTTACCCGTTTCCTCTCCCACATCTGATCAGACTAAAAATAAGCCATAAAAAAATCACGATGACTCCAGTTGGAAACAAAGTAAGTTATTGTACCTCTCTGGAGCAGCTGTTCCCCTCTGCCTGCAAACCCCAGATGGCAACTGAGCCCCATGAAGCCCCTCGCTCACTCCTCCCTGTGGGATGGGGGAAGACACTTGGGAGAGTAAAAGTGAGAAAACTCATCAGTTGTGATAAAAGCAGTTCAATAGCTGAAGCAAAAGCCACACACAAGCAAAGCAAAACAAGGAATTCATTCACCACTTCCCGTGGGCAGGCAGGTGTTCAGCCATCCCCAAGAAAGCTGGGATCCATCACACCTAACAGTGACTTGGGAAGACAAACTCCATCACCCTGAACTTCCCCCCTTCCTGCTTCATCCCCTGGCTCTTACTGCTCAGCATGACCCCATATGGGCTGGGATACCCTTCTGGTCATTCAGGGCCAGCTGTCCTGGCTGTGTCCCCCAGCTCCTCCTGCAAGCTCAGCCTCCTCACTGGTGGGGTGATGTGAGGAGCAGAAAAAGCCTTAATTTTGTGTAAGCACTGCTCAGCAATGGCTAAAACACCCCTGAACTATCAACACTGTTTACAGCACAAATCCAAGCCATAGCCCCTTACCAGCTACTGTGAAGAAAATTAACTCTACCCCATCCAAAACCATCACAGGAATTCATCAGACTGAAGTGAAAACCTTGGAAGGTGGGGAGAGGAGCTGCCATGAAGCTCAGTGCCAAAGGGATGTGACAGAAGGTCACACAGACATACCTGCACCCTGGCTAGGGCTGGGGGTAGCTGGGTGTTGAATTGATAGATGTCCTGGGGGTTTTAAACCTGCCCAGCTCCATCCAAGATAGGTTTCAAACATACACCTCTGGCTTCCTAGTTAAGGGAAAAGTCACAAGCAAGGCAGAGTCAATCTTTCAGAAGAAGTTTCCCTCTTCTGTGGTTGTTTCTGTCAAAGGGAATGATTAAGTTGACTATAAATGATATAAATGTTGTCCTTAAAAAGTCATAAGGATATCTGCTGTGAGCCAGCCTGCTGTTCCCCCAGAATACAGAAATGTGCCTGTTTGTTTCCCAAACAGTCATTTGCTGCAGACAAACAGTAACAGGAAATACATGGCACCAAAGAGTGATTGAAAGTGTGGGAGAGCTAGGAAGCACTGCTGGAGCAGCATAGCCAGGGCTCTCCTGCAGCCCCATGTCCAGTATCAGAGTACATGAGGTGGTTCTTGGATGTGTCGTTGTTATGGAGCTGGTGAGGCTTAGAAGAGTCACAACAAAATTTTCAGTTTAGAAGTTATTTTGTTCCCATATCATATTAGCTGTATTTCCCTTTTGTCGTTGTCATTTACAAGAATATTGACATATAAACCAATGTTTGTTTTGTTAAGCTCATTTTCTCTTCTTACCTATTTCCCCTCTGAAATCATGAGGTGAACTATTTGCAGAAACAATATATTTGATAAATAAACTCCTTTTCCTTTTCACAAATTATCTGGGAATAGACATTGATTTTTTATTACTTTGTTCATTATCTAAAGCATTTGTCAAATTCTTTCCAATAAAATTCCAAACCATACACTGCTGTCACAGCTATCATTAACAATTTGACTTAGTGATTTACTTTCTGAAGCCAAATCTTGAATAATTCTTCATGTCATTTCCAAATCCCAAAGACACTGTTAATTTGCTTTGCAGGAGCATCTTCTAGTTCCTGCCATGCATCAGGATGACACTGCTAGGTGCTGCATAAAAGATCAAAAAAATTCTTATTCCAATACCCAGTCTAAGTCTAGAAACAGCTAGGTATTACCAGGAAAGCCAGAGCACAGCAACAGGTGGGTATGATGGACACTGGTGCAGCGTGCAAGCAGTCAAAGAGTTGTCACATATTTTGTAGGCATTATAGCAAAGAAGAGTCTGTCTAAGCAGAGACTGAAAAAGACGAGGTATATTACATAAATACTGAAATGGTTTTGGTTTATTCGTTGATCTGACAGTTATGGTCCCCTACATTATTTAGTGCTGCTTGAATTCTTCCCAGAATTTGCAGGCCAGCTGCAGGAATTACTCAGGTATCAAAATGTCTAGAGAAACAGTATTTGTAGAGATATTTGTAATCCCCACCAATATTTCTGGTAATTACATTTTCAGAGAGTAAAAGAGATCACAAACACAATCAGAGCAAATATAAGAAAATGTACTTTCTCAACCTTTACTTTAAAAGTCAATTTCCTAAGTTCAGTCAGGAAAGTTTCTCATTTTAACTGTAGTCTTTCTGCCTGAAAAGGGAAGAGTCTGCAAAAAGAGACAGAGAAAAGACTCCACACAGGAAGAAATTTCTACATAATTTTTCAAGAGAAGCTCGCAGCTCTTTAAAACTAATAATCATAATTTCAATATCTAAAATCAAGCTTAAGCAGAATCAGGCAAGAGCATATCATATGTGACTGCTGGGATTATATAATGGGAAAGTTCTCATTGATTTTTATAAAGCGTTGGATCCCAGAGATTTTAAAATTAGGCACGAGGCTGACCCAGTTTGGGTGGAAAAAGCTCACAGAATCCCAGGGAAGAGCACAGCCCAGGGAGAAGTCTCAGGAGGTACAGTTATTTTTAACCTTTTGGACCTGCAAGACAAAGAATGAATTCTGAAAACTCTTGGTAGAAAAGAGGTATTTAGTTTTGAAATTTTAGAATCCTCTACCCCCACCCGTAGATCCTGACCCTGGTAGAAAACTTGTACAGCAAACTTTTTTTTGTATTAAAAAATAAATTTGGTGTAGACTGAAGCTGGCGTTTTACTCATCCCTCCACAAGCATGGAAGACAAAAGTAAAACATTTTCTAGGATGTGATTCATGGAAAGAACAGAATATGCAAGGTTAGACTACCAAAACAGAAAGCGGTCTTGTTTTAGCTGAAATCAAGAAAGTAAAATTTGTAACCAAACATGGCAAAGATAAACTGTGGAATAAAAAGATTAACTTACTCTCAGAATTAACATTTGAAAATTGGTCTAAAAATGCTGCAGTTTCCCAGCGATTAAGTGTGACTCATTAGATGATTAAAACAAAATTGACCTGCACAAGTATTCTTTTGAAATTGTAATTGAATTTTCTTTTAACATATAAGAAGGTTTCAGCCCTTCTTATAAATATGAAGGCACCCTTAGCTGAATAGACTCTATTATACATGCTGAACAGAATTTCAGATACAAATTTATTTGCAGTGGAGTAACGTTAAACAGGCACTTGTGTTTCGGATCAGGTGAGGATGAGATGCCTGTATTGGCACCTGAGCTTATCGTACCAGTGCTTTTAGTTGCTCTGAAATGGGAAGAGGACCGAGTAGACATTTTTTTTGACAATTTAGTTATGTGGCACTTGCTATACACTTATGGATTGAAATCCTCACCACTGTTTCAGCCTCATTTTACCATGTAAGAAGGTAGACTAGGGCTTCAACACACTCCCTTTCCCTCATCCCTAAGAACAGGATGTACAAACAGAAGCAGAACAAGGATGGACACCTTGGATCTAATTTCCAAAGACCCTTCTAAAGCCTGGGGCACAAATTACAATGGAGAGCCCCCAGTGAAGCAGAGGTGTCCAGACTTGCTGGTCTATGACTTCTGTAGCATCTCCCACAGTCACTTAAGGGATGCTTTTATTAGCCAGTGTGGAAATTTTACAGTATGGGACTTTGGAGGAGCTTTGGCCAGTGAGAGCCAGGAGAGCATCTCTGGACACAGAGCTCAGCCCTCCCTGATCCTTTCCACTGTTGGCCACATTGGGATCTTTCCCAGTCAACTTCAGCATGCCAGGCCCTGTGCAGGCAGGACAGGCAGCTCCAGCCTTGCAAACCACAAGGCTCCAGCCCCGAGCTGGCACTTGGGGAGCAGCAGCAGCTCAGCAATGGGCAGCTTCGGGCAGTCCTGTCTGGGTTATCCCCTGCTCCCTCTTATTCTTGCCGTTCCATGCCTGTCAGGTGTCCCAGGACAGCACTGCCGGCAACAGCCTGAGGGATTTATCTTCTTGTTTTGGTTCGTTTCTTTTTAATGTTTTCTTATTTTCCTGCTCAAGCCAGATGAAATTCCGGATGGTGTCCAAGTGCTGGCACAAATGGGAAGGCAGTGCACCGCGGTACTGGCAGAAGGCAGCAGGGCCTTAAGCTGGTACTGCCAATGAGGACACGGGCAATTTCTCAGATGGAAATCAGTGGCCTCACAGCCATATTTTGTTAACAGAGCTGAACGTTTCTCATTCATCGCAAGCTGGCTTTGTTTGGGTCCTACTTCTGATTTTCAGTGGAAGAAAAATAATTTTAAGTCACTGCCTTAGAAATCAAGTTTGGGTTTTTTTTTTGCATACTAATCTTCCCCAGCTCTTACAAACTTTTCCTTTTTTACCTACAAATGTTAGTGTTGCCACCTTAGCCCAAAAGTCAGCATTGCAGTCCTGCCCTGTTGATCCTCAGCCATCTGCTGAAAAGACAAAACACAGAGCACACGATTGCAGAAAGGAGCTTGGACAAACTTCATTCTAAGGCAAAGACTTGGATTTCATTGATCTACAACTTGACATTCAGTTCCTGCAACTGAATAGAAAAAAGGCATTTATAACCTATTAAAAACCCAAGGATGATTTTAGTCTTTTTTTTTTTCTGGTTGAAGAAATCAGTCTTTCAGAATAGCCTGGGAGTTGCAAATAAAAAAGAACTTTGCTATGTTTATTTAGAGAACCTAACCCCTTGGAGCCAGCATTTTCACTAATGCATTTTACATTAGCGGGCTGCATCAGGAAATCCTGACTTTTGGTGCCAGGGGGGTAATTAATATCAGATCATGTTTGCAAAATGGTTGTGTTTATGTGGGAATGAGGACTGAGCTCTAACTGGCAGGGCTTGAAGTACTCAACTTTTGCTACGAAGCTTCCATAACTTGTGAGGATGGGATGTTGAAATTAAAGGACTAGGTCTTGGTAACTTGGTAGAGCTACGGCTGCTGATGAGAGCTGCAGCCTTTAGGATTCTCTTCAGAAACCTTTAAGGGGAATCTGAAGAGTCTTAAGAGTATGAGGAGATTGGAGGTAACATACAAGCAGTTGTTTTGCTCCTGTGGTCTCAGATGTCCCAGGAAGTGCCAAAATATGCATAATAGGGTTGTTGTTTCCCAGTATATCCCACCTCCACTGCTCCCAACTCCATGTGCTTACCAGGTAAGGAATATCCGTGGGTGGTACAGATGCATTTTATCAGCACACCTCAGAAGCAGTACTTGCTTTTGTGGACATACCAGCCAGCATGGTCCAAAATAGGTGTGGGTCAGTTAAGTAACTCTGAAACCCAGTTTCTCCTGAGCTCTGTGTCTTGCAGGGGCTCTGCAGTGCCACTCCAATGCTCCCCACTGTAGGAAGTGCAGTTCCCCCTGCAGATGGCACCCAGCTACTCTGCAGACTTGCTTCTTCCTCCAGAGAAGGAGGAAGCATACAAGATCTTCTTTACCTCCTCTTCCTCCCAACTCAAAGCCAGGGTGTTTAGGGAATGGGAACTCCACTCATGATGGTGATACAGCCTCCTTCCCTAGCACAGGCACTGTCTGCAGCCCCAGCTGGGACATCTCCAGCTCAGCTGAAGAGGATGATGGAAGGATATCCTGAGCAGCATTACATCCTTAGTATCAAAAAGAGAAAAAGCTACAGAAGATGGTTTGAGCAACCTGATCTAGTGAAAGATGGCCCTGCCCACGGCAGGAAGGTTGAACTAGATGACCTTTAAGGTCCCTTCCAATCCAAGCTATTCTTTGATTTGAAAATGGAGCCCAAGAACAGCCTATTTGGTAAAGACCTTGGGTTCTCACCTCCCCAAAAGCTGCAGTTTCTTAGCACCAATTAAGAAATTTGGAATAAAGCTTAATAAGGTTGAAAAACACTCAGGAGTACAGGACCCACTGAATCATAAACAAATTGGTGTAGGCAAAGTTTAAAATTAAAGGATGTTTTCTGAAGCTGAGAAGAGGAAGAGTGCAACTGAGTAACAGCAGCAACCGATGGTCAAAATGAGTTTCATCTGCTGGTTTCCCAGCATCAGTTTCCATGGGATGTGGCAGCTGGCAGGTTCTCTGCAAGACCATTTATTTACTCCCTCCCCATCAGACCCTTTGCTGGAAGTTCATGACTCCCTCAGCGCTGGTGGGGATTAAAAGTAAAGGTGTAATCTATGTGAGAGCTAATATATGTTTTGTACTATAATGAGCCAATATACTATTATGGATCTTGTGGTGAGCTTACTGTGTTTGATAAATATGATCAATAGATGTTATTCCCCTCTGAGATGCCCCCACCATCATCTTTCCATACTCACCTCTTGCCAGGAGTCATTTGGGGATAATTATCCCCACCAAGATCCTACCTCTAATGTGCCCACTGTCTTTCCTTCTGTCATAAATTGGTCTGATAAGATAACAAATCTGAACTCTACTGCTATTATTGCTGTTATTTTACTAGTTCCTTGATCCTAGAATAGGGCTAGCAATCTAATAACTCGTGGCAACTATAGTAAAATTCTATGTACCTAATGAATTTCTCCTCATCAGGTATTTGTGTAACTGATTATTCTTACCTAAGTCTAGGAACAATGTCCTAAGCCTGAATACTCTTCAGCAACACTGTCTACAGCTTTTGTTCTCTGAGAAGTAATGGACCACCTCTTCTTTTTTTTACCAGTATCTCTCAATAATTATAGTTCATTTTGTGGCTTGCTTGATTTTATTTCAATGTGTTCTCCTATTATTTTGAGCTTATTCCCAACAATGAGAGCTTTCAGTGCACCTTCTCCTTCGTTTGAAGGCACTGATGAGCTCTTGATCCTCCACATTGGGATAATTTGTACATCCACCATACTGTAATTTCTTTAAGGACTTGCCAGCTCTTCTGAACTCCTTTTTCAGAATTTTTTTTCCTCATTAAAGTTTCCTGTAGTAAAATCTCACCACCACGACTGTACTTGGTCTCTTCCAGCTTGTTGCCATGCATTCTCAATTGGTCAATCTTCCACGCCTCAGAGAAAATGGACCACCTTATTCACTGACAAAGTGCCTTATTCACTGACAAATCATCTCCTCTCTTCAATTTGAAACAAGATGTGGTATGTTAATGTTCAAGACCAGTAAAAAAAAAATAGAACTGTGTTTCTGTTATGCCAATGGAGTTATAGCTTCAATCATACACTTAGGGATCTTCCTGTATATTCCTGCACTTACTGCATTTATACACAAACATCTGGAGTTTTAAGCTTATCAATTCAGTATGCCCATTCTTGTTCCTCCTCTGATCTCACAATATAAACCACCTCATTCTACATAATCTTTGGTTCCTGACACTTTGTTTCTGGGTGCTGACAACTCTGACTGTTGGGGACTGACTGTGCATGAGGACCTGCAGTGTTGTGTCCAGGCTTGCCCCGCTCTCAGCAAAGGAATTGATGAAGTGGAGCAAATTCAGTGGAGGGCCCCCAGGCTGGAGCCCTTTGAGAGGAGGTTGTGGGCACAGGGTTTGTCCAGCTGAGACGAGATGGTTTGGGATGGGACCTAAGAGCAGTGTACCTCTAAGTGTATAAAGGTAGGTTAGCAAGAAGACCAAGCCAGGAACTTCATGGCAGTGCATGGTTGGAGAGCAAGAGACAACAGGCATGAGCTGAAACATAAGAGGTTCAGACTGGCTAAAAGAAGAAACTTCTTCACATGGAGGAAAGTCAGTCATGGTTCCAGAGAGGTTGTGCAGTCTCTGTCCTTGAGGATGGTCAGCAACCTGATCTGAACCAGCTTTGAGCAGGAGGTTGGACTAGAGACCTCCTTAGGTCCCTTCCAATGTGTATTAGTTTATTATCTGACTTGTTGCCTTCCGAGAATGCCATCAGTCATCAAAGTTGTTGTAAACCATCAAATTCTCCCCTCTCCTCACCTGTGTTGGCACTGGTGCTACATACCCTCACTTGTCCTTGCAAGTCTCCTGGGTTACATTTAGGAAGCCTTTGTGCTTATTGATGTTTCTAAGTTTCACCATCCATTCCTCCTCCTAAGCTTTCTATACCTCCTTTTACTCAAACATGATTTTTTTGCTTTGGAAGGCTACATAGCTCTCAGACTCATCAGTGTGCAGTATGGTGCATAAATGAAATCTTTTCATGACCCTACGCCACAACTGTTGGCACAAGTTCCCAGAGTGCACTTAGGGATCTACTCTCCTTGGATATTTATTTATTTGGAGAAAAAGGAGCACTGGTTTCTCCTGCTCTCAAGATCTACTTGGGCAGAAAATGGTGGAAGAGGGGTGTCCCAGTTTGGGCCAGTGAGGTCAGTCAGTACATCTGTGAAAATCTAGGAATCCTCATATAAAAGGAGTAGCAAACTCTTCCTGTTGATGGAGTCACAGGTGCCCCCAGCGCTAGAAAGTGAGGACTCGGTGCTGGAAGAGGTTCCACACCACCTTATGGATTTTTCCAGGCAAAATTTGCCAAGGCAGATTTTGTTGTCCATCTTCCTTGCAGTAGACTTTCCCACTCCTAAGTCATTGGCCAGTGAGCAACAGAATCAAACCTCTTGAGCACCCTCTTCCTCACATGTACTGGTGCTTGGAAGATGTTGTGATCTTTTAGAAACTCAGGGAGCAGTTCACTGTAGAGATCTTCACCCAAAGGCCCTGCTTCCAAATACAGTGTAAATCCACTAATTCATAGCTATCTCTGGTGCTCAGAGCCTCCTCACAGCAATGGAGAAAGTGTTCTCAAAACTCAAAACGTGTCACAGGCATCTCCCCGTGTCTCCAGCAGCAATTCTGCCTTTGCATCTTTGTCAGGCTTCAAGGACAGTCTTGTCTGTTACCCTTCTAGAAGATGGGTGTGGTCAAAAGGTAATCTGTTGTGGCTTACAACAACAGATGACCAACATGGTCCCACTATGAGAAACAGCAGCAAAGGAGAGAGCTTCTTAATATTGATCTAAATATACAAACTGTCTGCACTACTGATGCCATAACATGGGACAGCCTACAAGTTACTGAGTGATTGGATCAACCTGTTGCAAAGACACAACCACACACCCACCAGCACCACAGCAGGCTGCAGCATCCTCCTGCAACAACTCTCAGTGAAAAGCAGGCAGCCCAAAAAGTGCTTTGACCCACCAGCTCACTCATACCAAAAAGCTCATACAAGCTGGTCCTGCAGCCAAGTGCCAAGTGACCAGCTGCTGTCAGTGGTCACTTAAACAGTGATAAGAGGGTGTAGTATCAAGAAATCCTGGAAAGCCAGTCACCTCTATTGTGCTTGGCCTGCAGATCTCAGGTCTGCCACATTTTAAACTCCAAAATTCTGAACAGTCAAAAGAACTACTGAAGCAGTCAAATCAATTAGTCTCATGTTCCTTGTCTGCAGAGTGGGTCTCATGTAAGACTCCTGTTTTTCTGCCTTCCTTTTTTGCAGCCAGAGAGCCAGAAAACCTGAAGCAATGTGAAATTGATGGGCAAATAATACAGGCAACTTAGAACTAAGCTTCTGAGGCAAGAGAGGATCAGTGCTGTCTTTACAGCAAGACCATAGCAACAGCTGTAACAAGCACCACTGAGCACAGGCTCCATTAGACATGTTAGCATGCACACAAGGTGCTTGTAGCCGTGACAGATATCCTAGTACTCACCAAGCATCTATTTATGGTCCTAAAATCAACCTCTTGCCATCAACCAAAAACTCTGGGGGATACAACAGAAACCTTCATGCTGCCTCAGTTTTGCCATGTGCATACCTTTCCCGAGCCTATGTGATAAATCCAAAGCCAGTGTCACACTAGCAAATACTTCGTCATACTCAGATGGGCAGGATCTCTGTGCTTATGGCATCAGAAGCTCTCGTGTTTATAGGCAGAACCCTTTTTATGTACCAGTAAGCTTCTAAAGAAGGCATTCCCTAACAGAAGGCAATCATTTTTCCCAAGCTGCAAATGGCTCTGCTCACAGATAGATATAGTTATCTAGGTGCTCAAATAAGAAGAGCTAGCTCTGAAATAATCTGCATCCTTGCTGGGGTAAAAAAAAAAAAAAAAAAATAGAGATTCTGATCATTCTGATCATTAACCTTTGAGATTGACACCATATGAATTTGGCAAAAAACTATCTTAACAAGTAAGGCCATAATTAGCATTTAGAAAGAGGCTCTAAGAACTGTGGCACTTGTTTACATTGTAGCCCTGTGAAAAGAAAGTCTAAAGGCTCTGGGCTAAGAAAACCTACATCTGGAAAAATGTCAATGTGGCAACTTAATACCACAGGCTAAAAATTCTTCACTTGAAATTTGCTGAAAACATTAGGAAGTACAATTGATGGAACTTAATTTCATAAAAACAAAATGTGTATTTCTACCAAGCCTGCCCTCGCAAATGGCATTTTTCTATAAAAGTATCTGTAATGAACCCGTGTCAAGATGCCAGCACACTTCTGGCAACACCGACTGCACTAGGTGATTAGAATTTATGCTGTGTAAAATTAACTTTGAGATTAAATGAAAATTATGAACCAAAATGCTAAAGCATTTACATGGCAATTCACCTACGCCATTTGTTTAAAAAGTGCCAAGGCAAGTGAAAATAACGCAGCGCCCTGAAGAGTTCACAGACTATTGGGTCTGGCTATTCCAGCAGCTTCCTTTCCAGCCCCACAGCTCTTCCCACCGAAAACCCAAGGTGTAGTACCTATGTGAAGCCAATGACATACTGAACTGCCTTCATTTCCTAAGACCAGCAGCTGAATAGTTAAGAGAAAATCAGAAAACTTTATCTATAGAAAACAGAAAAATCTCTTGTAAAATCATCAGCTCTCAAGCAGGGGAAAACAGACATTTTGCGGTATTAGTCAGAATTTTTCCTGAAAAATTATGTCATGGGAAGCTTAAGAGTCGAGTGAAAGTACCCACCATCTTCCAAGATCGGAATCTAAGTACTTCACTATTCATATTATTTTGGAGATAAATTTCACCATAGTGAAAAAATAGTTTTCTGAATAGAACACCCAGTTCAGCTCTACACTTTGATTCTGGAATGTACACCAGCAGTCTGCTGCCTACTCCCAGGTTTTGCAGAGTGACATTCTAAATGTGACAATTAAAAAAAAAAATCTAACTATACTCCCAACATTTACTGTCAAGGCACCAACAGAAAAATATATTCTACACCCTAGAATGCTGCTTGTTGCATGAAGCTGTGAAACATGAGGGTTTAACATTCTTTCAAAATAAGCTTATCATCTGTCCTAATTTAATTGTCCACATGAAATGAGGTTGGCATCAAGGTGGGGTTCAGGCTTTTCTCCCAGGTAACAGGTGATAGGACAAGAGTCCTGTTCTCCCCTCACCAACTAATCAAATTGCACATGGGGAGGTTTAGATTGAATATTTGGAAAAAGTTTCTCTGCCAAAAGGGTTGTCAAGCATTGGAAGAGGCTGCCGAGTGAAGCGGTGGAGTCGGCATCCCTGGAGGTATTTAACAGACCTGGCACTTGGGGACATGGGTTAGAGGTGGACTTGGCAGTGCTGGGCTAATGGTTGCACTTGCTGATCTTAAAGGTCTTTTCCAACCTAACCAATTTTACATTATTGTACATCTATCCAATTCAGTCTTTAATCCTACTAAGCCCATGGGATTGAGTTTGCAGTTCTGCATGCCATAAGAAGCACTGTTATCAATTTCAAAGGTGTTGCTTTAAATTTTCCTGACATTGTCTGTATCCTTACAAAAATCACAGTTATTTACTGCTACTTTACACATATTGACATCTGAAATAACCCCAAACATGCTGTATTTGTTCTTGGCCATTCGTTACCCACTTACCTTTTACCGGAGCTATCTTTTTGATACGGGAGAGACAAGGTTGAACGCAGTAATTCTGAATTGAAAAAAACTCTCATCAGTACTATCGTATTTTGTTACGCATTCCACAGCACTGCTTTTCGAATATTTTGGTGGCACTGTAACTCCTGACAGCCACCGAACAGAAGTTTTACTGCGCTAGCTGCTGAACTACTCCTGACAGCTGAATAGCAGTGCATGAGTAAATAGGAATTTTCCTACCCAATACTGTATTGGTAAACATCAGTAATTTCTTAAGTTCTGCCACGTCTGTTCCATTACATTTCTAGTTTTAAGTCCTGCATAATCTAAGTAGCACCATTTCCACCTCATTTTGCTATTGAAATTTGTGTTCTTTTCTCCTATTTATTTTTAAGTGTTAATCAGTGATCCCAGGAGATCTCCAGCATAACTTACTACCAATCTCCATCACTTTTATTCCTATTCTCCCCTCGCCATCTTATCCCATTCCTAGTGCTTCACAGTCCACCTTACTCCACCCTTTTATGGTAGCAGCTTCTCAGAGAATTCAGGCTTTGTGAACATAAAAATCAGTTCCCTCAGACTGTGCTATGAGGTTTTACTGTAATTCTAGCAGACCGAGGGTCAGCTTTTATTGCCTTTTTTTTTTTAATGAACATATCATCCTAGCTTAGGTTGTTTTTTTTTAAAACTTACTACTTTATACAGGTATCTATTCATGTCAGAAGGTTTATCTGGGTTCATTTCACAGGATTTCACCCTTATGCTTCTGTTTTACGACACAGCAACTGTTGTCCATGTAGGGAAAACCTGCTACTTTCTTTCTGAACTTCTTCAGGGCTTCTGGCAGAATTCCACTTAGACTTGCTAAAGTAAGAGTTTCTCTTAATTTTGCAAATTTAAATATTTTCTCTCTTTTTTGAATCTAAAATCTGTTTGGTTTTTTTTTTTAATCCACTGTAGTCTTTCAGCATCCTCTGTGGTGAGAACTGTAGAAATACAATGGTATTTTTGCACTGAAGTCCTTGCCCCTCTTCAATCAGGTGTATTTTCTCCAAAAAAAAAATCAATTACTTTACACATTTTGGAGTAATTCAGGTATGAAAATGGAAGTGTCTTTTGCAAAATGATACATTTGCCCTGCCTATAAAGCAGCACGTTTGCTTCCTTATGCTACAACATTGTGAAGTCAATTTCAAATGAAACAGGGAGCCAGCTTCTCCCTTCTGCGAGTCATTCACAGAGCAGAAAAGGAAATAAAACAGTCTGAAGAGAGAAAAATACAATGGCAAAAATCATAACCCTATGATAACTAAAAGTCACTGAATGCATTAACCCCTCCTTTTTACTCTTTGAACATTTTTATCATTTCTGCTCATGTATTTGATTTGCTGTGTCAGTCCCCATCTTATTTTCTATATTCTACATGTTAAATGCCAACTGCAACACCTTTTTTGCTAGTTTCCTATTGGTTGAATTTCATTTAATAAGGAAGGCTTACTAAAATGAACCTTGTATCTTGTCATTTCCCTCTGGTCCTGTCATGCACTCCTGCTTCTTTTTTTGTTTAAGGAACACAGGTTCCTTTTTAATACGTAACTTTAGTAAAAATACTTTTGCATGGAGCTAGCTCTTCTCAAGTTGTTCTTTTGGCATAGTATCAGAGGAATAAGGTAATTTTTGTCACCACCAATTAAAAAGTTTTACGAAACAGGACTGTTATAAAACAATTAAACCTTGGAAATGCAGTAGTCTCTAGGAGGGAAACCCTGGAGGAAATTCTGCTTATTAAAATTGCTATTTTAGTTTCCATTAAAAAGGAGAATAAGACAACAGAAGATGGGTTGGCAAGACAAATTATTTCTTAATGTCAGTTGAGCTTATTTCAAATGAGATAACATATCTACACCAGGTTGGGTTCAACACATTTTTGCCTCGTCAACTCATTTATCTAATTCAGTCATCTTGATTATAGCCTCATGGACCTTCATTTTCAGAGGAAGAATTTCTTAACAAACAACCTACACAACACGCTGATTACTGAACAGTTAATTCTAATTAACTTGGCTATGGCAAGAGAATTTTGATAAAGTCCTAGACTGCAAATACAGTTTGGTTATTCTGGCCAAACGTCTTTAAAATCAAAACCCACAGCAGAGTCTCCAGATGAGACATCAGAGTGATAGGGATCTAATTTAAAGAAACAAATGAGAAAATTAAAATCACAAATAATTTATTCTTCCGTTAGAATTGATGGAGTACAGTTTTAAATAGCAATGAAGTACACAGTGGTGGAAAATTGGCACAGAACCTACAAGCTTTTAATTCATAATAATGTTCCTCATGCCTTATCTGTTCAAACCTTGATGTGTAATTTCTATTGACTTTAAGAAAACTGTTTTCCCTTTAAAAAGAATGCACAAATTGAAAATCTTGTCTTCAATGTATGTCATACATGCTATGAACACCAGTTTTTCTTCTTCCCCCTGAACACTGATTGCCAACTGAAAAAAAACAAAATATTATTTTACTCCTGGGTTAATTTTAAGTTTTATCATTCATAAAAGTTGCCAGGGATTCTTGAATGCATATATTTCTGCAGAACACAATATCCATTTCTTTATCTGATACACAGTTGCAGGGCATCAGTTTGAAAACCAATTTTTTTGTGTACTATTGTTATTGATCAAGGTGCTGCCTCTCACTCTCCCACATGCAACACTGTAAGCATTAATACAGTTCAAAACAAAATTTGGCATTTGCCTCACCAACAGGTTTTATACTTGATGTTACAAAGCATCCCCTTGGTCTCATGTAAACCAATAAAAAAATGGACACAAACAAAAATGCCCCCTTTCTAAAGTTACTAACTCCCAGTCAGGAAAGCTGTCCTGGTTCCGGCCAGGATGGGGTTAATTTTTGCAGTAGCCAGGAGGGAACACCTCATGTTCCAGGGACCCTTCCAGGTTGTGTAGCTTCGGGTGGAAACGGGCTCTGCACGGTGAGCAATCAACTGCGTGTGAATCCTTCACCTCTTTCTTGCACCCTCTGGCACTGGTACTGTTACTTTCGTTTTCTAATTTCATTGCTGCTTCCAGTAAATTGTTCTCCCAAGCCGTGATCTCTGCCTTTTGTGCCTCCAATTCTCCTCTCCAGCCTGCCACAAGGGAAGGGAAGGGAGAGTGGGGAGCAAGCGAGTGGCGCGTGGTTTGGGGTGTGTCAGTGGGAAGACTAAAATTGGGGAACACCCTTCCTAAACCACAACGAAAGTTTAGATAGGTTTTACAAAGTCCTCTAGGCTATTTTGATACATACAAATTATTCAACTAAAGGTTAAAATACACTTATACAATACAGTCCTGTTCTCCATATTCTTTTTCAAGTTCTTTGCATATTCCAGCCAAGTAAAATTAACACTTGTCATTTTCTTTGTTATTGCAATTATTAAGAAGGATTACAGCTTGCTTATGCAAAGCTCTGACAAAACACTTGAGAAATAAAACCCAAATGTTTATCTTGTTACCCAAAAAATGTTGCAGAAAATTGTCAAACTATTTTAGAAACAATTTTTACAAAACTGCTTCACTCAGAAAAATTGGAAAGCTTAAAAAATTCATCTTTGCACAAGACTATATTACACTGTCCTTAATTATGTTCCCATTTAGACAACTGGGATTCTCAATCGTTGTACGTGAACCCATCAGTGACATAGAATGCTCTCCATCTTTTCACTGTTATCTTTATTGTACACCATTTCGAGACTAATACAATCAAGCATTTACCATGCCTCTACCCATTTTTAACAGTAGATTTGTTATCCTGCCCAGCGAGTAGTGTACTGTCTTGCATATTCACCACATGAAAAACATAATATACAAAATATTGCTGCTGTAAAAAGTGTGCATTTCCCCTTTCCCCCTACAAAAAAAATCTGTGGAAAAAATATTAAATTCCCATAACCTTCATAAACATACAAAGCTGTTCGCACCTCTCAGTCTGTAACAGTCTATTTGACATACAATTCTCAACTCACTGCAAATTGTTATATCACAGATTTTCTGTCCAATATTGCCATCTAGAGTAGAGATGTGAAACTAGTTTCTGAGAATCTACAGTCTTTAACAATTAACCCATAAAGACTGTATACTGTAAAACAGCCACAAGATTTTTCCAAAATCTAGATGGAATGGGAGGTTCTCATCTCGGGAAGATGTCCACAGTGCTGAGGAGACAATATGGCTGCTAATAGATTTTGCCTACCGGAATGTGAGTATTTTTTCACTGTTGATAATTTCCATATTGACCCTAAAAAAAAAATTCAAAATACATAATCAGACCACAAGACATATTTTCCTCTATTAAAAACTGTAATTGGAAGACCATCCAAATATACTGTGATGTTAAAAGGTGGAAAGAAATAAAAGTAAATGATACACTGATATAAGTAACTGCTGTAGTTTCATATCACTAAAAATACTTTGTGCTTTAACGTAGCAGTAAGACCAATGACATGAATTTAGGGCCAGGAACCTAATTTGATCAAAAGAGTATACTTTTACATTCAATAGCCTGCTGTGAAATTAGCAGAACTTCACCAAAAAATAGAAGATGGGGATTACTTCCCACCTAAACTTTGAAAATTATTTCAAAAAGTCAAGGTCACCTAAATTCAAAGTAATTTAGGAAACTAACCATGACACAGAGATACCTAAAATTATTAATTTATCAAGCATTACAGAATAATGGTACATGTATTTCAAAACCAAGGCACATCCTGGTGAACATGAAGAACTAGTCCACATATCCTACAGGAAGCAATTATTCCAATAGATCTGATACACAGAATTACCACCCTTATTGAAATTCTCTATTTCTTTTGACAAAATGTCATGTACTGTTAGAGGTGGACAGAGGTGAAAGCATCAATGCTATAAGCTTACCATGATCCTTCACCATGGGGTTCAAGGCTTGCAGAAAGAAGTACTGTGCTAGGAAGTGAACATGCTCCAAACTGTGATCCTGCCACCATTCCATGTTAAGTACCACCACAACAAGGCAGCATTTTACATTTTAGTTTGATGTTGCAATGTCAGTTATGTTGCATTATAATATAACAATCAGTCATGAAGAAGAGTTTCACAACAGCTACCAGATGAGAATTTAAGCAGTGCAATACCTATGGGAATGGCCAATATGAAAGAGAGTTCTTCTATAATTGAGTTTCCCAGTGGAACTTAAGACTGCACAATCTGGAGGAGCACAGCCTATCAAAAGAGAGGGCTATCCCACTTGTACTGCAAGGAAAGCTGGAAAAAACCTGGCAAATTGCGATTAAGTTTCCTTGACCCTATACTGGCCACAAGCAAAAAATGTTCCTGTAGCTTATTGTTTTCAGAAGAAGCTACTGGGTCAGTGCATAAACATTTTGTTTATCTGTTAAATAATTAAAAGAAACTGCATCTCTAAACTACCATACTGAAAGAGTTTGTTCCTTCTTCCTTGTCTTTTCTGATTTCTGTAGAAAGAAAGCCAACTGTTCTTTAAAATCGTGGGCAATTCTCACTTCCTCAGAAAAGTTTTTTTTGAAAGTTCTACCAATCTTCTACTACGTATCAGGATTTTATTTAGATATCAGAACTTCCAAATTTATCATTTAGTTAATCTTTATGTTGTTTATACCAAGGAAAGTAACTGTGTACATTTTAATGACGTTTCTGAATGATTTATAGTGGAAAGTTTGTGTTTTTACATGTTAGTATCTTTTACAGGAAAAAAACCTGTTTCATCCTTTAATTCTAAGGTTTTTTTACAAGAGCCCTTCACTACAACTCTAGCCTCAAGTTCTGGTGGTAATTGTTTGTTTTAAACTTGTCTTAGCACTGATAAGAATGAAGCAGTTGATTTTCGGGTCACTTCTTTCCCATGTTCACTGCCTCCTTATACTGCTCAGAGAAAATCTGTGCAAAACCAGGTTTCATGTCTCCCCATAAGCTCTGCAGCTGAAGGACCTCAGCTGCAAGCCTGAGGTGCTTTTGCAACTGAAGAGAAAGATTAGGATTAGGATTTGTGTTTGTGGAAAATAAATTCAACCATTTCTATTGCAAAGCAGTAATAAAAAATCATCCACCATGAGATTTAGAAGCCTCATCTTTCATATTAGTCATTCACCATCAGGCTATGAAACATATCACCTTAATTTTTAAGGTCCAAAAATACTGCTGGGAAGGCCTCACTTTGCCAAACTGCATTAAAACTCAGCAAACTCAGGAGAGAATGACTAATTACAATTCCTTACAAATGATCCTTGGTAACTCACCAAGAAATGAACTACATGAGAATTGTACGTACATACCTGAAAGACCATGTCCTCAAATTCATTAGTTTAAATGTCCAGAATCTAAGATTATCAACTGAGTGTGTAAGAATCACAACTTTCTCATCCAACAAAAGAATACCTGGTCATATCCGTAAGGCCTCTGCTGTGGTGGCTGTGGTGGCCCAGGCTGCGTGGGTCTGTATCCCCCATACTGCTGTCCTTGTCCTTGTGGGTAATTGGGATACTGAGGCCCTGGACCACTCTGAGAGGGGCCTGGGGATCATTAAATGAAAAAAAAAGAAGACTGCTTAAGATGTGGGAAAGAAGAGAACAGTAAAAGCACTGATTTTTACAGTTAACCAGGACTAAGAAATATTACTACTGTGAAATTAGGTCTTTTGAGTGGCCACCTTCTCCCCCTGGAAAGCAGGGCCTGTGCTCCAACCACGGAAACATTTACTTTTATTTATATATTCATTATTTAATATCAATGCATGTAGTTCCACATACAAGGTCACAGGACAGAGAAGAACAAGGCAAGAAACGATAAACATGAGCCCTTTCCAGGATTTAGGAAGGCAGTCTCCCGATGTACGCTGCTTCAGTTCCAGAATTTTCTAATGCCAGGAGCAGCCAGATAATCAGCCATGTTCAACATCTGGACCTTTTGAAGAGACCAGCAGTACTGTGCTGCCAGAAAGTGAAGCAGGCAATCATGGACGGGGCAAGCAAGTTATACTTGTATAAAATGTGAGATGTGACAAGCAGTAAAAGCTATTGTGAGATGGAAAAAAGCATCCTCTATTCCACACTCCTCTGGGAATATTAACTTTCCAGAAAAAGGCTAGGAAAAAACCCAAAAGTTTGACTCCAGTCTTTTTTTGTCTGTAAAAGAAGTAGCTCTTTTGCAAGTACAACTTTCTGTTACTATTCACAGGGACTCGGCCTGTCTACCACTGGAAGCTGCACATTACCACCATCAGGCAGTGCAGCCATGTTCCAAACAAAACTATCCTCATCCCCTCCCCTGGGAGAGATGGAGTACTCTGTATTTCAGTGGCACTCCCTAGGAATCCTTTGCAGTGGACACCACAGCTTAAAAACTGGGTCTCTATTTTTCAGAGCTGAAGATGTACAGCTCTTCAGAAGCGCTTTCTTTAAAACAAACCAATCCTTTTTTTCCCTCCCCTCAGAAGAAACAGATGTGTTTTAGCAACTGTGATTCAGTGCTACAGAGGGCTAGTTTTAGCTAAAGGCAATGGACATTAAGACGACATCAGCTGGCAACTCTTGCAGTAACTCGGGATCTGTAAGACAGTGAAAAAGATGACCTGGAGAAGAAAAGCTCCATAAGCTATTACCATTCTCCTCAGGTCTCAAATTCCCTTGAACTATGCAGTTTCAGTCTTCCACAGTGAAACAAAACCTTAAAGATTGATAGTAATGACTGAGATATTGATTTATTTTTGAAAATTAGAAAGCAATTAAATATTAAATTGAGCAAGAATACAACATCTTAAAAGTGCTGTGTTCATCTGACAAATGAACATGGGTTTATTTATTCATGGTAATTCTTTATAGCTGAATTCTAAATATTCATTGACACATTTCATAGAAAAAAATGGAACTTCAACAACAACTTCTGTTAGAAAACAGAAATTGAAAAGTATGTTATTCTGTTTTACGAATTATGTTAGGTAAGTGGCTCCAAAAGATTTCCTAATCCCTTTTCTTCTAGTATTTCTTAAACCTAAACTTTCAGAATAAATCAGATTTTATTTCTTTACTTACAAAGTTCAGAGCAGTGATCTACATGGACCTCCAGTCTGATCTTCAGTCTGTTCCTATATTATGTTTAGTAGAATGTAGGTACAAGTATTACCTTAGAACTCTCAATTCATCCATAACCTCCAGAAGTAGAACACTCGGTAAATCTCAGTGGATCCTCTTGAAACTTAACTCTGTCTCAACATAACTGGATTTCATATGAATCTGGCATTTATCTACACGGCAAACAAACGACCCATGCATTTCCTCCCATACACACAATGCTGAAAGCTTTAGCATTTAAGCCTGCAAAAAAGCTTAAAGCTAAAATACATGGAATTTATGGAATTTCAGAGATTCCTTCTTCTGTGATAAATATGTATAGCTTTACAGTGTGCAAGCAAGTAAAACTTAAAAGAGCAGTCATTTCAGTATGCTCTTCTGACACAAAGTTTTTTAGAATTAATGCACAAAAATTACATACTACAACTTTAAGTTTCCTTTTTGGGAGGTTTTCCTTAAATCCAGGGATTTGTGGCAGAGGATTTCTCATTCCTGCTGTGTGTCAGAAGGTTTGGACTACTAGTGCAAATTTATAAGGCACAGTCTCTTTAAAGCTGCATTGTCAATGCTTACAGTCATTTCTCTACTGATCAGTACAAGAATTTGAAAATAATGATTCATATATGTTGAATATAATATGAAGTTTTAAACTAGTTTTTAAAAGACTGTTTTAATTGGCAAATCAAGATATGAACGGGGTTGTCATCTTTGCGAGTGCGTTCACCTACGGAAGACAGAAGAGAGCAGAATCTTTCTGGGTCCTTCTAAGGACCTACAGACACCCATTACAATGCTGTTTAGTCACCTTCAGTTTTCTGTGCTACCACACTCTCCTAGACTGCCAGCAGATCTAATTCCTAAAAGATGCCACCTTCCACATTTTTTCGTTTCGGCCCAGTGATATTGCAGGCACAGAGCTGTTCTGTGCAAGCCTGACCTCTGGACACAGTCAAACAGGGATGGAATAACACGCAACAAGGGTCTCTCTTAGTCCTTTCTGTGACAGCTGTCTGTGTCCTCAGGTTCTTACCATAACCCTGCTGTTGTCCTGGATAGCCTTGTTGGCCGGGATATTGCTGCTGTTGTGGTGGATAACCCTGCTGTTGGGGTGGTCCTTGATATGCATCTTGCTGCTGACCATATTGCGAGTTTCCTGTAAGATCATTGCAAGAAAGCAGAAACTCATAAAGACACCTATTTTATTTTTTTTTTCCTTCTAAGATGCACAGCCAACAACACAAGAACAAAATGAAAATGCAATATTGATTTCAAAAACTGAACAAAACAAAGAAAACTCAAACCAAACAGAAGGAACTCGGCCAAACAAACTGCAGTTAAAGCCAATTTTGCAAAGTTGAACTGCAGCATTTTCAGCATCTCTGCCAAACGAGCATTACATTTACTGGAACATCACAGTCATAAGATCATGACTATGCTAAATAAAATAAAAAAAAAAAAAGACAAAATTAAGGACAGCTACAAGAGCACAGACTAGCTACACAAGATCAGCAAGCTGTTTCCTAACGGCACTATAGTTATACAAAATATATATACACACACGAAAAGATATACAACTGAACCAACAAATTTATGTTTAAATAAAAATTTCCATTGACGTAAAAAAAAAAAATCTCTAGAGTGTTTTAGTCATTTTACTGTTGTTAGAATGGCAAGTTGTGGTTATATATTTTAGGTGTTTGCAAGAAATTATTCTGAAGGCTTCAAGTTCCCTGCCATTTCCAAGACAGCCAGCAACTAGTATTCTACAAGAGCTTTGCATGGGTATAAGTTGTGTTGTGCAAGAATTTCTGTTCCCGTTGAGGGTGGGGGAGGAAAGGGAATGTATGTGCGTATGTGTGTGAAGGTATATAGATACCTCCTTCGTAGTAATGTTGTGAGGAATCCTCATAAGGCCTATCGTAGCCTTGTTCAGGATACGACGGTTGCTGATAACCGTAATCATTATGACCTACATCAATTCGACAAGAGACAGGAAGAAACGTTAATGGCCTCTGAGTGAAAACCCTAAAAATATTTCATTTCTCAGAAAAATGAAAAAAAAAATTTCAACTGGATATACATGAAAAAGAATTTTCAATTGTATTAGCCAAAGACTTATATGATTTCCTTTCATATTGAATTAACATGTGACGGGGGAAAAAAAAGGCTTAATGCAGTAGTTCTAGAAACATCACAGCAAGGGATGGTCTTAACCTTCCGATAATCCTTGTTGGGGGAGTGGGGGGGGAAGTACTTCATCTTTCACTCAGAAAAAAAATGAAAGCATTTAGGCCTTTCACATGTAAATAACCTGAATTAAATTAGAATGAACAAAGAAAGCAATTATCATACTTTGTCTAACACCTGTTCTGCTGATCTCCAATTCAAAAGCATATGCTAAAAGCAGTGTGAAATATAACAAATAAAGCTCAATGAAGTTATGAACCATCATCTACATTAAATTCTGTTTTTAAATGACAGAAATATAACACTCTCAACGTTTTCCCTACAAACAGAATTCCTACTTAAGGTCTTAAGAAAACCTTTCCTCTTACATTCCAGTCCTGAGCAGATTCATTACAAACAAACCTTTCTATTCAGAGACTACAGGCATCTCGGATTAAGAAACCAATATATGCAGTAAGCACCCCACCTGTTGTTGGTTTTAGCACACATATTTCGTCTTATAGATGATCAAAACATATCTTATTGCTAACTTGGTCAAGAATACCTGCCAAAATTTTGTTTACATTTGAAATTAAATCACAGAAATTTGGAATACAATTTTTAAATAAAAGTAAGGAAAGGAGGAAACAGTTCTAAAACTCAGTGATTTTGTTATCAGGTCTGCATCTGTACAATATGTCATTGACTGAATCTTACATACATACATAACCATTAAAACAAGTCTTAAAACATATGCTCCTTGTATTCTACATAAGAGTAATAATGAGGTAATGATAAACATGACTCTTTAGAAGGAACAGATCTTAGAAGTAACCTGTGCTGCCAGAGAGCTGTTGGTGGTAACATCAAACTGCCCTTACTAGAGTAAATTGCCTGTAACAGTTTAGTGTTCATGTGTGTACATAAATGTTCCAAAATGAAAGCTGAATAATTACCAGTTAATGCAACTTGTAAAATAACTCTGCACATGCATCTCTAGAAACTAACACATGTAAGCTTGTACAAATGTGGCTTGATGCATCTTAAAATCCATTTAATGGAAATTAAATTCAAACAACTGACTGGTATCCCTTTATTTGCAATGAGTAGTTGCTTTGGCAATTACACAGCTTAGCTTTCTATACATTTTTTAAACATTAACATCTACCCCATTTCTTGAACTTCGTAAGATACCATTAAGTTGCACACATGGTTATCACAGTAGTCAGGAGTCAGCATCTTTGTTCTCCCAGTCTCTGCTCAGCCTGAAAACAAGTTAATTTCAACTTTTCTAACTTATAACACAATTGAATAGCCTTCAGCACTACATATTCCAAGAGGCAGGAGGACAGATTTATGAAATTCAAAGTTTCAGTCTTGTCTTGAAAGCACTGAGGGGACATCTAAAGAGGATTCACATTTCCAATATCCTCAGGGCAGGGACCATTTTATTCCTATATAAATGTTAAACTGAAGGCCCATACCATGTCAGCAATAACACATTTGTGCGACTTACATGAAAACTAAACACTAAGTTAAAAAAAAATAGAGTCTTTACAGAAAAAACCCACATCTTTTCAGCAAGTTTTTTCAGTTCAGTAAAATTTTTAATAAAAGGATATCGCCCCCTCTCTTATTGATAATAAAGTTATGACTGTTTAAATTCATCTCAATTATACTAGATATACTAAGGAATTCTCCATTCTTTGAGAGAAACCAATTATTTCCATTCATTTTGAAATACCATAATGTTAGAGTTTCAAATGGGAATAATACAAATTACATGCTTTAAGTTGTAAATTTAACTAGTCATAGTAACTTAAACTGTAGTAACAATTCCGAATTTGGAAGGTTTTGTAAATGTGAGGTATGATATCCAATTACTATTCTCGCCTCATCCCCTAATTTTGGGCATATGACTACATTAGTATTGGGCAGGTATAGAAAATGGGAAAGTTAACATTTATGAGAGATTACCATCAGGGTAATATTGCTGGTTCATGCCTTCTGGAGGACCTTGTCCACCATGACTGTATTGGTCCCCATAATAGTCTTCCTGGCCTGAGTACTGCTGTGGTGGGCCTGAAAAACCACAACCAGTCAATACGTAAATAACTTGTTTTCTCTATTATAAAGCCTGCTAATTTCTGAGTTTAGTATGAGAAATATTTCTCAAGTGTATTACCCACCCATATTGTTGCATTACAGACAACATATGTAATCTGGTTTAGTTAAAAAAAATAAGTAAATGTATCTATGTACATATACAAATACACAGTTGTTTGGCTGCACTAGACTGAGACTATATATATCAAACTTAAGTTTTGAGCTCATTTTAGGAATATGTGTATAACAGACTAAGGTGTTAAAAATAAAATTATTCCTTGTTGAAAAGGACTAAAAAGAAAAAAGAGACTCAATATTGTGGAACTTTGTTCCTTTGTTTGTAATTGAATGAATTCAGAACCAAGTAGGTACTCTGTTCCTTTTCTGTACCTATCATTTAAATATCAAAACAGAATTCTGCATCAGCATATCTGAGATGCATAATTTCAGAATGCATAATCTCAGAAAGAACCAAAGGAAAAAGTAAACTTGTCTTCACATTTCATGGTGATAGCAGTAATCTCTTGCTGCAAGAACCACCCTTAAAAAGGGTAACAAAAAGAGTGTACAAAGTCTCTCACACCAAATTACATGACAGAAGTTTGGTGTAAGCAAGAACGTGATGTAAAATGGTTTTAAACATGGTTATTTAAAATCAATGTAAAAAGACTGATGTGAATTCCTACCTTGCTGTGGTGGCCTGTATGGAGGAATCTGTCTCTGCCCCATCATGTGATTTCCTTGGTTGACCTGGCCCATCATTCCCATCGGCGGCTGCTGCCCTTGGTAATGCTGGCCACCTGCCTGTGGCATGTTGTATTGCTGGGAGGGAGGCTGCTGGTGCATCATTGGACCTGCAAAAGGAGAAGCAGCAAAAATGTCAAATATGCAAAAATGATTTGTGATTAAACCTTGCCAAAAGAACATGGAAAACCCAACCTTTAAAAATGGACCAAAAAACGCTCTGTATATCCAGTGCTCTGATAAGGGTTTGTTGTTTCTGGACACATTTCTGCATTTCTGCAAATGTAGGTGAAAAATTCAGTAGCCAAACTACAAAACAGAAGTCAGCCTAAATACGGTTGCTTTTTAGATTATTTTTCTTCAAAACCACAGACATTAGTTTACACATGCACAAAGATAACTGGAATACTTTTAGCATTTTTTGCTTTAAAAAATATCTTCCAAAAAATTGTAGGTGAAAACCTGATGGTGAAACCTTGGTAAGTCATAAAAAGATTATTTAACATTTGTGATCTCCTCAGAGCATAGTTTCAATACACACATAGTTGCTGTTATATTCCATCAACAAACCACTAAGCTGTTATCACAAAATCATCAATTTTATTTAGCCTGTAAAGACAAACCATGTGAACCAGACAGGCAATCACACAACAGGCATACACAGAAGGCCCACAGAACACAGGCTCTGCCTGACACTGAACAGTCTTAAACAGCCTGTAACAAAAAAATCTTCTTTCCTACCAAGTTGCACCAAGTTTCCAGGAACCACAGGAAGAGACCAGGAGAGATCAAGTACTGTCCATGTTTCATCGACTGAGAAAATCTGATTAAAGTTGTACTTGGAGAAATGCAAATTTCAGTAATGAAAACAGACAGTTAAAGAGCACCCTACTGACACCACACAGCAATGAAAATGATGATTACACCATTTCATTATATGAGATTGTAGGTTAGACTGATATAATGTTTAACAAAGAACAGCCTCTGTGCCTCCTCTGTAGTACCACTTCAGAAAAGAGTTATTCCAGTATCAAAAACATGAGGAGGAAAGAGTTGTGACAAGGAGCTAAACTTTTTTAAAAAACAGATTTTTGTAATATATTAATTCAAACCACTTAACACATACTATAATGGCGAAACCCCAAGCTTTTTTTGCCTTTTGAAAAAAGAATTTATTTTATAAACTACAAAGACAAGAAGAAACTAGCAGCCTCACTAAAAACTAAAACAAATCATGATATCAAACATCAAACTAGCAGAGCCACTCCTAAGTGCCATCCAAGGAGAAAAAGGAAGATATCACCTACTTTCCGTATGCTTAGATTTTGCCATTCCATTTAGTATTTTTAAATAACTAGGTGCTGGAGCAGAAAGTCCTGTGTGAAACTACAGTACTGGAAAAATACGTAGATACCATTAAGTGACTGGATTTATACAGGCAAAGGAATATGTAGTCACTTAGATCCTGTCTATGCAGAGTTATGAGGGAATGTTAAGACAAATTAATTAATGGTATGAATTCAAAGTGTGTTAGTTAACTCCCATTAAACCCCTGTATGAGATCTCTCACTGAGAAGTAAAGTGGCCTAAGCTTCATTTTCCTCTAAAGATAAATATTGGCCACTCTTAAGAAGATCCAGTTATGCTTCTATACTTCATTATGGCAAGTTTCTGTGTCCCGATTTTAAAGTAAAAAAACAAAAGGGTTAATTGAGATGTACTTATTTTAGTTATTGGCAAAATACATTTCTTTTTTCGATGTTCCAAACGAGCAGATAATTTAGATTATTCCATTTCACTGCTCCTCTGTTTGAAGGTACCGAGAAACATTAGGCAGTCTTGAAAAAAAAATAGAAACTTGTTGCCATAATAGTCCTAGATCTCAAGAAAGCTTGTTAATTAACAATATTAATATTAGTCACAATACAATGTGATAAAATGTGTTGGGTCCCCATGGTGCAATGTAGAGATTTTCTGTTTGCTTTTTAAATTAGAACTTCATTAACGCTTTGTAGAGCCACAATGAGAATTCACTACCCTGCATCAGGCTGTGTGTTGTGTTCATAACAGACAGCCTGGCTTCCTTCCAGTTTAGTTCTTCTTATTAAGAAGATACCTAAAAGAACCACCATGGTCTCTACTGCCTCATGGAACACAGCCATTCTATGCAGTAGTTTTGAGGGATGAGGGAACTTTGAATTTATTCTTCCATTTGAAAAATCTAGCCTAGGAGAAATCTACATTTATTCATCGTGTAATACTTAATATGACATAAAATCCCAAAACTTAATAAAAACTTAAGAACTATTAATTCATTATCTACTTGGATATGGACAAACTTGAGAAGTGGGCTCAAGAGAACCTCATGAAGTTCAACAAGTCCAAGTGCAAGGTGCAGCACCTGGGTCGGGGCAAACCCAGATGTGAGTACAGAGTGGGAAACTGAGAGCAGCCCTGAGGAGATCTTGAGGGTTTGCATTGATGAAAAGCTGGGTATGATCTGGCAATGTGGCCCTGCAGCCCAAAAAACCAACTGTATCCTGGGCTGCATGAAAAAACATGGCCAGGAGGTCAAGGGAGGTGATTCTGCCCCTCTACTCTGCTCTGGTGAGATCCCACCCACAGTGCTGTATCCAGCTCTGGGATGTCCAGCACAGGAAAGGCACAGACCTGTCAGAGCGAGTCTAGAGGAAGGTCACAAGGATTATCAGAGGGATAGAGCACCTCTGCTATAAGGAAACGCTGAGAGAGCATGGATAAGAGAAGGCTCTTGGAAGCCCTCATTGTGGCCTTCCAGTATTTTAAGGGGGCTTATAAAAGCGAGGGAGATGGACTTTTTATACAGGCAGATAGTGACAGAACAAGGGGCAATGGTTTTAAATTGAAAGAGGGCAGGTATAGATCACATATTAGGAAGAAATTCTTTACTGTCCGGGTGGTGAGGCACTGGAACAGGTTGCCCAAAGAAGCTGTGGATGCCCCATCCCTGGATGTGTTCAAGACCAGGATGGATAGGGCTCTGAGCAACCTGAGCTAGTTGTAGCACAGGCAGGGAGACTGGAACTAGATGATCTTTCAGGTCCCTTCCAACCCAAACCATTCAGTGATTCTCTAATGCTTTCTAATATTTGTGGCACATAATGTTACATTTTTTTACCTGAAACACAGCTCTTGAATCTCCGACCAGGTCACAACACACTATATCTGGTGGAAGTAATGATCTCTTCCAGACCTGGAGATAAGACTTTCATATACAAAGCTCACAAAACTGTGAGCTGCAAGACAATGCTCACTGCTTTCAAAAACTCTCTATAGAAACTCTTTTTTTGTGAATTTCTAAAATTATTTAACCCAAAGAGAACAAAGTATCTGATTTGTACAGAGTTCAAAATGCATCCAAAGAAATACTGTGTTAAGATTATCTCTGTAAAACGTGCAAGTACAGAATTTAACTAGCCTAGAACACACATTTTTGTTTAGTAGGTGTAGACAACTTTGAAATGAGCAGTTGAGGAAAAAAAAAAACTTCTGCTCCAGCCAGTATCTCATAAGGAGGCCTCATGTACAGAGAAGAAAAGGTATGTGCATTAAAGCAAAAATGAACTACTACCTGATCTTCTTGTAAGCACAGTGACACAGCGGCAGTTTCCTTTACAGGAAAGGACTTTTGGAAACTGATAACCTAGTCTTCACACAGGTAAGATAAACAGAAAGAAACAGAAATACAAACTGCAAGTAGGTCCCAAATAACAAATCTGAGACTAGAAGTGCAGAGGATGAAAGAGCTGAAGAAAAGTTTAGTGGTTTCAAAATGTCTCCTTAGCCATCATCCCTTATGCTGAATCTCAGATACTGGTGGGAAACGCTATGGGAGGACAAGAATAACTGCTGATGTGGCTGAACCTTCTGAAGAAGCAGAGAAGTGAGGAACCACACTCACAAATGAATTGGTGACTCTGCTGTTCTGACTAAAGAGCTATGGGAACAGGTGGGTATGACCAAAAAGCAGTAGTACAAGCTATTGTTTCTTCAGTGTTCCAAATTACGCTGGTTATGTTGCTCAGGGGTCTATTCTTTAGGCATTTCACAATGTGCACTTGGCACGGATGAAGTAACTGGATATCCGTAGCTAGAGTATCAGCAAAGCCCACCATGCTGGACCTACCATGGTCAATCTCATCACTGTGTCTACTGTTACAAAACTAACAAAATATGTATCACTGCAGCAGCCCTCAGCAAAAATTTTTCGCTGTTTTTCTACATGTCTAAAAAAATGCTTGTTTTTTACGTGATGGTTTTAAGTCTTGTGAGAGCTATCTTAGAAACTATACTGTAGGGTCAATTTAACTTGACAAATACCACAATTCAGATGTGCTTAGTCAAATGAACCACCATCCTAAAGGTGTTTTAACACCAGATGCAGTTTAAACATTATCTCAAAAGACCTTGAGGATACAAAACTTTTTGCTACTCCTAATGTAAAATTTAGGCTGCAAATTAAAGACAGTAGACACACTCCTCCACACTAGCTTACTCCACAAACTTTTCATCTCAAACCAAACCATAATTTCAGGTATCATTTAAAAAAAACTAGTCCATAAAATGTCATACAAAAAATTCCTTAGTTACCAACACTGCCTTTCATGTTTTACCCTAGGGAAAGAAGATGAAAGCACAAGCTCTGTGGCAGCTGTTTATATCTTTTGGTTTTTCTTGACAAGACTACAGTGTCTTCTACAGCTAGACATCCTACAAATCCAGCTATACCATGACGGTGTTTCAGAATGTGCAGGCAATTTTATTTCCCTTTAATAGGTTAGATGTCAAACCTGAGACTGCCCCACTTTCTCTGTAACATCTTGACTACTGTAAGCAGTCAAGGTACTGAAATCTAACCGTCTCAGCTTACCTGGGAGTGAACAGATGGCAAGACATTTGCAAAAGGTACTCAAACTCAGAAATCACTTTATCCTGGTTTGCCACACCCTGAATATGTTTATATTTTAGCTAACATTGGATGTTCCTATCTTTATGTTCCTTTATGTAGCAACAAAAGAACAGGAATCTGCATCTGCCTCATCTCTACTCTTTCCATAGCTTCGTATTTGCTTCGTGTTCGCCTGTAAGTGAAAGAGCTCTGGAATTTTAATGGATTTTTTTTAAAGTTCATATAAATGAAACTGTTATTAAAAGCACCGGATTTGACAAGTGGTCTCCTGCAAATGACTGAGTCAACGTGATGTTATCCTGAGAGATCACATGTAAATTAGTTCCCTTTCCTTACCACAGGCAACATATCATATAATGCTCATTAGAGACTAGGAGCTTGGCAACTTTACATCAAACTCTTCTGGCAAGGGGATGGAATCCCAGCAAAAGGATCTGAGAAACGCAGTCTCTGGGATGCCCATATGTAGCAAAAGTATCTGAGAAATAGAGTTTCTGAGATGGTCAAGCTACAATTTCTTGGTTCTTACTTGTAAAATGTATTCATTCTACAATTAAATATTATTCCCCGAGTGTGAAAGATTTGTTCAACATAAAAAAAAAAGAGGAATTCCCATGCAAGTTTCAGGTTTCAGAAAAATCATGCTTACATCTCCCCTCTAAAAAGTCAAAAATTGGCCACACTTGGAATTTTTTTCAACCTAAGTAGTTTACCACACACAGGAAGAAATATACCCATAAGAACATAGTTTCTTCCACATTCATCCAGTTCCTTCTGCTTCCTATCTTTTCCAAAAAGGTAACCAATATTCCTTGCAGATGTCCCAGGCTGCTTTAATAACTTTTCAGTGAACAGTCATCTACAGAATCTTCCACTTAAAACATTCTGCTTTCTAAGTCCAAAATTACTTGAATTCCTCTTTTAAACGAGACTGACTATATAAAATCAATACCATGAAAACTTTGCTTCTCATTTAAGGTATTCCTCTGGCTAGCATTTTATAACTAGTGCAAATCAATAATGAATACAAAGTGAATACAGGAAGTAAATCCAGCAAAGAGTTCTGTTACTATGCATTTTATTTCTCAATTAGCACTTTTTCATTTTTTTCTTGCTAACACCATCTGCCTCACAAGGTGTATATACAGCAAGATGTTTTGGTAGCAAGTGCACATAAAAAGGTTATGCTAAAGCTACCCAAGTTAGATCAAGTCTTTCTGAGTGTTATGATGGCTTTATATATTATATCATAGTATGGCTTTTTCCCCTAGAAGTACTGGCTTCATTCAGTACAATAGGTATTACTCACTGAAAAACTATTTCAGTATTTTGTTTCTTCCTAACAGTCCATGTGAGATGTGATGCCTAGTCAAACACTGAAGACAGAATTATTAATTTATTCATGGTTTTCTTATGGCACCCATAAGTAATTTGTCCAAATCTTCATAATGAATATACTTTCACAACTCTCCTGTGCAATCAGATGGTATCGTAATCTTACCATCAGATCATTCCTCTACAGATGAGGAACCCACATAAGGAAAGATTAAGGTCAAAAACATCTACTGATTTTTAACAGCCAACTTGAGATGCTAAGACCTCATCCTGCAGAATATTGAGCATTATATTTAGCTAGTGCTGTTATTAACTGACAGATGTAGTACAATCTCTCATTTTCAGTATGGATCACTCCTGTAAGACAAAGAAACAAAGCATGCTTAGGGGTTCACAAATGTGTCCTGACAACAACACTGAGGTTCAGAAATTCTGGTTCATTTCTGTTTCTGAATTCTTGCACATGCGACCAGTTAAATCTCTGAGCCACAATCTGTTTATTCCCCTTTTGTTAAACTGCACTGAGTGCATTTCCTAGCCATGCTTGGCTGAGACCTCTGCCCAGCCAGACTGGGGCTTGGCTACCTATCTAAATCTCTCATGATCTCACAGATTTCTCTGTCGTTCTCTGCCCAGCTGTCTTGGAGTCACAAGAGAGTGAAGACACAAAAATACTTCCTCTAATTTGTCATCAAATTTCAATACACATGTAACAACTAAGAGTAGAAAATGGAGGAAATGTATTAAGCAGACCTGATTGGGAATCATCTTAAAATAACAAATATGCACATCTTCAGACTTAAGACTTCCTCTCTCACAGATACTTGGAACAGTATTTTCACTTAACAGCAAACAGCACTTGGCTTACACAACACACAAGTTTCAAAGCCTTGCTCTAAAGTAAGGGGCACCTGCATTTATATATGAAATGCTCTGTTTTTGTGAGACATTGAAACATTTTAAAGAATGTAATTTTTCATCCCATGGCCCTCTACTTCTGTGAAACCTCTGGAGAAAACAGAACCAGCCTTGAAGCAGACACTTGGAATGGAAAAAGTCTCAGCCTAAAGGGTCAAAACTTGGCGGGATTAGAGTTACACAATGCGAAAGCTTGCTGTGTCCCTAATGGCAATGGTACCATTGTTCTAACTAAAAATTTTGCTCTTGTTCTTGAACCTATAATTTGGTTAATACTGTTTTATTCTTTATTCCCCAAAGTCACTTCAGTACCATTATTTGTTCAGAACAGAAATCTTTTAAGTTTATTTCTGCTTAACTTCTAATGACCAATTTTCAAGTTTGACAGAGTACTGAAAACACAACAGGGGCATATTATGAGGAAGAGTAAAGAATGCTACTTTGAGATGGAATCAACTCCTAAATTTTAGGCCAGTCACAGAAAATTGTTGTCTGTAGCGTGACTTACTAGATGGCTCCCTCACAACTACTGCCATATAATTATTGCTAACTCTGCAACTAAAAAGCCTGAACTTTTTCAAAGAATCTTAAAACATTTACAAAATTACTACACTGTGTATTGTCCAGAATACAGAGATAACTTGCCAGTTCAGAGAGACAGTCAAAAATATTCCCACTTATGATGGTTTCCTCTGCTATATGCCTATCTTTTGTTTCTTCTACTGTTGTATTTTAAGAAAAATGCTATTATCAATGTGGATGTTGAAGGACTCAGATTTCCCACGTTCTCTACTGGTAAGAAAAGTGCAGAAACAGCTGTTTCATCATGACTTATTTTTAGTCTCTCATTAAGTTAGTCTTTTGTCTGTTTTGCACCTTTCTGCAGCCTAATAATCAAACCGATCAGTATGACCTGGTCTGTCTGTACACCTCAGGAACAGATGGTATCTACATATAAAAAAAATGGAGCTTCGGTTTGTCATACGTCTTCTAGCAGGTGCTACGTACAGATCCAGTGCAGTAACAGACTTAACAGGTAAGCTGAAAATACTGCTTGCTGACTTGTAAAGCACATCTGTAAGAATATGCAGTACATATACAACTTAATAATTTGCTGTGCTGTGACTCTAATGCAATATTTTAATTCCACAATGTCCTTGCACTTCAACAAGGACACCAAAACATCATCGGTTTATGCAATGGAAATATCTTAGATACTAAACTAGTTTTGATTTTTACTATATACACAAGGACATCTCATAAAAGCAGTAGGGAGTACCAGATTTGTTCCCGGAACTAAATTTTGCTTCTCTAAGACTAATAGACATTCCATGCTGAAACAGCATGCAGCAGAAAACAAACACTAACTAGGTATAACAATCTTGAGGGCTACCTGACTTTTAATTTTTCAATTTAACCAAGAGACTTAAAAGTAGATGTCTTTTATCAACTTGAATGATGGTAACACTTAGCTAGAAGTGTAAAGTCTGAAAAAGACAAACAGTAGTTCCAGCTTATAACTGATGAAAGTAGATCCATTTCCAGATTCCCACATAATACCTGAAAACAGTTCAATGTCTGCGAATAAAAAAAAAGTCACAGATGCATGGGAGAAAAGAGATGTAGAATCCTCCAAACACAGGTACAGAATATTCACAGAGTATACTGAGATGATCCTTCCACAAGGACCACTGAGCCTATGTCTGAAGTAAACGGCCCATATGGTGATTGAAGTCACAACCTTTGTGTTATTAGCACCATGCTCTAACCAACTGAGACAATCTCAGGGTACAAATGCATTTAGAGAAGGATATCTACAACATAAGACCTTTTAAAAAATCTGCACCCAAGATGTTTTCCTTTTACAGAAGCTAACAAGCACCTTGCTTACCTTGGTTTGGTTGCATATTCATGTTTGGTCTGGGCCCATAGTTGCCCATTGGCTGTCCCTGGCTCATTGTCATCTGATTCTGCACTGGCATGCTCTGTGATGATGGCACTGAGTGATTATAGCCACCCATGGACCCATGGCTACTTGAAGGCATATTCATGGAACTGTTTGTCATATTGAGTTGGTTAGGTCCAGGTCCTTGCATAGGCATATGGTTGGGTCCTTCAGAAAGAAAAACAGGGAAAAAGGTTGTACATTAAGCATCATAAAAGCAGGTGAAAACAGTCACACAGAATCACAAAACTAAACAGAAGCCATTAAATACAATTACATTAAAATAAATTTAAAATACAGTTTGCATGTGATTTCCCTACTTTAAAAATAAGGAAGTGAATCACAAAGTCCATCTTTACTATGAAATACATTCCTTTGTTGAGCAGCTAAAGCTACTGAAACAAAGGTGAATTACCATATAGCTCATCTTCTATCCATATCATACACAAAACTAGTCTTTTTAGTACTTTGATAACACGGCCTGACTTTCAATCTGAATTGCACAAGACCAGTGTAACAGACAGCTTGATAACTCTATCAGAGCTGTAACTGTTACAAAGGCTGTAACATTTCTGTATATTCAAACAACCCATACCAGACAATTTTCTGAAACTAACGATTATTATTATTTTTAAACGCAGGCAGTATTAACATTGACACGGTATAATTATAAAGAATCAGAGAAACATTTTGGTTGGAAAAGACCACTAAGACTGTCAAGTCCAACAACAAATTTAACACTGCCAAGTCCACCACTAAATGCTAACTTAGGCTAACTTTCATTCAAATGATAATACAGTTACCCATAAAAGAAGAGAAGGTGACAAGCACTCCATGGATCACTGATACAAAAGCAAAGGCTTTTATGGAAAACCTGTGAGCCAAACTCATTCTACAGAGCTGTTTTAATGCCCCTGTAGATAAAAATCTAACCAAAAGTTGTTCCTGACAAGAAGACAACTCCTGAGTTTATCTCCTGAGATGGGAATGAGAACAAATCTTCATGGTAAGACATTAAGACTTTTTTTTTGATACTTCAATCATGACTTTTTTATAAGAATGACATGTAAATGGAAAGCACTTAGTGACCTATGTAGGTAAACCCATCACCTTTGCTGTGCATATGTAGAACAACCTTGGAAATCAGAGAAAGGTGTGAAAAAAGTGAAAATGTTGCAGACAATGTGCTGCATCTTTTCTACTTGTAAGTAAGGTTGAAAACTTCAACACAACAGAAAATCAATGCTTTTGATTTCTAGCTGACGTAGCCTTGCAGTGATTCAGATCATATGAGACAATGTAAATGGCTGAAGGACTATTTAACATTTTTGATTATAAACTGTATAGCCAATATTCTGCAACTGTGTTTGCAGCTGAGTGGGGGATGACTACTGGAAGGACAGACATGAAATTATCAGTTCAACTTGTCCGGATGCAAAGGAAAAGCAACTTGTTAATACACCCATGAGCCAACAACATCTTTTCACCTTTTATTTCCCTTCTTCTTGACAACACAGGTTGAATTTGGATTATCCTCTGAATTAAATCTACTCTGAATGGGTATTTTAACAAGTACAACATTACAGTACCATCTGATCAGTTTACTCATTACTTTAGGTGGAACAGATGAACAGCAACTAGACTAAAATTAGTAAGAGCTGTGACTGGATATAACTATGACAAGTAAAAAAAGTAGATGAAATGCATGGATTATGCCCATGACAAGCAACACATGAAGACCTCATGAAAATATGTACAACCAGCGGACATGACAGACCAGGTCAACTGTAAACAAGGCCAATGCTGATATGTACAGATTTCACGAGGATGCTGCTGTTGCTGAACATGCCACAGGTTTTCTGTTAAGCTAAAAAACTCTAAGAAGAGGAATCTAAAAGAAACTATGCTAGTAGCTCTACAGCTGTAGGAAGGTACTGATTTATTTACATATTTCCCAGTGAAAATTGAAAAAAAAAGAACCACACATACTCGCCTCTGCCTTCAGATGTAAACAGCTCTTAAGTCCTTGGCTAATGAAAAAACTGCACTGATCTAGGGCAGAATGAAGGCAGAAATAAGGACATAGACAGCTGCACACAAGGTCACAGAGACAATACTAACTGACTGAAACAAAAAGATGCAGAAGAAAAAGATAACAATGACAAATGAACACAGCCACTAAAGCCAAAGTGAAGAAACAGGGAATAAGTTTAAAAATATGTTTATCCTCTTGCCCTTTTTAAGACACCTTTCTGAAATAAACACAAATCTATTTTGTCAAGGAAAGTGTAAAAGCTGAAAAAAGGTATTATACATGCAGTTCACTGTGCCTGCAAAACAAGATGAGCAGAGATTGCAGAAATGTACAAAGGCAGATCCACCACAAATACAGAAAAAGTAATTCAGTGAATAGGATTATGCCCACAAGAATACTACAGATGCCTATACTGTCCCTCTTCAATTCAACACTGCCTAATTCTGTGAGAACATGGAGACAGTTTAATTATGAAAAAGCGAGATTGTCTCTAACCATGAGTTCAATTGCGAACGTGCTCTTAGGTAAAGCTACGGTGAAGAAAAGCTTCCTACCGTAGTGCCAAGCAACTACTGCAGACCTGCGAGAAGACTACTCTCCCAATTTCTTTCCTAATTAAAGGAAGGAATACACAGGGTTAGTGCCATAAAGTTAGGGCCTGGGAGTGGCTTTGTTTCTTTCAGATTAAAGGAAGACATTGTCAGTGATAGATTTCAGAGAGTTAGGCAAGCACATGGGACTAAGTTTTTAAAAACTGATAATATAAGAAGCGAAATGAGGAAGGCAAAAATCATCGCACGAGGCAACTTGAAAGAACAGAACACTTTCTCTAAAAGGCTGGTTTACACTTCATGTCTCAGGAAGCACCAAAACAGGAGAAACCACTCATAAGAAAAAGCTGTTATATGAAATGTGAGGTATGTGTATTTTCTGTGGTCAAAATCAGGGGTTTCATTAATGAGAAGCTAGAAAATAAGGACAGACAAAAAGCTAAGACCACAGTATCAAAAATCTTGCAAATGAAAAATAAGAAAAACACATTTTACATATAATTTTTTTTATAGCTTGTCAAAACACTTCATGGGGTTCTCTTGTGTATAAGGACAAAGCAATTGAATTTCTTTTTTATATGGATAAATGAAATAGGAAGAAGAGAGTATGAATGAACTGTGAGTGAATTAATGAGGCATGAAGTATGTATCTCCACTTTAAAGTAACTGCTTTAAATGCCATACTAATTAGATTGTGTTACAATAAAATTAGCAGAGTAAGTATCTATCCTGAGTATAAACAGAAGTCCTTTTTCCTCTTAACCACCTACACACAGCACCTTACCTCCAAGAAGCTGTAATCCAGACTGAGTACATTTGAGACTACATTGGAAGGAAGGAAGGAAGGCTTTGAGAGAACTTGCTGGGAACGCACAAGTGCATGCGTTTTGGTTTAGAAATGCTATTCCCCAATTTACTGTTTCCACTAAAACACTCCAAACCACACACCGCTTGCTCACTCCCCTGTCCCCCCTTTCACTCTACTGTGTTGGGCTGGAGACGAGAATTGGAGGCACAAAAAGTAAAGATTACAAGTTGAGATAGGAACAATTTACTGGAAACAGCAATGAAATAAGAAAAAGAACAGTAACAGCAACAATATTAATAACAGTGTACAAGATGCAAAGGACTCACAGGCCAATTGCTCACGGTTAGAATAACCTCCAGGTCCCAGCCATGCCTCCTCCTGGCTACTGCAAAAACTAACCCTGTTCTGGCTGGAACCAGGACAACCTGTTACTCAGGAAGGTCACCTACCAACAAAGGTCAGAGACCCCTACAGCTAGTCTTATCTTGCAACTTTTTACATGATAAAACAACCTCAAGAAATCAGGAAGACAACCTGCCCCTAGCACATCTTAGCTCATCATCTCCTTCCAAATCTAGATCACCCTTACTTCGCATCACATAAACTCAGTCAAAGTAGCTAGCTCTTCAGACAGCAATTTTTTCAGCTAAAACACACAATCTGTCACAGGTACAGATAACACTCAAGTGTATCACCAGCTGAAAAAGGTTTGTCATGACTGTCTTCCCTGGCAAGAGGATACAGACACGCATTTGTCAGGGGATGCAATTAAGGGTCTCAGCAGCACTTCAGGTTCTGTATTAACCAGGACACAAGCACAAAAAAATCATCCTTTGCCCTTCAGGCAATGGGACAGGTCTATAGCAGAACTTTAAAATGACTCATGCCCTGATCGTCACTAGGCAGTTTTTCCAAAGCTCTCATCAACCCTTCTGCCCATATTCAGGTCTGGAAGCCCCTGCTCAGGTAATACCTGAAATCCTTGGCTAGCATTTTTAAGAGCCTGCATTTTATTTTTTCCAGGCTGGTCAACTGATGTCCGTCCTGGATTCTCTCCCTTTAAGATTAGTGACTTTACTCCTTTTATACAGATCATCTCTACAGATATTTAAGGTTTTGTATCTGGTTTTTATTACAAATGTCTGTGTAACTTCAGAGTAAGTGCCCTAAAACCAGAAAGCAAATGCATACACTGCAGACATTATTAGACATACATCTCTGTGAAATACAGAAAGGCTCACAAACAGGTAAACTAACACACACTTGAAAAGATATGTGTAACTGAGCTATACACTTAACAAGATGGTTCTGTTTCCCTTTTTCCAACGCCTACCTATGAAATGATTTTAGCATGCCTTTCCGATATTAGAGATGCCCTCATACTAAGCTGTTTATCTTCACATCCTCAGAGAAAACTTCAAACTGAGAAGGAAAGAACAGACATTCAAAAAAGGGAATATGTTGGAAAAAAGGCTAAATTAAAGCTTAGTTGGAAACTGTATTTAAGTATCTGTCTAGGTGAATACCAAAACAAAGCTATTTACCTTTTACATATTTTCATAAGAGCTCTTTTCTTATTCTATCTAATTACAAAATATGTATGTTTAAGGAGTCAGTTTTCTCCCCCGTGGCTCTGCAGTGAAGTCATTATGCTCACATTGTGACTTAGTAATCCTTCTCCTTGGAAAAGATCACTATAATAACAATAATGTGATTACACTTGAGGGTCAAAGAGACTGATTTTTGAGAGGCAATGCTACTCTCCATGGGAACTGATGGATCTTAGATGGATAAAGGACACCATAATCAGAATATCTCTGCCCTACTTAGGGAGTAGCATATATTGCTCTTTACACTTCCAAATGCAGACCATGATGAAACTAACTATGATGAAACATCTATGATGAAACTAACTTCTCTACATCTTTTATTGCACTTCTCACACATGGCCTCCGGAGGCTATTCATGCTACTCTTTCAGAAAAGCTGCCATTATCAAGTCCATTTTATCAAGATTTGGACAGAAATTAGAGACTACAGCAGTTGTTATATTTTTTACTTTGTATTAAGTTTTGCATAGTTATCTACTGTGTTTGCTGTCATGAAGGTTATCTTTGTCACCAATGAGAGATGAATTTTCAAAGATCCTTTGACAGTAGTTTCCTTTCTTGAAAGTATCAATACCTTGAGGAGCTTTTGTATGAAAAGTTCCTCCATAACAACAACAACAACAAAAAAGGGATCCTGAACAAAAGCAACCCTGGGAATGCAATTTTAAGCTGAAAGCCATTTCACATGAAACAGGCAGTATGATTTTACAAGTGGAAATTCAGGAAAATAGCCTCTATATAAAGAAGCATGCTCTTCCATTGCCTACTCCACTCTGATCTGACTGCTAAAGGGAATAGTTACCCCAAAGCCAGTATTGGTAAGTACAATGTGGAATGTTATCATCCTCCTTCTGTGCTTTGTTTCTGTCTTCCCAAGTACTTTTCTTTTTATTACAAAGCAGAATGGCATAGAAACTGACTTAAAATTTACACCTAGAACAATAATCTGGAGGCCATTTCTTTACAAATCCCTTACAATTCAACACATCTTCAATAATAAAGAACACAGGGGATTAGTGGAAGCTGTATAAAAGCAATCTTTTTCTTTTTTTTTAACATTTACCCAAATCAGAAACACCCTCTTTCAGATGTATCTATTTTATATTATCTAATTATTTAGCTACAATGATTTCACATTATCTTTTTATGGAAGGATTTGTGTTCACTCAGCCACAGGCCAACACCTTTCCCCAGTAAGCCCTCTAAAGCCAGCTGTACTGCATGGTTTCAAACAGACTAAATTTAGCCAGTTCTGTTCATCAGAGGAATGCTGTGTGTCAGCTACATCAAAGCCCAAGGGCAGCCTGATAAACACTGAATACAGGTCACGTAGCTCTGTAGCTAACAAACTCTAAGAGAGCTTGTACTCGGGGGCATTCAAAGCAGTTTTGTCATCAACAATCTAGTATCCCTTGAGCCCCCATGTCGTTTCAGTTGCCAGGCAACGCTGGTGTTAATGTCTTAGAGGAGAAAAACTTACCAGGCATCTGGCCGTTCATCTGGTTCTGCATGTGTGGTGCAGGAGGGCCCCCACCTACCATACCATCTGAAGACATGTTGTGCGAGCGCGGGGGTGGGGGAGGGCCGCTCTGACTCATCCCGCCCGGACCCATAGGCATATTCTGTGTGGGTGGCTGAAAGGAGACAGTTTAGTCAAACACGAGAAGCACTTAGTCTGACAAATATATTACATGTACATATGGTACAGCACTTGCCTATATTGTTCAGCGGTGTACGAAAGAAAGCGCTGAAATGCACTTCTTTCTCTTTCTGATATGTTTAACTCCTCCCAATATTAATTCTGGCAAAACGTTTAACATTTTAATCAATTTTACATGAAGTATTACATGCAAACACCACCACAGCACCTTTGAGCACCACTTTAAAATAAAAAAAACACAAATCAATGCCTCATTAAAAAATTACAGCTGAACAGTTTAAGATTGCTGGAGTCATTCCCTCACACACACACAAAAGCTTTCCTTCAACAGAGAAATAAGTCTTCACTGTAATTCTCTCACATCAACAATCTGCTGCTATTAACAGACCTTGCACTGGGACAAAACAGGTACAACATGAGATGAAAGCCTCTGAATGCTCATAGACCAGCAAAAAATTTGCACCTGGGTGTGGTAAAACGCTAGCGATCTCTTCCCCGCTCTCCCCCAAAGCGATGAAGGCCTAGTTCATAATTCTGTGCCAAACACCCCCTACAGACTGGAAGCACATTAGTGCTGGCCTCCAAAGGTCCAGAGACAGCTGCCTAGAAAGGATGTTTTTGGCAAATTTCCTAATGAAATTGTGAGGAAAATAACTGAATAACCTTGAGAGCTCAAAGAGGGAGAGCAAGAAAAACAATAAATACAGGGGGGAATTTACTGGTAGGTTCTACTGATGGCAATGTAAGGAGACACAGAAACTGCTAGTAGCCAGCTTTGTTTTCCTACTAAAAACACCTGTGAGACTCTATGATCCTCCTTACATACCTTAGCCAAGCACTTTCAGGGGAATAAAAATCATCTCAATGAGAGCAAATGCCTGGCTCCCTGGCTTTTGAGGACTCTGTCTACAGGTTATAACTATTCATGAAACCCCCCCCCCATGAGACAACATGTGTGCATTTTTCAACATTTCTCCTCACAGCCAGAACCAAGGGGGTGAACCCTAAGTTCCTGTCTAGCTCAGTCCCCGCTTATGCCTACACTACTCATCAGGTTCATAAAGACAAAACACAATACAGCAGTAAAGAGTAACACTTTCCCAGTGAGTGCTGGAGATGGTAACAGCAGGGTAACACCGACACACACACATACTCACTTGCAGGGGAGGGGAATGAATGGTAGTAATTTGTTGTCTCAACATTTTTTCAAGTACCTCAAACAGGTATTATTTTCCCTGCAGTACTTTAAAAACTTCCTCAGGAAATTAGTGAAGGTTTTTTTTTTTCAGCAGGAAGAAGAAAGGAGATGAAGAAAAATGCAAGTAGGCAACTTCTCTTTACTAAATTCCTTTTGTTCCTTCATGATGAAGAGAATGACTTTTACAGGCAAAGTTCCTTCCTCAGCCTATAGCAGAAGTGGCAGAAGGTAAGAGCGAAAGGCAGCTCTATCCTCTGAACACCGTGACTGAAATGCTGCTCCATCTCGCTTGTTCTTCCTCCACTAGTGAGCAACCAAGGCAAGGCTGCTCCACCTCAGTTAAACCTTCCATCCCTTCACCTTCAAAACTATCATCCTAATTTTGCATCTAACAGAAATTATCTAAAACTGATATGCAAAGAAACAAACAGAATGTTTTCATTTTTATTTGGAAAGTATATTCAGGGAATACTAGCAAAACCAACAAGCCTGGTACCTCCACATGAGCAGTCAGAGCTCAGAGCCCATCCCATGTCAGCCTCAGAGCAGTCCCATGCCAGCAAACTGAGAGCAAAGTCGAAAATCATTCAAGCTGAAATGTTTTTAGAATTTAAATGAACTTCTTCAATTCCAAGTATAAAACATTAGTAAGTCCAGTGAAGTACTAAAGAAGATTAGATCATACCTAGGTTTTAGCTATCCTACATATGATACTGCACAAACATGGGCATACCCTTATCTGTGAAAAGATGGACCAAAAAAGCTCCAAGGGTTATTTAGACAAAACTATATATATTCCAACTCTATTTAGTCTGGAAGTTTTCAAAACAACTATCCTTCAAGAAAAAAAGAAAAACACTGCAGTTTATCAAGACAGCATGAGAGAGTATAGACATGCAAGGACGGGGAAGAAAAAAGTATTAAGGACTTCAGATACAAAAACCTTCAAAAACCACAGGAATTAAGACAATTGAGGGAGCAACTAAAAACACTCAAAAAGCTACTACCAGAAAATAATTCATCAAGAGGAGCTTCTGGATATGGAAACAGCCCAAAGACCTGTGTGAATCCATATCAGATTCTTGAATGCAAGAAAAAGGTCCAAGCTGCTAAAAAAAATTCAGTTTTCCATTAAAATAAACTACCCTATCAGATGACTAGAAGGTAGATGAAACACTGTACCTCTATTTATAAAAAAAGTAGTAGGACCAATTTTAGAAATTATGGACCCGTGAGCCTTGTACTCTGAGCTATGGGTAAAATGATGAAAATAATTAAAATCATAAAATTCCAAGGATGATAAAGATGAGTTAGTAAAGTGTCAATATAATAAAGTCAAACCTTTCTAATTCATTCGAAATTTTTTTCAAATATTAATTAAACCACCTAGCTGCATAATTAACAAAAACTTCTTAACACAAGTTTTTTGACAAAGGCTTTTGGAGCAATACATTGTCCAGTGGCACTGATCAGAAACTGCCCAAAGGGAAGTTCATGAAGTTCAAAGACTAAAGGAACATATAGAGGTCTCCTGAAAATATTTCTTAGTAAATGTCAACATGTGAAGATACTGCAACATTACTGAAAATGTGGAAGAAAGAATAAGCAGAAGGTGCCAAGTGAAATTCAATGTGGATAAATATATGGAATTACATTGAACTGTGAACTACTTTCTTCAAAAAGAGGAAGCTCCTATTGCCATTAATCCAGAAAAAAATAACAAACAAAAAAGAATTGACCCCAACCCACACAATTTTGTGGGGGGAAAAAAAAAAAACCAACAAAGCAAAAAGCCCAACAAAACGAACAGAAAACTCAAAACCCCATAAAAATCTATTCATAATATTTGTGGTCACTTTTTGATTATCTTCAGTAATATCCAAAGTGAGGTAGAACATTGAAGAAAAAAATGCCAGTGTATTTGAGAGGATAATACACATTCAGTTTGAGTAAAGTAATCTGAAAAAGATACTGTAAAAACAGAAGGATTCTAAAGACAGGCAACCAGTGATTAAAAACTGTTTACACCTGAAACGGCAAAAAGGACAGGTATTTTTGGGGGGCTTTTTTTTACTTACAAAGGAATTTAACATAAAAGGATATGACAGAAATACAATTTAATGTATGATACATACAAAAAGTAGATCATCCAATTTTTGTTTTAACAAGAGAGAAAACCTCAGGAGAATAGTCAGTAATTGAGGAATAACATTAAACATACAGGACACCACATAAATCACATAAACCTGAGATATTCATCAACACAAGACACTGGAACAAAGTTTAAATAAGATTAAGAGATAATTACACATACATATATGCAATAGAAACAGTTACACAGGATATTATATAGGATATTTTAAAAGTGCATTACAAGCCTTTGTGTCAGACCATAAACCAATCACTACCTGATAGTAATTAAAATGAAATGTCTCCTGCAGATATAATTATTCCCCAGTGAAATTCCTCCAGAGTATTTTTCTAGTAGATGCAGACAGAAGAAAACAAGAAAAAATTGGTTTTAAATGGCAACTTCCCGATTTCTACTGGAGTTGATCCAGACTTTTACAGATAATAAACTTCTTTAAATTAACTTTAGTTTAAAAACCCCAAAACAATAACAACGACAAAAAACCCCCAGCCAGCCACATAAACTAGGTTATTTACCGTTTTTTGTACTTTACAGAAGTTAAGGAAATTGACTATCCCCAGGAACATGCACTACATATGGCAAAGACTTTTTAAAATACAAAATGAACACATAGTATTCAAAAGAAACAACCCACCCTGTGTGAGAGGAAAGCTACCCAAAATGAACCCTAGCTATAAAGTCTAGATATGAAGGGTAAAATGACATCCAAACATAGTTAGGTGAACAGAACCAAAGGAAAGGCTACTTCCCTTCTTTTGCCGGATGCCTGACAAAAAGGAATGAAAATTAAAATCACTGCTGATGTTATTCCAATTATGAAGCAGAAAATGTTAAATATTTTACTATTGGTAAAAAGTAAATTAAAGACTTAGAAGATGTTAGACATAGCTTCACTTGCTAAACACTGATTTTTGGCTCATTTCCCCAAACACACAGATTACACTTATAGCTGCTATGAGCATTTAAAATTTATCAGAGCATGAAAAAAAATAATTATAAGCTATTCAGTGTAACTCTGGAAATCTGAACTGGAAAGAGACTGAAACTGACCCAACAGTTGTATCCAAAAAAAGAGACAAGAAAAAAAAATTAGACTTTAACTGACAACTTTACAGCAAACAAAATCCTACTAAATCCAAAAGTTATTTGAAAGCATGCATTAAAGACAACAGTTACATTGCATTTTTTTAGAGGATTTTCTTTTAAATAAATTAGATCAAATTCAAGACAGCAACAATAAAATCTGCCAGGGTGGAAATGTACACCTGAAGATGGTAAGATTTTTCTTACCATCAAGAGCAGATTCAAAGATTTGTTTATGGAGCATCTATTGTTATAAAAACTGAGGTGGAATACCAGCTCAGTCACAAAAAAAAAGCAAAAACCAGGAAATACTGTTAAGCACATTGAAACACAATACTGCTCATCAATATAACTAGCAATAGATATTTACACAACACTACCAAAAATATAATTTTCTTGAAATTCTCCCAGAATAACAATTAAAAGCTACAGGGAATGCAAACATAAATAGCCTTCTTTTCTTTCCAAGAGAAGCCCTAACTCAGGATTTAATCATTCATTTTTGTTTTCAATTCTCAAATACCATTTTCTGCAAAGCAAAACACCCCATCCCAGGGGGTACTCTGCCCTGCTCATATCACATTGCTAATATCACAGGACCTGTCCCAGTCTCAGAGAGCAGTACTCTGTTGATAGGTGGTGATGGCACCTCTGGAATATTTACTGAGGTGTCAGACTGGGAAATAAGATTGTAAAGGAATATGGTTTTGAGATTTGAAAAAGCAGAGATTTAATTGGGTTATGACTCTTCTTCTGCAAGGTACAAGGTATTCTAGTACTGACTGTCTTAAATGAAAAAATGAAGAGCCTGTACCAATTCTCAGCTAGTGCAATATTTGGTGGTAGGGAAGATTTCTAATGGAAAAGCATTCACAATCATGTTTAAACAGTGAAGTTAATTATAAATGTAATTTGTGCTCTCACTGTTGGATTACCAGTTGTGACGCTCAGAGTATGGAATTCTAAATTTAGAATGACAACCAGTTTATACATCTTGATTTACATCAGTATCTTCAAAAATCAGAGAAATTCTGACTTAATATTTGAACAAATGTTAAAATAATGCATAATGTAATACTTAAACATTCTGTTTAAAGATGAAATTGGAATCTTTAATTGTTCCAGTTTGCATATGTCACTGCATAAAAATATTTCACTGTCCCAATAATCTTTAACATTTTAACAAACAAAATTTAACTCTAAAATATCTGATGTCCTCATAGCAATAGCTACTCTGATACCTAAAAAAATAATCCCCCAAAAGTTCTTAACTCTTGAAAAAAACTAAAAATCATTGAAATCAGAAATTTTTAAAACTGTATGAATTCATATGGGTTTATTGTAAGTGACCTCGTATGAGTAAGTCAGCTGTGAATGTTAATTCGGGGATCACTGAATTATAGAAACTAGACAACTTCAGAGATGCTCTATAACTCCCCCATAAAATGCAGTTCCTATCTGTTCTCAGAAGCTTTGTGTTCCACAGCCTCTTTTACTTTTAAGATGGTTTAAAGTTTGGTCTGATATTTACAAGTTTTGCTTGCATTTAGTAACCTAAGAGAAAAAAAATCCACCTCTGTTCTAGCTAAAAGACCTTATGTAAACTCAACGAAAGCAGAAAGAACCCCTGCAGAACCCCCAGAGCACGGCATTTGGGAATTTGGGAAACAGCAAAACCACAGAGGCTGAAGGACTCGGTACCTACGTTACCAGACTGCCTGGTACAGCTCTCAGGAAACTGCCTGCAGTTGAAACAGGTATTTATTGTGCAGATACTGCACTACAGAGCAGCAAATCACATCTTCGAGTATGAAAGAATTACACTTTAGAGCATACTCCTCATTCAAACTGCCAGCTATTTCTACTGATTTCTAAATCAGCCACTGAAGTTCATAGGCAATAGAAGTAGTTTTTGTGTACAGTGCACTAGCTCCCCGTGTGGACACACCTGATTAACAATACATGCAAAGTAGCTTACAGAACTTAGAGCAATCCTCTGGTTCAAAGTGGCAGCTCGTGGTCTCTGAATTCACTAACAGCCTAACAACTTAATTCCTGTATTTCGTCTATTTTTTTCTTGTTGTAGTGATGCCTTAGGTTTTAACTTTTATATTTTTCAAATCCTGTGCTGCTTAGTACATATCTCTGAAACTTCACATAGTCTGTTAGCTACTGTCCTCTCATGCTGGTTAGACATAACAAGCGCTCTCTGGGCCTGAACTCAAGGACACCTTGTTGTCACAGGCCCCAAAATATGTAAACTAAAGTCTCTGACAGGGGGAGCAAACTTGGGGTAATTACATCACTAACTGAAATTATAATTGGAGAATTAACCCTGATATGCAAGTGGACCAAACTTATACAAGTGTGAAAAACCTGTGACCCAGGGTCCATCTTGGGTGGAGCCCCTTGGAGGCTTTTAACTCCCAAGGTGTACCTTTGAAGGCCCTTCAAATAAATACCTGTTTTTATTCTCTTAATCTTGTCTAGCCTCTGTTTTCAGGTAGCCACTTCAAGACATCAGTAGTTGCTGGGTTAAGAAACTCCCTCCAGTGACTCTTAATTTCCAACAGCACCCTTTCAGTTGTACCAACACAGCCACTTTTTTCTCCTTTATAACATATTGAGAAATTATTATGATTTTTTGAAAACTATTGAACACTTAATCAGAGCAATTATTCTTCAAAATCCAAGCTCCGGTAATGACTAATAGCTCCCTTGCCTCTTGACAGGAAATATTCCACCTTCCTTTTGCTCTGTTCTCTATTAATTGAGTTTACAAATAATTGAACTTGAATTGGGCATGGACCTGTGCTCTGAAAGGCTAATGCAGAATTATGCACCATACTGCACATACCACAGACAGATCTTCTGCTATGCTACCTGTCCTGATTTCTGCTGGGATAGAGTTGATTTTCTTCCTGGTAGCTGGTACAGTGCTGTGTTTTGGATTCAGTAGAATAATGTTGGTAACACACTGATGTTTCAGTTGCTGCTAAGCAGTGCTTACTCTAAGTCTAAATCTAAAGATTTTTTGGTTTCCCAGGCTCCACCAGCAAGGCACGCAGGAAGCCAGGAGAGAGCATGGCCAGGACAGAGGACCCAAACTGGCCAAAGGGATAATCCACACCACAGAGCATCAGACTCAGGCTGGGCACTGGTCTGTAGTTTTACTGTCTCATTTTTAATTATAATCTTATTATAGTGTTTTATTTTAATTATTAAACTGTTCTTATCTCAACCTTTTTTTCTGATTCTCCTGCCCAGCCCACTGCAAGGGGAAGGAAGGTGTGTGGGGCGACCAATGGTACTTAGCTGCCAGCTGGGGTTAAATCACAACACAACCACAGATATCAAACTTTCCCAGGCATTTGGTACATAACTGGATGAGAATCTCATTAATTTAGGATTCCTCTCATCATCAGTAACAGAAGTTTTATTTCAAAATTTTATTTTAAAGGGTTAAAACTGAGTCATATTTTTATTCTCAGGATGCCATCTTGCTTTTTTTCAAGAAAAACCACCTTAAGGTAATTCAATCAACATGTATTTTAGACAACTTCTGTGTTCAAAATAAGGGCTACTAAAAAAACCAGAGTGCACAGCTCAGTTCTTAAGACTCCAATTTTTTTCTACAAACATATTTTGTACATTAAAACCATAGATTGAACATTAGCCCTTTGAAAAATAAAGTGTTTAAAATTATATGAGAGTTTTCATTGTTTGAGTGAAACCATACTTATATTGAAGATTCCTATCTAGCCGCTGAGCTCCAGAACTTAAAACCATTAAATATCATTACTAGCACCTCATGGAAGCTTGTCTTAAAGTTAATATTTGGAAGCATTTTATTATTTTGTGTATAGGCAGTGGTTGTCTTGTTTCTTTTGTGTTAGTCTTGTTTTTTTGTGTTAGTTTTGTTTGTTGTGGTTTGGTTTTCTTCCCATCTCTTGAACCCGTTGCTTTGGAAATAACCAGCATTTCGATGCTTGTTGATATTAGGTGTTTATAAAAAGCAATCATTATTTTATAGAAAAGTATTTTATAATTGAAGTGGCATGGACTGTTCCCTAATCTGTGTGACAAGTTTGGGAACAGCACACAATAAGGGATTTCACAAGTCCTACAAAAAGCTTTATTTTTGAAAGAAATAGCTCAAGAAAAAATTTTTTTTTTTTTTTTTTGTAATTAGGAAGTTTATTAATAACCTTTCCAATATTATGAAATTTAGAAAAACTATTTAATGCAACATCCAGATTCTTCTACAACTTGGACACAGTAAGTTTTCTTGGAAGCCATTACACATACAGACTGTAACTCAGTACCGGAAGAAACTGGCACTTTCAACATAAAAGAAAGCTCTGTGTTACACAAGTGAGTCATAATCAGAACCACTTATTTTCAATACCTTCTTGAAATACACACTGAAATCTCATGCTCTGCATGACGACAGAATGCAAGAAAGAAAAACTGAAAAAAACCACTTCCTGTATTAAAAAAACAACCAACCCAAAAACAAACAAAAAAACCACCCCCGCCCCCCAAAAAAACAGTCCAAAAAAACCAAACTACAAAAACCCCACACAAATGTTCCCAAATAATTCCTACAGACCTCAATATCTGCCCATTATAAAACTGAAAGTTTCCCACTACATACTAGATAAAGTGATGGTCATGGGTTGTTTCCTTAAAAATACTTAGCAAAATGGAGACATATAAGAGAGGGGAAAAATGTCCAAGTAGAAAAGCTGGGCGATTTTTTATTCAGTAGTCTGCAATGACTTTTTGAGGCCACTAAAACACTCCAGGAATCAAAAAAAAATAAAAGTCAAGGAGGGTAAGATGCTTGTTCTGCAGTTTGAAATTTCATGTGTTTAGAAACACGCACACACACCACCTCACCACCACTTTAATTGCATCTTTGCTTTCTACGGTTCAAGGACATCAATATCTTGCTGTAGCCTCCCTCAAAAGCAGCACCAGTTAAAAATCACAAGAATTCAAGTGTTGTGCTCCCCATGGTGCAAGCCCTTTTTGGGAAGCTAGCTTATCTCATAAGGTGATGGTAAAGAGACTCTTGACTGTTATCCAAGAAAGAGAATATCTGCCACAACTCAAAAAGAGGCAGCAAGAAGTTGCATCAACTTCATATGTGAACTTAGTTATTGCTCTTATCCAGCAGGGAAGACACTCCATAGCAGCCCTGCCCTTAATAATGCTGCTGTTCACACAGCTAAGAAAAGACTAGTTGAGCAAAGAACTTTGTCTTTTAAGGTGAAAGAAGGTGTCTTATCCCAAAAGTAATAATTTAATACTCTAGCAAGCATACAAAGAGCACAGGAGCTTTGTTATGACACTGGATTTTCAAAGTTTTCCCAGCTCCCTTCACCCAGACCCTGCAGTGCTTGCTTCACCTGGTTCACCTTTTCCACCCTTCCAGGTCCCTGTTATATAAACATTTCTCTGCACAGCACCGTTGGGTCACTGCACTCTGCTCTCTAAGGCAATACCAAAGTTTCAGAAACTAAGTCAGACATTTCATTAGAACAGTGAATTCTGAAAGACAGGGAAAGAGGCACAGCAGCCAACTACAAGCATTTTTCCTAACAATATAAAGCATTAAGTCTAAGGAATATTGCTAGAGGACACAATGAAGGTTAGAGTAATTTTTGCTTATATTAAAAATTTCAATGAACCTGGTCATTCATGTCTTTTATCAGTGTGAATGATATCTGAACAGAAGCATTCTCTTTCCAACCTCACTTTAACACATAACTATTACTTTTTATGAAACACTTTAAAAGTTGTGAAATTTCTTTAAGAGTTTATTTATCTGATTAAAACAGTAACAAGATAAGACTTAAACAAAAGAGAAAATACAGTTTACTAGGGGGGAACAATCTTCCAGAAATAAATAGATGAGACACAACCCAACTTCTGAAGCTATCCAGGCTCAAAGTCTCCTAACTTCTGTGGAAAGAAACTGCAATAGTAGTATCATAAAACTGAAGTATTTTAGTAATAGTAGATGTCTACGTACACACACTATCTTGCTCCATAATTAACTGTTATCATCCACACCTTGAATTTAGTAAGACTGATCAACTGCTGATACACAAGCATGGTGAAGATAATCATACTACTTCCAAATCAACATGAGCCTCATCAGTTCCTACATGGAAAGCCAGTGGAGGAAAAAACTCTGAAGTAGTTTATCTTGCATTGAAAAAAAAGATAATATGATAACTTACATGTTCCCAAATTATATTAGCTAAAAATTACTAGGAAGACAGAAAGAATTTAAAGAATACTTTTCTATAATCCCCAACAAAAATCATCTTGTCTGATTATGCTACACTTCAGGACAATCTTCAAAGATTTTACTAAGTAGGTTAGAGCATCTACATTTCGATAAGACTGAAGATCTAAATTTCATTTAGTATCTTTGAAAGAAAACCCAAGAAGTTACCTTTCTTCCCTTCCTCACCTGGTCCAAAAGACACTCTCTCTCTCCCCTCAAACACACATTATGCTATTTTTCTCAGCACCATGGCATATTCCTGACATTGAAAATCAGAAACACACTTCAGTCCAGATCTGCAAAAGCCTTTCCCAGTCCTATCTTCATTTTCTTTTAAGAAGAGAATGCCATCACATTCAACTTTAACAACAGGGCTGTCCACCAGGGACTAGGATAAGGTCAAATTCATTTCCAGTTGTCATCAGAACCAGGATATGAATTAAGCCTCCAGAAACGTATTAGTTGAGGAACACACAGAGCCCTCTTAAAGGTTTCTCTCCCTCCCCCTCAGCTACAAGCATGGATTTATAAAATGAGAAACCTCTACAGGCACAACAGGTTGGACATAATGAAGCACTGTTTCTATAGTCCTCTAGGTACCAACTTGAAAGGATGCTTCGCTAGTACCAATGATTGGAGAACACTTCTCCAGAGACCAAAGAAAAAGTAATTCAATTTCAGTTGGTGGAAACTAGTATCTAGGAATGGCTGTTTTATAGACATTCTTTTTAGCTTCATATTACAGAAATGAATCAAGACTATATTAATTCAAGAAAAGTCTTATTACCAAAAAACAAAGAACTTCCTTGTGTTACTCACAATGAACTCCCCAAGCTTTCCGATTAGCACAAAAAGCAAACAGATAGCAAGCTATTTTAATGCTGCTGTTTCTTTTCTTACTGCTCCATAAACAATGGAAAAGGTGAAAAATTTGAGGCATCTTATAAAATAGAGTTCAGGAATACAGACTCAGAAAAAATTCAGACTTAGAAAAGATAACAAGTAATATCCAAGACATGAAAAGTGATGCAGTGTTTCAAATTAAGCCTGTGAGCCCTAATATCTTTCATATTATCATAATCCACCTTAAAAAAAAAAGGTTGTTTTCCAATACAGGAGGAAGGAAAAGAATTTGAGACTCACCTAGAAGGGAGAACAGCAGAAAAAAATTTACCCAACCTCATTCCACTGAGGACAGAGAGTAGATGATATTCCAATGAAAAATAAGAAGATAATAAAAAAATCCCACTCCCCCACCTCTCCCTAATCTAAGAGGAAAAAGAGTACTGCTGTAGGAGTTGACTAAGAGCCATACCACTACAGTTCTCAGCTGAGGGGGGAAAAAAAAACAAGGAAAAAAAATTCTGTCTTTGAGGCAGGCCATATTATTGTGCATTGAATATCTAATTCACACTAACAGTCTCCAGTTAAACAAGTCAGATTTTAAGCAAGACCTAAGCAGTGATATTACTCCAAATACAGCATGAAGGGACAGCATCATGTATTCACTGTACAGTAAATCAGAGGCCAAGTGCTTGGTCATTATCTCAAACATTTGGTCGGCTGGTTTTTGGTTTGGTTTTGTGGGCTTTTTCCCTTCAGAAATCCAGATGAAATGTATTCTCTACTTTTACACTATTTTGTACTTACTGCTGGTAGTAGAGACTGCATGTTCTGGTTGGAGTCAGCTATAGTGGCTAGGTAAACCAAGTTTGTATGCAGCATCTGCTGGTATCTATCAAAATAAACAAAGCAAAACAAATCTTAATTCACAAATCCAGTAACATCAGAATTTACTCTAATTCCACATATGTACAGAAAGCTACCTACTCAAAACAAGACTCAAGAGACTTACAAGAGTACCATTACTACGAATCCTAAGCCTTTTCCGTCACACTTATCTATTATCCAATCTTTCCCAATGTCTCCATCAAATCTGTGCCTATTTCTACTACTGTCTTGCTATAAAAAAATCTAAAGCTGAGTGACACTGTTCTCACCTGTTTCACTTCCTGCCTTAAACTAAATTACCAGAAGACATACAGGGAGTGTGCTTGTGTCTGGTGTAACTTCCATCACAAACACTAGAGAAAGAGAGCTTTTTATTATGTCCCCATATTCAAGATATCATAGATTTATGTCAATTGTGACCATATTTCATCAGGACGCTGAGCTTTGAAAGTTTGCTATGGAATAATTTTTCTGCTAGAGAACCACAGTCCTGATTCTCAGTATCTAGCCCACAAAAATAACCTTGAAACCTGGAGCAGATTACAAGTACATAACTACAGGCTTGCGAACAAAAGTAGTCCCTTAAACCAAAAGCACCTGTTATTTATGATCCCACTCCTATTCCCAGACTACCAGTTCTCTCGGCAAGGGACGAAGATGTCCTATCTGTCCATATTTTTCTGATTACATGGGTGTCATGATCACCTCAGGCCAGAAAAGAGTAATGGGAAAATAACACTCGTTAATAATTCACTCCTTCTATAGTTCTCTCAGATCACTCTCCAAAGGCCCCACTAGAAGCAAGTCCATGTTGGATATTTTGGCAAGCCAAACTTTTAAAACAAGCCTGTTTGTTCTTGGGCAAGTGAAAAGCAGGTAGTTTTCAAACATGTCATCAGGAAGCAGAAAGGTCCATTTTCCTACATGATTTTGAGAATTGTTCAAACTAAACTATCTCTTTCCAACAATGTAATTATGATAGAGAGGGAAAAGATCTTTGTTACACAGTCCTAGTTTTTATGAGCATCATCATCATGACATCAACTTGCAGTAGGCAAGTTGCAACATTTCAGTGACAGAAGCGATACTCATACAGCAAATAAACCCCCCACAAACACAAATTTTAAGTACAGTATCTGTGGCAATACTTTTCTCTTCTTCACAGCACAGTTCTCCTGAAAGGTAAGCTAAAAAAAATCAAGAATGGTCATCTACATGGAAATTCACCCAGTCCACAGTAGATATGGATTAAGATCTTACTGAGAGCATTCAGAAGTCTTCCCTTTGTTCTGATAGTCCATTATACACTGAATAAGATGGTTGTTTTCATCCAACATCTGAAACAATAAAGAAGTTTGGAGTAAATTTTATGTTGTTTGTGGAAAGAAACTGAAGGTAAGTTGGAGTCTTGCTCCTTGTCTTAGTTTTTAAAAGCATGAAAAAAAAGTTGTTATCCAGAAAATTCTATTTCACCAAATATTTATAGGACACCGTTTTGCTTCCATTTCCCCTCCGTCTGATTAGTTTCAGAGGTTTTGGCTGAAGGGTTTGATAGCACTACTATCAGCAGCTACATTTGTGAAGCATCCTGTTCAAATACCTATGCCGATTCTGCACCAAGTTCTTAGAAAGTTTTAAAAGTTTTCTGCATTTCTTCATTTGATTGCTAACAAGAAATTCACTTAAAAGTCTATGCCCCAAGTTTGCCTTCTCCTTCTAAAGCCTACAACTGCTTATAAATTTAATTACAAAAGGCACTGAAATTGTTATTGATGAAAACTGAGCTGACCAGACTTGTTCAAAGCAAACACGCTGGAAAGCTAGGCCATATTTACATGGACAATCTCTAACAAAGCTGCATTTTAGAAATATTTGGTATAATGGTGTTATGGTTTAGGAATGGTATTCCCCAGTTTAGTGTTCCCACTGAAACACTCCAGACCATGGACCCCTCTCCCCTCTGGTGGGGTGGAAGGGAGAACTGGAAGCACAAAAGGTTAAGATCACCAGTTGAGATAGGAAAAATTTACTAGAAACAGCAGCGAGATAAGAAGCAAACAGTAATAGCAAAAATACTGGAATAAATACAATAATAATGGAAGGGTACAAGAGAGGCAAATGATTCCCATACAGGTGGCTCACTACACGGAACCCCGACAATACCTGACCACACCACACTACATGACCCCTTCCCCGACCCCTGGAAAATGCAGTGAGGTCCCACAGAATAACCTCCTGGTCCACGCCATGATCCATCCTGGCTACTGCAAGAATTAATCCTGTGGTGACCAGAAACAGGACAAATGGGCACAATAAATCTATTATACTTCAGAAGTGTCCATGAAAATGAACACCTATTAATTAATTTTCTGACCAAAAAAGAGTAGTTCTAAAAATCATGGGAAACGGCCGATTTCACAACTTTGTAAAAAAGTTCATGAAGTCAAGAGTGTTTCAAGCTCTGTAAACACAGAAAAAAAAGCACAACCTGGTCTCCTATAGTGCATGTGTCCACACTCATCTTTCTAGCTCATGCTCTGCACTCTGATCAGGCAAGATTCAGCAGAACCATGGCTAATCTGAGCCACCAGCCAAGTTATCCAAGTCAACTGAATGCAATGGAAAATTTACTGCCAAACGCAAAATTTTCCATCAATTTACTCCTTTGCTTTCTCTCACTGGAAAGCTAGCTTAGATCCTTTAGCCAGCTGCTTAATTTCACAAAACCAGCAGAATCTTAAACATCCCACAGATCGCCTCCTTCTTCTAAACGTGGTTGAAACTAGCCATGACTAGGCTCATCCTTCCAAAAGGAAAACACAACATCATTATACAACCTTTATTTCCCAAATAAATTCTAAGGGAGGGAAAAAAAAAAAAAAAAAAGAAGTACTGACACATTTTCCTACTTAATACAGCTCTACTATGAAAGGAGTATGGAGTCAGAAACCTTATGCAGTTTACTCAGGACTTCTATCCATGTAAGAACGAGCCAGCCAGCCAAGTTTTCTTAAACTCTAACCAGTAATTCACCAGAACGGACTAGAATGATCCCAGTGCAAGTATTTTGCCTGAAACTGCTAGATCTGGAAGTGCATTCATTAAGCACTAAACACAGACATAACTGCAGTATTTTCAGCTACTGCGTGAGCCTCAGAAAAGAAGCAAAGCTACAACTGCACTCTCTGAAGAAGATCACAAACCCACTGGTACACTGGCACGACGCATGTACTAACTTTAAGTTTTATAAGAAACACAATGGCCATTTTCACCAGAAAAAAAAAAAAGGAAAAAAAGGAGACAATACCTTTGATACCAAAGTCTAAGAGCACTTGCAAAGGAAGCTGTGAATCAAGGCTCTCCTCAGAATGTCTCCCACAGTCCTGAGGAAAGCAGCAGATTCTTAAGGCTTATCAGACAAGCAGACCTTGAGATCGCCCATTAGATGGTTGCACTCTTCACTACAGCCATGTAAGCCAGACCTCTTGGGGAGGAAGGGATGGGAGGGGGGCAGGAATGCTAGGCCTAAGAGGAAAGGGATTAAGAAGGAATATAACTGTATCCTAGATGGGACTGCAAACAACTGTTTTATACAAGTTCAACTGAGTGCTTGCTGATAGACGATTCAAATAATTATAAACATCTATCATCAAAATACAATTTAGTTTCCAGCTGGATGAAGATACCTTCAGGGCTTCTGACAGTTTAGGTACATTACAAAAATTTTTCAGCTTTAACACTAGGATTTTGCCAGCACACCACCATTGAACTAATGGTTTGATTACAGCACAAGAAAAACTTAATCGTCTGTATTCCCCTGTGCACCTCAGTGACCTGAAGTCTCTACTGACTACCTTTGTGCAGATTTCCACCCAGTGGATATGCATTTATCATCTACAATTCCCAAGTACTGAATTCTCCAACAGTACCCTGGAGGTCCCCATTATAACTCTGGGGTCTTCTCTGAAGTCCATATCGCTGCAACACCTACTTTGTTGAGGCTCTAATTCTTTACTAAATCAGAGATTAGCTCTATCTACCCAAAATACTCCCCTACACAAGGAGCTGGCAGCAATCTGAAATGTGTTTGATCCACGGCCATCCACACCAATGATAGTACGAGTCTTCAGCAAAGTTTCCAAATACCACACAGTTACCAGTGAACTTGAACACGCTTCTTTGCTGCTGCTGACACAAAACTCTGTGGATTACTATAAATCCTGTATGTGCTTTTTCTTTCATCGCTTTAGCGAGTTAACTTGCTCCCTCCCACAAAAGCTCAAGTGGAGTCGTCCGGAGCCGCTGTCATTGGCTCCCACCGCAATATTCTCCTTCAATCACACCTAAGGTTTAGTGGGAGGCAGCCTTAACTACCAGGCCGACCAAGTTTGGGNCGCCCGGGCCGGGCCCTCCTCCTCGCGCCCTCCTCACCTTCTGGATGGCGGCCGGCGTGATCTCGCCCTTGCCCCGCTGCCTCGGGGCCGCGAATGCCACCGACATGTCTGGCGGGTGCCGGGAGGCTCCGCGTCCGCCCCCGCTCCCGCCCGTTCGCGCGCGCGCTCCGCGGACCCAGCAGTGGCGGCGATCCGGGAAGAACGCGGCGCGCGGGGGGGCGGGGGCGCGCGCCCGGGGGGACGGCCCATNTGAGCCACCAGCCAAGTTATCCAAGTCAACTGAATGCAATGGAAAATTTACTGCCAAACGCAAAATTTTCCATCAATTTACTCCTTTGCTTTCTCTCACTGGAAAGCTAGCTTAGATCCTTTAGCCAGCTGCTTAATTTCACAAAACCAGCAGAATCTTAAACATCCCACAGATCGCCTCCTTCTTCTAAACGTGGTTGAAACTAGCCATGACTAGGCTCATCCTTCCAAAAGGAAAACACAACATCATTATACAACCTTTATTTCCCAAATAAATTCTAAGGGAGGGAAAAAAAAAAAAAAAAAGAAGTACTGACACATTTTCCTACTTAATACAGCTCTACTATGAAAGGAGTATGGAGTCAGAAACCTTATGCAGTTTACTCAGGACTTCTATCCATGTAAGAACGAGCCAGCCAGCCAAGTTTTCTTAAACTCTAACCAGTAATTCACCAGAACGGACTAGAATGATCCCAGTGCAAGTATTTTGCCTGAAACTGCTAGATCTGGAAGTGCATTCATTAAGCACTAAACACAGACATAACTGCAGTATTTTCAGCTACTGCGTGAGCCTCAGAAAAGAAGCAAAGCTACAACTGCACTCTCTGAAGAAGATCACAAACCCACTGGTACACTGGCACGACGCATGTACTAACTTTAAGTTTTATAAGAAACACAATGGCCATTTTCACCAGAAAAAAAAAAAAAGGAAAAAAAGGAGACAATACCTTTGATACCAAAGTCTAAGAGCACTTGCAAAGGAAGCTGTGAATCAAGGCTCTCCTCAGAATGTCTCCCACAGTCCTGAGGAAAGCAGCAGATTCTTAAGGCTTATCAGACAAGCAGACCTTGAGATCGCCCATTAGATGGTTGCACTCTTCACTACAGCCATGTAAGCCAGACCTCTTGGGGAGGAAGGGATGGGAGGGGGGCAGGAATGCTAGGCCTAAGAGGAAAGGGATTAAGAAGGAATATAACTGTATCCTAGATGGGACTGCAAACAACTGTTTTATACAAGTTCAACTGAGTGCTTGCTGATAGACGATTCAAATAATTATAAACATCTATCATCAAAATACAATTTAGTTTCCAGCTGGATGAAGATACCTTCAGGGCTTCTGACAGTTTAGGTACATTACAAAAATTTTTCAGCTTTAACACTAGGATTTTGCCAGCACACCACCATTGAACTAATGGTTTGATTACAGCACAAGAAAAACTTAATCGTCTGTATTCCCCTGTGCACCTCAGTGACCTGAAGTCTCTACTGACTACCTTTGTGCAGATTTCCACCCAGTGGATATGCATTTATCATCTACAATTCCCAAGTACTGAATTCTCCAACAGTACCCTGGAGGTCCCCATTATAACTCTGGGGTCTTCTCTGAAGTCCATATCGCTGCAACACCTACTTTGTTGAGGCTCTAATTCTTTACTAAATCAGAGATTAGCTCTATCTACCCAAAATACTCCCCTACACAAGGAGCTGGCAGCAATCTGAAATGTGTTTGATCCACGGCCATCCACACCAATGATAGTACGAGTCTTCAGCAAAGTTTCCAAATACCACACAGTTACCAGTGAACTTGAACACGCTTCTTTGCTGCTGCTGACACAAAACTCTGTGGATTACTATAAATCCTGTATGTGCTTTTTCTTTCATCGCTTTAGCGAGTTAACTTGCTCCCTCCCACAAAAGCTCAAGTGGAGTCGTCCGGAGCCGCTGTCATTGGCTCCCACCGCAATATTCTCCTTCAATCACACCTAAGGTTTAGTGGGAGGCAGCCTTAACTACCAGGCCGACCAAGTTTGGGAACTGGAGCCGCCGCCTACCCCGCAGCGCCCGGAATCAGGCACAGGGTCTGGAACACGCCGGCCGCGGTCCCAGTCTCAGGGCTCCCCCGCAAGAGGGACTTACTCGACTCCTCCACTTCCAGGCCGAGTCCTCTCGAGTTAATTCAGGCCCGCGGGGGCAATCGGGGCAGCCCAAGTGGAGAAATTAAAATGAGGGCTGGAGGAGCCCAGAGACATCGCCCTCCCCCGCCCTGCGACTCCCGCCGGCCTCGGGACCCTCCAACAAGTGTCCAAGCGCAAAGGGAAGGACCGAGTCCCGGGCACAGCTAGTGCGGCCCGGCCGCCTCCCTTCGCCGCCGGGGCCTCGGCGCTCCGGGCCGCAGCCGCCGCCCCCGTTCCCCGCGCGGCAGGAAGCGGCAGCTGCAGCCCCCGGGGCCGCCCGGGCCGGGCCCTCCTCCTCGCGCCCTCCTCACCTTCTGGATGGCGGCCGGCGTGATCTCGCCCTTGCCCCGCTGCCTCGGGGCCGCGAATGCCACCGACATGTCTGGCGGGTGCCGGGAGGCTCCGCGTCCGCCCCCGCTCCCGCCCGTTCGCGCGCGCGCTCCGCGGACCCAGCAGTGGCGGCGATCCGGGAAGAACGCGGCGCGCGGGGGGGCGGGGGCGCGCGCCCGGGGGGACGGCCCATCCCCATCCCGGTGGGGGAAGGGGTTAAGGAGGACCGGCGGCTTATCCCTGCTTTTCCCCCTGGCGAGGGGGCGCGTCGATGAGACCGTGGCCGCTCCGCACGGCCCGGCCAGAACAACGGGAGCCGACCCTGAGCCCCTTCGAACGTCACCTCCACACACAGTCTTGTCACGCGCCTTTCTTGGGTACCCCCTTTCCCTCCGCGGCCTTGGTACATTCCTGCCCAGAGCGCCTCATAGCAGGGAAATGGTACGGCCGGCTGAGGGGGGGTTATGGTGCTGTGCTGCGCAGGTTGCAGGGGAGACGCTCGGGCTGTGCCGGGCAGCAGTGTCTGCTCCCCCCTCTTCCCAGCGCCGTAGTTGGTTGCACCCGGGCAGCCCGCTCTGGCGGCAGCGCGTGGCGGGGCGGGAGGGGATGAGAGACGCTGAAGGGAAGCGTTGGGAGGCGGAGGGGGTGCTGGTTTGGGGTCTGGAGCATCTCGTGAGGGGAGACTGCAGGAGCTGGCCGTGTTAGTCTAGAAGAGACGATTCACTAATGCATGCAAACATCTCACAGGTGGGTGGCAATAGAGTGGTGCCCGGCGACAGGACAAGGAGCAATGACCATAAACACGAGAAGTTTCCACTTCAGCATGAGGAAGGACTTCTTTACATGGAGAGTGGCGAAGCACTGGAACAGGCTGCCCAGGGGCGTGGGGCGGTTTTCCCCGATGAGCTGGGCGGCTACAGCTTCCCTGCCGTGAAACAGCAAGAAGAACCTCTGGCTACCACATTAGATATAAATTACAGGCGCTGGAAGTGCTGAAACCAGCCTTGATTTGTTTCAGTGCAGCCAATGGAGGGAATCTCGGTGTCGCCAAAGAGCCTCATGAGCGAGTTTGCAAAGTCTAGGACAATTTTTGGAAGAATGAAGAGTTGCAGCGGGTGATTGGTACAGGGACATTTAAAGTCCCCAACCAAAGCATTTTAAACCTGCTTTTTCCTGCGCACATCCATTGCTCAGCCTGTGTGCATTCCAGTGTCACACTGCAGGCTGTGGGTACAGAACTCCTTGCCTTTTGCCAACTGGTGCTCGCTCTTGCAGCTGGCAGAGGTGCGTGTGCTGCCCTGGCTGGCAGGACACTCACTACCTGGTGGCAGGATACCACAGACCACACCACAAGACATGAACCTTGGTCCTTACTCGGGCACTGCTTGCTCTGTTTCTCAGCTGTTGCTGGCGGAAGGCCCTGGCTCTTCCCTCCAGCCCTAGCCGGCCCTTTTGGTTACAGCGTGCATTTGTCGGTAGCATCCGTGGCCACCCCGTGGCTGTGCAGCTGCTTCCCAACTGGCATGCTCTCTCCTCAGACTGTGTCTAGGCTGGCTCCNTAAACACGAGAAGTTTCCACTTCAACATGAGGAAGGACTTCTTTACATGGAGAGTGGCGAAGCACTGGAACAGGCTGCCCAGGGGCGTGGGGCGGTTTTCCCCGATGAGCTGGGCGGCTACAGCTTCCCTGCCGTGAAACAGCAAGAAGAACCTCTGGCTACCACATTAGATATAAATTACAGGCGCTGGAAGTGCTGAAACCAGCCTTGATTTGTTTCAGTGCAGCCAATGGAGGGAATCTCGGTGTCGCCAAAGAGCCTCATGAGCGAGTTTGCAAAGTCTAGGACAATTTTTGGAAGAATGAAGAGTTGCAGCGGGTGATTGGTACAGGGACATTTAAAGTCCCCAACCAAAGCATTTTAAACCTGCTTTTTCCTGCGCACATCCATTGCTCAGCCTGTGTGCATTCCAGTGTCACACTGCAGGCTGTGGGTACAGAACTCCTTGCCTTTTGCCAACTGGTGCTCGCTCTTGCAGCTGGCAGAGGTGCGTGTGCTGCCCTGGCTGGCAGGACACTCACTACCTGGTGGCAGGATACCACAGACCACACCACAAGACATGAACCTTGGTCCTTACTCGGGCACTGCTTGCTCTGTTTCTCAGCTGTTGCTGGCGGAAGGCCCTGGCTCTTCCCTCCAGCCCTAGCCGGCCCTTTTGGTTACAGCGTGCATTTGTCGGTAGCATCCGTGGCCACCCCGTGGCTGTGCAGCTGCTTCCCAACTGGCATGCTCTCTCCTCAGACTGTGTCTAGGCTGGCTCCTGTCCCCAGCCCCATGACGATTACTCTTGCTGGCTCTGCTGTCCGAGGGCGTGCTGCGAGTGCCCATCACCCCCTGCTTTTTTCCCTTGACAACCAGTTCCCAGGCTGCTGGCTCCAAGCTGTTGTTGCATTCCTACAGCATCCTGCTCCCCAAGGGCTCGCCACCTGGGCCTGATGCTCTCTGTTACCACAATGGCACTTCTTCTGCCCTGTCTCTTCAGATTATACAGGACCCTGAGTTGATGCTAATCTGGCTTGTTTTTCTCTGGGAAATATCTGTGGCACAATGCTTGCTCTGTAGGTTATGCTAAGATGGAGCCATGCCAGCATGTCTATTACTTTGGGTTTCTAACCATTTCACTCATCACTGTGGTCCATTTTTTGGTCTATTTTGGTCCATTTTTTTCTGTCTCCTACACACTTAATCATCATCATCGTCATCATCATCACTATAATACTTGTAGGAAATCAAAAGTAAAAAAGGAAGATCTGAAGAAACCGTATTTTTCTAAATTTGATATGCTTCATGGTGATTCATGGTTATTATTACATGGTCTTGGAGTGAACTCAGAGAGTAACTGTTGTAGTACCTGTGTGTTCAAATTGGTACTTTTTTAGTTACTACAAACAGCAACAAAGAACTCTACAAATGAAGAATGCATGATGGCCATGGCCAAATCAGTGTGTAATCAGAACCAACCATCTCCTACCCAGTTAGTAACAGAATTATGAAGACTTATTTTTTTAGCACATACTTGTCGGTGGAGAACTGGTGAGGTCTCTGTAAGTGTCCTAAGGTTGCAGGCATAGCAAATGTGTTCCCATGAGATACACTGGGAATGCCACAAACTGTTTTTCATTTTCCACAAGTATGACATGTAGATGTCATGCTCTGGTTACCTGACCACCGTGTATAAAGTATTTTGCACTGGGATGTCTTGGTGATTGCAGTGTTTGAGATGATGTGGGTTAGATGCCAGCCACATAGACACTGCTCTTAGGATCTGAATGTTCCATTTTGTTATTCCACACTTTCAAGTTGGCTTTGAGTTGAGGAAAAAAAAAAAAAAAGGTTTGTGGGATGCCACTGGTGATGAACCTTAAAATGAAAGAGTAATTTCCCATTGTATTTCCCCAAATGGTCCAAATGAAATATGTGATTTTTTTAGTACATTCCTATTTCCATGCAAAATACAGGAGAACAGTGTTTGGAATTCAACTCTGACAGTTTTTAGAAGGAAGATATAAGATCACTCATTCATAGTCGTTAAAACTATCTCTTTTGCCTCATTTTGTCTGAAGATTAAATTAAATCCTTTTTTTTGCCATTTGTGATGTTTTTTCATTCATGTGTTTAACATTTTGGACTTCCAGATTCATAAATAGCAACAGATCTAAAGAAACAGTGAAAAAAGCGAGTCTTGCAGCTCTGTTTTTTTACCATGCAAAGGGAAATTCACATTCAAAATCAACATTTAAGTAATGGCACAGATGCATACAAGCAGGGAAATAGATAGCTCCAATGGAAGTGTGCCACATGTCTCAGAACACATAACCACAACAGGGTGTCTCTTTTATGACTTCCTTAATGCACTGCAATATGCCTAGATATCAAAGGACATATGGTATATTTTCCCTTTAATTGCACATTTCTTTGCTCTTGTGAGTTACTCACAACCTTAACATTATTTAATTGTAATTTAGATACATAAATCTCAGTCATCATCAAGAGTTTCAAATGCAAATATGTTTCAATGAGATTTTGCTTCCACCTCTATTCCAACTTCTGTCAGTGTAGTCTTTTTTTTTTGTTGATGTGCATTTGAATATGTCATATTTTTTGGGGAGAGAAGAATGCAGACAGAGGAGGACCAGTCCTTTTCTGAAAGAATTTTTCCTATGTTTCCAACTCATATTTCTTAGTACCAAGTTGTTTTCTGCCACTTTTATTATCTGAATTTCCTCAGTGTCACGGACATTTCCATCCACAAGGAGGCAAATACAGAATGCTGATTCAGCAACATTTTCAAATGTACATTTAAAATTAATAAAAATTAAACCTAATATTTTAGAAGCTATATATACAGGAAAGAGGACAGCAAAGAATTTCACGGTAGTGCCACTTGCTTAAAAACCTTCATGACTAAAGGTCTTGGTATGAAAGATAAGAATTATTCCTACGAGCCAGGTGTTTCTTAGACAAAGCTTTTAACATCTTTTTTGGTGAGAACACCTAATTTTGTGCACTCACTTCAACCGACAGAAACCCACCCACTTTCTTTGCTACAGTAAGGATGATAGCTCAGGATCTACTGCTGATAGATAGGACGATGGTGAATTTGAGCCTCTTTTTCAGGGTAGACTACTTTCTCATCTTCAAATTAAAAAAAAATGGGGGGTGTTTATGCTGATGTTTTGTAACATCAACAATACCATCAGGTAACAGAGCAGGTCCCAACAAAGAAGGGTCTTTCGGTAAATGAAAAAGGAAGATGGCAAAAGGAAAAAATGCCATTTTTGGTGCAGTATTTCTTTACCAACTGAACTTGGTGATCTCGTAACTTCTCTGGGATTTTCTACATGCCCAGTCTCTGTGTTAATTCATCTTGTGCCAAAATGAAGCTTGCACCTGAAGGTTTGCCTATGTAAATGGTTGATGTTCAAATTCTGTTTATTTAAAACCCAATAACTTGTTATCAAAATACACAACAATATCAGCGTGGTTTTTAGTATAAATGGTGCTTTTTGCTACCTGAAAGAGATGACACTAACAGGATAAATTTGTCTTGAATTTATTCTGCCAGCTTCTTGCCTGGGTTTTTCTTCCCCAATTTCGTTACTTCTATTCTGCATTTTCTTTTGTATGGAATAATAATAAAAAGTAGCACCTGAAATGCAAGCCTATAGGTTCCTGTATAAAATGAAGTACTCAAACAGCACTGCATGCTACAAGAATATTGGTGACTCTGCCATATTCCGGAGAGGCAATAACAAACGCAGAAAAAAAATCACTGGGATGCTAAACTTTTATTCTACTACCCGTCATTTTAGTCTGCAAATATAAATATTTAGAATAAATAAGCTCACAGCAGGTTCAGCAGTTTGCACTAATGGGAGTAAGTGCAATATCTGCGGTGAGAAAATCTTTCCATGTCCTGATTTTATTCTTCAAAAGGGAATCTCCAGCTACTAGGTACATATGCTATAAATAAAAAATAACAGAACATCTAATCTAAGCCTACTTAGAGCTGAAAATTCCTCAAGTAGTCTTAGAGGTTAATATTTTATTTTAAGGCACAGAAGCAAAGTGCTACAGTTCACTAACTTCTTCACTTTTTGAATGTTGAAAGCAAAGCAGAAAAGACAAACATGAGAATGCAGTGCCAAGCCATGCTGAAGAAAAGGCAGCAATGGTCTTGGCAATCACTGAACTTTCATGTCTGTTAGAAGACAACACATTTGCAGTGGAGAGTCATACTTTTCTTCTGGGGACTCTCACTTCTGCATCATCTGCATTATCTCCTGCATCTGCCTTCTGAAGACTCATGACCATGAAGGACAGAGGAGATGACTGAACAACTAGAGGGCAGTACTTCCACCTTGTCACAATTCCAATCAACATCCTGAGGGATTATAAAAAGTGCAAATGATGTCGAGTGCAATTTCCTTTCCGAGAGTCTGATCCCATGAGGTAAAGAAGACCCCCCTCATTCTGCTGGCAGTGCTCTTTGCAGTGCTGTCCAAGATGCTCTTGGCCTTTGTGGCAAGGGCACATTGCTGCCTTACATCCACCTTGTCCACCAGGACTCCCAGGTGCTTTTTGTGCAAAGTCATCCCTCAGCACGAGCTGGTGCATGGGGTTGGTCCTCCCCAGGTACAGAACTTTGCTCTTCCCTTTGTTGAACTTCATAGGGTTCATGTCTGACTATTTCTTCAACCCACTGAGGTCATCCAAGAGCAATGGGGTATCAACAACTCCCACTCTTGGAACGTCTGTGAATTTTCTGAGGGTCCAGTTCCCTGCTGTCATCCAGGTCAGTAATGAAGAAGTTGAACGTGTTTAAAAAATAGATTGAATGTGGCGCTCAGTGCCATGGTTTAGTTGAGGCGCTGGGGCATGGGTTGGACTTGATGATCTTGAAGGTCTCTTCCAACCTGGTGATTCTGTGATTCTGTGCCTTAGCCCCAGTACTGACTCCTGGGATGATGTATCTGTTGACTGGCCCCCAGCTGGACTCCATGCTGCTGATCACAATTCTGTAAGACTGATGGTCCAGCTAATATTCATACACCTTGCTCATGCAGTCTCTACCTAGATCAGTTTGCCTGTGAGACTGTACAGGACATAATGTCTAAAGAGTTAACTAAGGTTAGTTAGTTAGTAAATATTGTGAGAGGGAGACCACTTTTAGGGTAACTTGGGGAGTGTAAAGTGGACTTAGCCACTGCAACAAGTAAATATTAGTTAGTGAGATTAGTAAGATATCCCCTCTCTGCATGCTCAGACAGTGTCTCTGTATTCCTCCAGATTGCCTGTCCTTGCTTCCACCTCTGGTATGCTGCATTTTTATGTTTGGGTTTTGTCAAGAGCTCCTTGCTCATGTTCATCCATGCAGACTCCTTGCATCTATGCATGTGTGTCTCTTTCCAAGAAGGAGCAAGAAGGAGGAGAAGAAAGATGCTTTGTGAGAGTACAGTCTGTGAGAAGAGTGTCCCCAGGACAGAGGAGGTCTGCTGTGAAAAACAGGAGACCACATTCATGCGGAGAAATCTGGCCTGTAGGGATCATGGCTGCTGGATATGCCACTGAGGAAAGCAGATGTGCAACTGTTCCAGGCAGGCAAAATGATGACAAAATATGGGAGTATTCCCCTGGTATGCAAGGTGTCCTCCTGCCTGCCCAGAAAGATCTTCCCTCTGTACTCACAGGAGTAGGCACACCAAAAGGTGGTGGGAAGGTTGAGGTTCAGGAGAAGCAGGGAGCAGGCACAAATTCACTTTAATTACAGTGTCCAGAGTTGGTATTTACAAGGCAGGAACTGTAGGCCTGTATCTTAAAATGAGGGCAACAAGGGATGTATCCTAGAAATAAGTAAACTGTCTCTGAACTACCCTACAATAGGAATTGACTGCAATTTTCTATAAACGACATAGAAAAAATAGTAACTATGTTGATTTCTAGTATTTATTTTAAGGAATTAGCAATGCTTTTTACCACTCTCTTTTCTTTTTATTCAGCATGAAATTTTAAAGCATGCCTCTCATACAAAAAAATACTTTAAAATAAAGTGTTATCCCATAACTGCAATATATAGTTTTGCAAGTAAAATAGTAATATATCTTACTATTAAGTCAGTCTGAAAATGAAATTGAGTTTGCTCTTGGTATCAGTAACAAAAATTCTATGTTAAAAGACTAATTAGAAGCCTTGCTGATGGGAATGTGGGCTATAATAATACTTATGCCTCTTTTATATTGATTCTGTAGGAATAAAAACTGAGGGTTTTTTTCTAGACTATAACCATCATTATTAAATACTGCTAGTCTTCTAGTAATGACAAAATGTGGTTTTGTGTAATTTTCTAAATGCATTCACAGTCTAGCTATTAGTATGTATATATTTTTGCAGGAATGAGGTACTATTGCTCAAAGAAATTCATTATGCCATTTTCTAAATGCTGTATTCTTTCTTAGTCATTCCAAGTGGGGCTTTGATTCTGCCATACATGATGCATCATTTTACCCTGCTGATTTAACTATTGAGAATAACTCAGTTTGGAATAATTATCTTTTGTAGAATTCATTGTTTATGTATTTTATGGAAACTACTAAGCATAGACTTTATTTTTCTTTATGTTTGTCTTTCTCAGAATTCCTCATACTATTTGGTCAGCATCAGCTTGGAAAGTTGATTAGCTACTGGCGAGGAAAAGAAATTATAACCCATGAATGAAGAATTGAGATAACTTTGCTCTCTGGAGAATGGAAACAAACAAAAAAAAATCATCAGAAATTATGACAAGGAGAGCAAAGTGGAAGAGAGAGTGGTGAAATCTGGTGAAGAGAAGCAGATTAAACCTCCTATGTTTATTGATATTTATTGGTTCAGACTGAATGTTTTTTAGCAAAGTAATGAATTTTAAGGCTAGAACAGAGGACAAAATTTTAATGGATTGACAGTGTAACATGAAATTGTCTATGAAAACTTTAGTTTGCATAATTTAAAATGGAAGTTTTATGAGCTCTGAAACATGTAGAATTGATGTCTAGATTGTATGTATGTGTTAGTTTGGACTTTTGAAAAGAGCAAACATTTTATATTAGAAGTATGAAATCATAGTCTGTTATTCTTCCTAAATGACCAAAGATACCAGGTTTTGTCTTCTAAAATAATACATTTTCTGTATTTACACATGTAATAATTTACCCTGTGTGTACTTTATATAAAATAGTCACAAAAACTGTAGTTTGATGTTGGTTGTGATGTGCCAAAGCTCTGGTCACAGGTAAATGATAAGGAGAATATTTGTAATAAGAAGGTTGTGTAAAAAAGGGATGAGTTTTGTACGTAGTGTACTAAAAGAACTTTTCTTTCTTGGGTGCTGGATAAGAAGATACATTTCTGCCAGGAAAGAACTACATGTGTTCCTGTAAGCCCTCTTTTACATCAATTTGTTAGTGTTGGTAGGAGAGCATCTTTGAGGAAGACTGACTAAGCAGGGGAGGAGGAGTTGCTTATGTTGTACTTCAGTCATGCTTGAGACGTTCAGCTCAAAAATCCTTGTTTATTTATCACTGACCCTATTATTCATTTAATTTCTTCAGTCCATTGTCAGATCTGATACAGTGCTGGTCAGTTTTATTTCTTTTCTTTTTTCATTTATTTGTGTCTTCTAAGAAAAAGGTTTTATGAGGGGAAGTGCTGAGTTTCAAACAACTGAGAAAGCAACAAAGTTATTATCTGCTCTTGAGACGTTGACTCTACCATTTGTTCCATTAGTCTCTCTCAGAAGTTTTCCAAGCAGCCATCTTGACCTTTCTTTCTTTCTACCTGTGACTATAAAAGGAGCTTCTCGTAAATGTCTGTAGTACATCTGCCTCATCCCCACCAAAATACCTATGAAACCAGTGACAGTGTTTAAGTTGCAGTCTGGCATTATCTGACAGATAAGTAAACCTCGTTAGCCAGCTGTTACCAAAATCCATATTTTTCCTTCAGTCCTCTCTACACTCATTTGTGTTCCCACTCTGTCTCCTGTGCCATCACTTTCACTTGTCTGATCATGTAGTTTAAGATGTTTAAGGAAGCTAAATTGGCAGAAAAACAATTGCCTTTCTTTAAAAGCACTTGTCTGCCTGTTCAGTTTCACAGATTGGGAGCAAATGAGTTTCAATGTCAAAGCAAGGGAAGTTGATTCACAGGGCAGAAGAGTGGAGCAGCTTTACCCTTCTTGGTCAGCAGTTAACTTTTAGATCATCTTAGCTATGACTGCACCTATAAACAGTGACTATACCAAGAATACTACTTACCACATTGATCTGTGCTGACTTGCTCTCTGCCTGGGCTCTCATGTCTGTAACCACCTCATTTCCTTTCTTTTCTACTTGGTTGTAAGCCTTCTGTCCAGGGGCTGTCTATCTGTACTGTATTTGTAAACCACAACTTTTGCAACTTCAAAACTTTTTGCTGTGATGTTTACCATACCTTAGAATTTTTCCTTCTTAACAGGTGTCAGGCATTATTATTTCTAATTTGGGGAGGATGGCACAGCCTCCACATAGCTGTTTGCCAATGTCCTTGTGAAAAGACTTATTATTACAACGTCTCCTCTGCATAACATAAATAAATATTGGGGATAAGAAAAATTTATCCTTAAATTAACAGGATGGAATTTGAGGACTGGATACAGCTGTGTTGGTACACAGAAACAAAAATGTCACCACGCTTCAAGAGGAAAGAACTGCGAGGAGAATATATGCACTGGTTGATCACATCTGTCTGGCTTTTGCAGGTATTGTTACCAGTTATTGCACCACTATACATTCCCTTGCAGGTATATGGTACATAGGAGATCTTTAAAATTGGATTTATGAAGATAATTGAATAACTATGGATTTATGAAGAATATTTTGAAGATGGGCGCTATGGTTTAGGAAGTTGGTACTAGGACTTGGAGGCTTCTACACAACTGTTTTGAATATAGCTAAGGAATTCTTATGGGGCCAGTGAGAATCATTTTGATTTTTCAAAATTAGTGGTCCTTTTTTTTTTTTTTTAATCATCTTTTAGGTGTCTGATTGCATCTCGTCATTAGGAACAAGCCACTTGGAGAGCACAAAGCTGCTCTTTACTAATTCCAGTGGCAATGGGCGGACTGAAAGGGACAAGAAAGACTAACCTATGGATTAAATTCATCAAAACAAATGAGCAGGATACTGGAAATATTTCTGAAGATTTGGAAGACAACTTTGGGCTTAAATCTCTGCTGCCATCCTCCTTCCCTGCCCTAGATGCTACCTCTTGACCTGTCAATCTCATAAAAGAGACCCCCTCTTCCAAACATGTATAAGCCAACACTTTTGAACATATGCCTCCACAAGGAATATTTTCCTTCAGATGAGAACTGAATGAAAGCAAAACTGCATGAAAGCTCACCATGTTGTTAGCAGAAATGCCTAAAGCATACATGTCATCTCACTGTACAGTTCCATATGACCACTAAGCCAACTGGCCATTGCTACCTGCCCACCACAAAGCAAAGGTCTTACCCCAGGCTGTGCTCTCCCACTGACACTTTCGTGCTGGCTTTGCTGCCTGGCTGGGGTGTGGTAAACCAGGCTGGAAGCCCTGCATGGCAGAGACGTAAGCCAGGAAAACCAGAGAAGGTTTATTGCAGTGTCTCACCCAGGCCAGGTGAGAGCCAGCAGAGACTCAGAAGAAGGGGAAGCAATTCAAAGAGCAAAGCCACAGCACTGACTTAGATCAGTCTAAACTCTCACATTAGTGTGTGCTGCTGGGTGGTGGCAGACTTACTTACCAGCACAAGTGGTGATGTTTAACTTTGCAGTCTTTTACTCTTCCATACTGTGATGTCCCCTTCACACCTCCTTGGTTTCCTGTCCTGCTGGGACCTGCCTGTACTTGCCTCTTATTCCCTAGTTTTTGCCTCAAGAGTGTAGTTACTTGGATTACTGTTCACATTCTCTGCTTGATTCCCAAAAGACAGAAAGCAGGGAAGCCCTAGCTCCCATCTGCTTTTCCCATCCTCTGAATATACTTTTTTTTTCACTATCAACAGTGCAGGACACCTTTTTTGCCATTCTCATTTTAATTTCGAGAAAATGCTGATGGAACCTTGTCTGCAGGGTTGGTGGAGGTGTGTTGGCAGTTGGACCACCAGGGATACCATCAGTTGACAAAGTCATGGCACAAGTGAAAATGGTCATAATCAGCTCCTCAGTAAACCCAGGTGAAGCTTCTGCCCACCTTCTGCATCTCTTCTAAATTAATAAATGCTACTGATCAGGTTTTTTTAGTGTTATTATATTAGAATATTTTTTTAGTACTAAACTTCAGAGAGGGAAATGTTGGGCTCAATGAAATAAGAAAACCATATAATTATGAGTGCCTAGCAAAAGATGCTGAGAGTATGGAAACTCTAGGCAAGATTGAGATGAAAACAAGCTTTGAGATACCAAGCCACAGTTACTGAACAACTGAAAAACAATGGTATAGCCGACTGAAACTAATCCCCTTTGATGAAACAAAGCCCTCTGCTCACAGAAAGGTCCAAGGGTCAGAGCAGACCCTGCCAACTTGGCAGAGGGTCCAAAAAGCAGTTTTTAGGGTTTAAAATATAATGCCATATGGTAATACAATGATTCTTATAGGCTGTATGTAAATGCTATAGGATTTGTAGCTTGTTCTAGATTGGTTAATGTAAGTTAGAATATTCAGCACAGAAGATGATTTATTGAGATTTAAACGGGAAAAAAGGTATTCTACATTCTGCATCCTGTTCTTATTCCTATTCTGTATTCTGTATTCTTCTTCTCTGCTCTCTGACCTGCTTCGAGCTGCGTCTGGCAGCTCCTAGCAGGTCCCCTGCTCTTTCACAATAAACCTCATGCTCTAAACCCTGACTTCAGAGATCGCCCGTCCTGTCTCGTCTCCGTCCCAGCCGTCCTGGGCAGAACTAACAGCAAAAGGCTGGGAAAAAGAAAAATCTTACAGGGAAAGATAATCATTGAACCACTAAAAATATTTATTCTCTGAATAATGCAAGAAGAGAAAACACAGCGCTAGAAGCTAGTCTTGCACACCAGACCATGGGGATACTCTTCAATTCGCCAGGAAGCTGATAGTGATTTAGATGCTAAAAACTAGAAAAAGTTTGGAATTCCATTTGAGAGAAACCCTGTGCATGCTTTTGTTTTCTTCTCTGATGTAAAGAAATATGTACCAAACTTTGGCAGTTCTTTCAAACGGAGCTTCTTGGCTGTTTCTGCACAAAACCCCGCCAAACTCAGCCATGGCATTCCTAAAATGCTGAATATAGACCTGTGTAGGTTAGTGAAATAGTCTACATCCCAGCTTACTCAGAATGCTTCTACCACAGAATTTGAGTTCCTTCAACTATTGCTCACAGGAGTGTGTTAAAGGTATTGAAATTTTTGTCCTTTCCATAGTTGACGATCAGAAGAGGTTTTGGCAAACAAGAGTTGCCAGAATAGTTTATGTAAAGAAAAAGACCTGTATGGCATGAAAATCATTGAGAACTTCTGTTCTCATGCATTTATGTTCCTAGATATCCTAAGATGAAGTCCTAAAACATTAGCAGAGTCTAACTAGGAGCTGCAAGGGGAAATTGTTGACCTGGCAGATAGGGCCTCTTTCCTTCACGAAAATGCAAAATACTTGGTAAATATACTTGCTTTAATGATTTAATTGTATGCTACACTGTGAAATCTGGTGGAAAAAACATTGAAGTTGCTATAATAAGGAGAAAACAGCCACCCCAAGTATGTATTAATGACTCTATAGAAAACAATTATATAAATGGTATGCAAAATCTTCTCACAAAAATTATTCCAGGTGACACCTGTGCATTCAACTTGATGTATGAAATCTCCCTTAACATCTGGTGGTACAATGTTAGGTGACTTCTGTAGTGTCTCTGTAGATTGATAGTGCTGGGAGCTATAATGGTTGCTGCTGATTTATAATAGTGTAAGACACTGTTGGGAACATTTCATGCAGGAAGCAGTGTAGGAAGGTGTATGGCAACATGCTACTTGTGTGGGTTGTATAAGACATTATCATTGTCTTTGAAAATGATGAAAATTATAGCAGTGTTTTATCCTGTAGTGATCCTTATCACGGTGTTTCTGACATGTTGTGGTCCCTTTGTAGCTTAATAGCTTCCGTTCCTATCATAAGCAGAAGATACAGGCTTTATAGTATATACAAAAATTTGCATTAAAAATATTATCCGAATGCAGTATTCTCATTTTTGTAATAGTTACTGTAATACTACCTCTACTAAGTCTTGCCAGCAGATTAAAGAAAGGCAATCTTTCCTCTCTGCTCAGCACTGGTGAGGCCACACCTGGAGTGCTGTGTTCAGTTCTGGGCTCCCCAGTACAAGAGACACGGATGTACTGGAGAGAGTCCAGCAAAGGGCCCCAAGGATGGTGAAAAGGACTGGAGCATCTCACCTATGAGGAAAGGTTGAGAGGGTTGGGACTGCTCAGCCTGGAGAAGGCTCAGGGAGATAAAGTCAATGTCTATAAATACCTGAACGGGGGGGTGCAAAGAGGACAGGGCCAGGGGTGCTCAGTGACAAGTCCGGAGATAATGGGCTCAAACTGAAACGCAGGAAGTTATGTTGAACATCAGGATTTTTCTTTTTTTTTTTTTCACTATGAGGGTGATGGAGCACCAGAGGGTATTGCCTGTCTCTGGGTCTTCCGCTTGAGTAACAAATTTTAACAAGTGCATACTTTGAAATTCAGTGTGCATTTTCTCTCTCCCGATACGATAGTCCAGCAAGTGACTGCGACTTGCATGTTTTGGAAACAGCACAGAAAAAGTAGGGAAGGGAACAACATGTAAATGCATTTTCCCAAATGTTTCAAGAGGGCAAATAATTTATTTGCATTACATTAATGCTTTTGACATTAAACTAATTTTCAGTTTTAACATTTGTTCAAAGTTTAAAATACCCCTCTTTCCCCCTTCAAATATGAGAACAGTGTGAGGGAGGGAACAGGAAGGGAAAAAATTCTTCATATTTTTATTAATGACCAAAAGAAAAAAAAGATAAATCCAGGTATTCTTTGCAGATACTTTTTAATTTTTGATCAAGTAAACCAGTTTCTTTGAAATATCCACGGAACCAAAATAAGGAAACAAGACTGCAGTTTCAGGTTCAAAAATCATTATCTTTCTATGCTTTTATGCTCTTTGTGTATTAAGGGTGAATCAAACTATGAATTCCCTGTGGAAGACCAGCAGTTCAGCTAAAAAGCATGCATCTACTTAATCCAAGACAATACGCGAGCATAGGGAGGTGGAAATTAAACACACCACTCCAACAGTAGTTTTCTACAACGTGATACTTGTGAGGATAAAGGAAAACAAGGACACAACCTTGTCATTGGAAGGAAAGTACATCATTTGCCCTGGTGAAACTGATTTGCTATGTCCTTTTTCCAGTCAGCACTGGGGGTTTTGGTTTGGGTTTATGTTTCTTTTCTTTCTTTTCTTTTTTTCGCCAAGAAAAAAAGTAACTATGCTGTAGGTTTATTTTCTCAACAAATTTGGAATAATCACCAGAATGTTAATTCTTGAGTGTTCTGTTTTCTTTTAGAAAGAAAAATTTCTACTGGCTGCATAACTATGAGTTTATTAAATGCTGAAAAATACAATTAAATACACTACATATTCTTAAATTTTGAAAAGTGCCTGATGGAATATAGTTCTGGCTGACATCTGAGTTTGTTTTATATTAGGGTACAGTGTGAAAGAACAGTAAGATATCCTATATGCCTTAACGAAATTCCAGTCTCTGCTTTAAGGAGATAGGGGAACACCAACACCAGTTTTAATTTGTCTGCAGTTGGATTTTAGATTTTACTGGTGTAGTCTGTGTTACAGCTTTTGCTCATCCTTATTGTGGCCGGTGTTAAGTCATGGGAAGGGGATGCAGCTCCATTTAGTCCCTTTGGCAACTCCACTCTTGGTTACCAGGAGTCTTTTAATTGGCCTTTGTCTGATTTATAAATCTGATTATGCCTGTTTGCATTGTTTTGAAATGCTTTACAATATTTAGCTGCACTGTTTTTGCTGTGGAATGTAACTAAATAGATTGGAGCATCACAATTGGAAATCCATGGTATTAATCATTTTGTTTTACTCAGATTTTTAATGCAAAAGATATTGAAATGCAAGTTACAGAAGCAGATAAGGGAAAAAATTAAAGTCACAGAATAATTATGACAGCATAATGTTTTTGAAGCTCTAAGAGGCAGTAATGGTCCACAGTGCACAGAGTTGCTGAATGAACTTGTTTCTCTCTAAGCTGAGTTTTGTAGTTTTCCTGAAACACGATAGAGCTAGAGTTGTGCTACTCCCAATGTTTGTGCTATGTAAAGAGGCATATATTTATCTATTTTTTTCCTTGTACATATATTTGCCACAAAAAAATTACTGACGTGTTTTCCAGAAGTTGATGGTTGGCCTGGATTAGTGGTGGTACAGGATATGTAAAATCTGTCAGAAACTTTTTTTCTCCTTTTTTATTGTAATTTTTGCAAATAGGATAATTACTGCTCAGTGGTACTATGAGTCCAGTAAAGATCTTATTTGTGTTCTGTTTCATTTACTAAGTGTTGCAATGCTGTACATTATTAATGAGCAATATCAATAAATAAATAAAATAGCAATGTCACTTTCCATAATGTTGTATTATTATAGGCCACTGCAGCAGTGATAAAACTCCTTTCTTTTGGCGAGTTTTACTGGATAGCAAGTGGTATCCAGTATAACTTCATAGTATAGTTCTGTAATTCTTAAAATGTTAAGTCTGAGATCAACTGGTTTTAGTCTCTTGTGTTCCATTGAGAATATATTTGTGCCTAATGGCTAAGCTTTAATACTGTGGATCTCTTTTGTAGAGGCATTTTTACTGTACCTGTTTCCTGTTACTGTATATTTTCTAGTAATGTCTGTTGCTCATGCCCATTCCTCCTTTCTTTTTTTCCTTTGTTCACTTAGTTTTCTGATCTACCTTTCTCTCTTAGAGCCAAGCTTGTGAGGTGTGTGTGCTTTCCAGACCTTCCCACCTCATCATGATAGTAGAGGATTAAAATGTTATAAAATTATAGTAGCTTAGTTAGGCTTTGAATAAGCATTGTTCTTGCTAAATCTTGTGACTCTGCACCTGCATGTACCTACAGCACAGGTAGTACTGTTACACTGTGTCATAGGTACGCAATCATTATTTAGAAATCACATATTGACTAATCAATAAAATCATGGGATGATTGTGGGAGAGGGACTTGAAGGGGGCTTGTAGAGTATGCCTGAATGATTACAATGAACCCGAAACTCATGCTCTGTTGATTACAATAGTACAATGGAAAGTTAATGATCAACGTATGATTCTATAGTGCTTATGTAAGGAGAGAGTATAAAATGTGTTCACCCCAAACTGATGTCGGAATCAGATTTGGGTTTGTACCCCGGTTCCCAGAGCTCTGAAATAAAAGCACCTGCATATAATCATTCTGTGATTATGTGTTTCTACGCTAACAGTCAGATCACTTCCAGCTGAACATGAGCCAGCATGTGCCCAGGTGGCCAGGAAGGCCAATGGCATCCTGGCCTGTATCAGCAGTAGTGTGGCCAGCAGGACCAGGGCAGGGATTGTCTCCCTGTACTCAGCACTGCTGAGGCCACACCTCGTATCCCGTGTTCATCCCTCACAACAAGAGGGACATTGAGGTGCTGGAGCGTGTCCAGAGAAGAGCAAAGGAGCTGGGGAAGGATCTGGAGCGCAAGTTGTTTGAGGAATGGCTATTGGAGTTGGGAGTGTTTAGTTTGGACAAAAGGAGGCTGAGGGATGCCCTTATCTCTTTGTACAACAACCTGAAAGGAGGGTGTAGCCAAGTGAGAGTTGATCTCTTCTCCCAAGTAAACAAGTGATAGGACGAGAGGAAATGGCCTCAGATTGTGCCAGGGGGGCTTTAGATTGGAGATAAGGAAAAATTTCTTCACTGAAAGGGCTGTTGAGCATTGGAACAGGCTGCCCAGGGAAGTGGTTAAGGCACATTCCCTGGAGGTATTGAAACAACCTGTATGTGTGGTATGAGGGATACAGTTTAGTGATTGACTTGGTGGTGCAGGGTTAATGGTTGGACTTGATGATCTTGGTGGTCTTTTCCAACATAAATGTTTCTATGATTCTGTAATGTAGCTTGGGGTTCCTCAAATCAGCTGGCACTGCAGGTATACAGCCAGACAGGAATTCCTCTGCTGGGACTTCACATGTCTCACTGTCAGCTCTCTTGCTATTAGTAGCTCAGTATAGTCAACCAAACTTTATGTCTTACGATAAAAGTATATGCCCAATTTTTTACTATATCTTCCTGTTGTACTTTGAATGTTTTATAAGGTTTTAAAGCTGCAGGGTACTGTACCTCATGGAACAAAGACTTTGACATATGCAAAGCTGTATATACATTGTGACCTGAATATCTGAAAGAAAGAGGCACCTCCCTAAAAAGATCATCAATCAAGACAGAAAAAACAGGGCAGACTGTAACTCTGACTATAAACAAACAAACTAAAAAATCTACTCAAATTGCAACCAAAATGCAGGTGTGGTTACTGCTGATATTAAATAGTTATCTGTGATTTCACTTGGTTGCTTTCATTAGTAAATAAATACACATTTACAACTCTTACTCACTTGCTTAGTCTTTTTGGTCATGTATTCTATTCCTGCATTTCCAACTAAGAGAAAACAAAGGATGATCACGGACAGATTAAAAACACTTGAAGCACATTAGATAGATTTTACAGAGTTATAGTGTCTTGGTTTGAAAGACAGGTGTCTGCCAAGGAAGGCAGGAGCCTCCCTTAAAACGAAAAATGCAACCCCCTTCCCTCCGAATTATTATAATTTTGAAATTAAGGGGCTTTCAGGCAAAGATATGAGGAACAGGAATAACAGTTCTTTACNCGGGGCAGGGAAAGGCGGCCTTGGGAATCCTGGGGTTTCTCCCTGAGGCACGGTAGAAGGAAGGCAGCCGAAAAAGCAGAAACCTGCAGTGCTGACACGATGGCAGTCTCTCCCTCTCCGTCCGAACACCGAGAGCAACTAACCCACAAACCCAGGTGAAAAAGAGTGGCCAGTTGTACCCCTCCCCACTGTGGCCAGGTCTTTTGTCTCTCCTAAACACCCAGCAATTTGTTGTCCCGGCAACATATATGGGGAAAATTCCTCAAGAAACAAAGGAAAACAGAAGGGGAACTCCTAAAACCCCAACATATAGCAAGCTGAAAGCATTGTTGTGTGTGAAACTGACTTAAGATATATGGACTTAAAAAGATCTGTCTTCAGAAGAGTTAAGGCCTGCTGTGTGGACAAAAAGTTTGGAGGGTGGGTAGCTTTATGGAGGGTGGTTTGTGTTTTAAATATGCTGTTTGAAAGCCTCCAGAAAGCTTAGAACAGCACAGGCTGATTCAGTGTGCACTGTGAAGGTCTCAGCTTTTGGAAACAGGTTATGCAGAGCAACCTACGGGCACTATCTATACAACCTAATAGCTCCTGGGAAGGAAATCTGAGCTGCTGTATGCTGTAATGCTTTCCTATGCCTGGAAGGTAAAGAAGGTACTTCTGTATGAATGTCAGATGAGCCTGGGTTATTTGAAGTAGTGGAACAGGTCAGTTTGCCAAGGCCAGGTGGCCATGGAAGGAACAGTTAGATGTACTTCAGCTGAGTTTGAAAAGTAGTTACCACACTTAGCAGTATCCCCTGGACAAGGTGTTGGGGTAAGAAAGCATGTAGATAAGAATGATGATTTAATTCAGAGTTTTTCAGTGTATGGGGTTTTTTTTGATGGTCGCATTTACCCTAGAGAATAGAGATTTTTAAAAACCCCAAAACTCCAGGTAATGACAAAAGTAACTTTCCTTACACACTGAAACCTGTTCAGTTATGAAAAATAGCTTTCAAGTTCCATATTATTTTTTCCTTTTTATTCTGAATGACTTTTTGAGTTTCTCTTAACTTTGTTAATAAAGACTGCGTACTGGGTTGCTAACACATTTTTCCAGTGTGGAAAAAGGACTCTTCTTTTTAATTTTCCTGTTATTTCCTGTGCAGTTTCATAGAATGATGGGTGCCTCTGCTTTGTTTAGAGACTACACTTATGGCACTTTAACTTTTTAATTTTTTTAAAGACGTGTATGTTTCTAAATCTTCTGGGCTTTGTTCGCTGGGCTATAGGGGTTTCTTTCCTCTTTATTATAATCGTGCTATGCCTTTTCTTGTAGTTCATTTCATACTGCTTCCTTTGCTCCTTGATTCATGTATTTCTTTCTCTCACTATGCTGTATTTTCTACTTCCTATTTTCACACACTGCTGTGCTTTGCAGCTTTAGTGCATACATTTCTGTTGTCTTCAGCTGTTTCTTTTTGCCTCTTTCAGATCTGCTTTCACGCCTGAGCATTTGCATGGGGGTCTCAGAGATTCCCCCAAAAGTTCAATGGCTGCAAGAAGATAAAAACTTGGCTTTAAGTAAGAAGCCAACTCCACTCTTCCTGAAGTCCAAGAACAATAGACATGATGCCTTGCTTTGCATCATTTTCCCTTCTGCCATCAGTCACTGCTGGTTTTCACTGAAACTGAAGCATCCCAGTCTCCTGCTCTCTGTGCATCCTTTGGCATGTAGGAGATAACTCCCTGTACCCTGGTTGTTACTTTGTGTGTGTAACACGGTTTCATATGAGTAAGAAGTGATGTAATTTGGTCAGACTTGGCCGATCTGTAAAAGGTACAGAGGATGCTCACTCTTGCATTATCACCTCTCCTCTTTCACCATCTTCCGAGCTTGCTCTGACACTTGGAAACTGTGATCATTGCTGCTGCCACCTCTTTGAGATTTTGGGCTGATGTTCTGGAATAGGATAGGCATGGCAATTGGGGAGCAATTTCTCTTCTCTAACTGTTTCTGCTGCTGCTGACAGCAATATAAAGCAGTAACACTGTGGAATCAAGCAAGGTTGTTACTCAAAGTAGTCAAAAAGAGGAGCGTTTCCCTTTCTTGTCTACATTTCTACCTGAACACAGTTGCGAGGGAAGTTTAATACAAGAGTAATTTTTTTTTTTTTCTCCTAATATGTTTTGGACTTTGTGTTTTTTGTATCATTTTAATGAACCATACAAGAGGCCCTGGATTTTGTAATTGCTTATGTTGTGCTCAACTTGGGCAGATATAAGCAATACCCCTTAAATTTTATGGGTAAAATAAAGCACGTGCAAAAACACGCTTCAGAATGTATTGAAATTTAGCCCAAACTTGGCTGTGATATGCAACGACCTCAAAGCAGAATTACTGAAGGTCACAGTGAGCTCCCTATCACACGTGAAAAAACTTTCAGTTATATTCTGAAATTTCCTTTTAGAGCTGTGTTGTGTGTATTCTGTCAGGATTACACTTGCTTTACAAGAGGGAACGAGTTCCACGGCCTCCCTCAGCCTTTCTTCAAGTTGAGCCCCGGGCATGAAGGTCAAACGGGACAACTTTGTCCCCTTCATCCTTACAGGTCCGTGCTGCTTTGGCCGTCTCGGCCCGTCAGCAAGCTCCTATCACGACACGGCGAACTCTCACACTTGCCGGAGCTGCTTTTGTTTTGAACGGAAGCCCCAAGGACACCTGCAGCCCAGGTACAGCCGGGGGTGGTCTGGCGCAGGTAGGCGGGCCGGAGGCTGGCACGGCGGGAGGAGTAGCTCTGCCGCGGCCACCCACGCGTCACCCCCATCCCGGGGCTCCGGCCGCGTCCCCCTCCGGCCACCCGGGCTCTCTGCGCTGCCGCCAACTTCAACACGGCACAGGCGCTGGGGTCCGCATGGCTCCATAAACACGGGCGGGCTCAAAGGGGCGGTGGGGCCGAGCCGGGCGCCGCCGCAGTAGGACGCGCTGGCAGCGTGGGACCGCCCTTCTTCCCTTCTCCCTTCCCCTCCCTCCCGCCGGCGGCAGGGGAGGCC
>VXAD01001748.1:727941-754434 GCA_013399195.1 Dicrurus megarhynchus
CGGCCGCCCCCGCGGGGACCCCGCTGGCGCGGGGGGCCGCTCCCGGCGTCCCGCGGCCGGTGGCGCCCAAGGGGCCGCCCACGGCCACCCTCCAGTTGCCGGCCAACTTGCAGCTGCCCCCAGGTGAGTGATCCGTCCCGGGCTGCCCCAGACACATGTCCCGTGTCGCGACTTCCCCGGCGTGTCGCGGTCGTCGCTGCCGGGGAGTCGGTGTGCAGGACGGGGAGCCCGGCGCGCTGCCCTTGCTGCTGGAGGCGAGCCGTGGCGAAGGACGGGCAGGGCGGCGGGGGTGGTGGTGATAGTGGTGGTAGTGGCGGTGTGTGTCTCAGGTTGGTTGTCTGCCCCAAACTTCTGGGAACCGGCGTGTGTCTGCCTCGCAGGGCACTGGCAGTGTGACTGGGTTCAGTCGGGTAGCTCTGGGGATGCTTACAGCCTGTCTGGAGGATGGATCTGGAAGTCTCTGGATAAAGGCAACTTCTTACTTTGCTGGGTAGCACGAGGAGCAGGAGAAGTAGCTAAAAACTCAGCGGCCAACTTACCATGGTATGTGACTTGAAAGAGACTGCTCGAGGCTTTCGTGGAACTTGGATGAAGGAGTATCTCGGGGAGAGGGGGGTGAGCGTGGGTTGGCGACTGCAGAGCGGCTCCCGTAACTCACGGAGCGGGTCAGGCTGCCCGCGCTCCCCTCCGACCGGGCAGTCCCGCAGGAATTCCTGTCACTGGCACAACCAGGCCGGTGCGACTGTTCGTGGAACATACAAACTACTACCGTGCCTAAGGAGAGCAGAGTTGAAAGTTCATTACGTGTTGCTCCTTGAAACACTTTTTTTTCTATAAACCCTCTGTGGGAAACGTAAGGGTTCGGAGAGATACCGCCCTTCCAGATGTGCTTCCTATAGAAGCAGTGAAAATATTAACGTAGGAATTGCACAGTGCTGATACAGACAGCTTAATACTTTGGATAGCAACAGATGATTAGCCAGGGCTTCTACCTGCACTTTCACTTAAGAGGAAGAAGTTGCTGTTGGAACTTCCCACTTCTCCCTGTTGGGCTGTATTTAAATGCTTTTTTTTTTTTAAAAAAGTGACTTTGCTTCCACTGGTTTTGGTCTTGCTCTGTTGAGACCCCAAGATATGTAATGACTTTATTGCTATTTGATGCTATAATTATTTCCTGCCAGGACAGTTCTGTTGTTGGAGCATCTGTTGCAATTACTTTCAGGTCGGATATTGCTGAAAAGGATGATGGACTTTACAGTAATCCCTGTGCTGGTAGTGCGTATTTGCTTTTTTTTTTTCCCTTCCCTCTTTTTTTTTTTTTTTAATCCCAATTTCTTTATCAAAGACATTCACCTCCCAAGGAAATATATAACGCTAATTAAAAAAAGTCTTTCGTCAGTCAGTTTTACTGTAGATTTCCCAGCACTCATGATGCTGTAATGTCTGGGTAGTCAGCAGTCAAGGATGAGTCTAAATCCTTGCCAACTTTCCTCTGAAATGAACCATGATGGAAATACATTAACTTTTTGTAGCAGGGCTTCCCAGGTATTCTGGTTTTGTATCTAATATTTTTGCTTTCTGGAATGTATTGATATTCAGTTAAACACCTTTCTGTGACGGTGGATGCTCACGTGAGTTGTCTGCAGTTTGGGAAGTACAAGTTAGCAAAACTTACGGGTTTCTTGTAGTGGCTTGGGTTTGTTTGCATCCAGGTATAGTGTTGAATGCCATCTGACTTGTGTTGTGGTAGTAGGCAGATGTAACAAAAATAGTATTACCCCTCAGTTGCATCAGCTTGTTTTCCTTGCTCCTGGGACAATGCAGTCTTTGTATCAGAAGTTCAGAGGTGCTGGTACTCTGCAGCATTGTAAATTAAAATAACTGTATGGACTTTCTTCTGATTTTAGAAGAAGCTTCAGAAGAAACATAGATGTCAGATTTCAGATGAATCAATGTTTCAGGGAAACTTATCTAAGTAATTGTTGTAAGGTTATATAAAAATGCATTCTGTCTTGAGTGTTGGTATTTTACCTCTGTCTTCTAGGTGGATTCCATTTCTAATTAATAATAAAAAATGCAAGATGAATAGCATTAAAGCTACAAGTGTTAGCATCATTAAAAAAAGAAAGTGGAATAGACCACCAAATTCTTAGGCTTGAAAAGTTTGTATTTCAAACAAACTGCCAAATCTAGCCATACAGGATAAAATACAGAAGGGAGAATGCACTTAGGTTTAAAATCATAGCATTCAACTTTTGTGGCACCTGCTAAGAAAAACGCACACAGAAAACATCCTTCCCTTGAGTTTCAAAGGGAAATATTTGAGGTGGCTTGTTCTGAGGAAGGCTGGACAGCACTGCTCTTACTGGTCATCCTAAGTTACTCATGAACTGCTTGTGGCCTGGAGTGGGCATTGCTTCCACAGTACTGCAGTCTGGGGAAGGAAGGGCACCAGTGGAACTGCCTGTGCCTCTGTGACTTGGAGGGCAGTCGAGGTTCATGGAAATCTGGGATTTACTCTGTTTTTTCTCTTCCATCTCTACCTTCCCCTTCCTCTTGCTCAGAATAAAACCAGGAGGTGGGAAAGGCAGATGACTAGATATGACTGAGTCCTCATGTCTCTGAGCACAGATTGCCCATCTGCCAAGTGCCTCTTTTTGCCTGGTTACCCAGGAAGGATCACGGAGCTTTGCAAGTTCTCCTGGTCCTCAAGGACACAGAGACGCTTAGGAGTAACAAGGGTTTTTCATCACCTTCCTGTGGTTTTGTCTACATTGTAAAGCGCTGGTTTTCAGTGGAGCAGCAGCTGTCAGAGCAGTGCTGCTGGTACCCAAGGCCATCCTCCTGCACCAGTCCATCCCTGGCTGACCACTGCTGAAGGCTTTAGTGGGCAGTAGGACTCCAGCTGGCCTGACTTTAGGGTTTGGGTGTGGTCTTTTGACCATGCATACCATCAGCTCTTGGACTGAGTGGCTGGGCTATGTCCTCCCACATGAAGGGAATTTGTATGATCTACCAAAGGGACCTTTCCTCAGTTGCCCTCTTCGTTGAGAAGAACAGGTTAGCAGCATTTCAGAATGCTTTGCACGTAGCAGTCTGCGTCTGCAGAGAGCATACCGGCAGGGTGAGTGCAGTGCTGCCTCAGTCCTGAGCTCCCTGTGGCCTGTGCTGATGCGTATAAACCTGCAAAAGTCTCATGTCATGGGCCATCTACTTAACAAGAAATTGTGTCCTTGGTTAACCTCAGCCTAATGTTGGGGGGAGAAATGGATGGGCTGTGCTATTAAACAGGAGGAAATAATCGGGAAGGGGAAGGAGTGATAAGGGCCATGACAAATGTCTGTAGTTCACCTTAGTGTCTTTGGGCCCCACACTGCTTTGGAGAAGTGGAGGGGTAGAAAAAGAGCATACAACCAGCAAAAATAATGTTGTTTCTCGGTTTTGTTTACTTTTCTTGAACTTAGTTTTTTGTCACTTCTGTGTCTGTACTTTCAGACTATCCCTGGCCCTGGAATGCTCATTACAAGCAGGTGTTTAAAGGACAATTAGCAGATATATCTGCTTCTCTGCTGATGGGATGTAAAAGGACAGAACTGAACCGGATGCCAGGGATCCTCCATTGTTACCTTCAATCTGCTTAGAGCAGGGAAGCTCTCTGAAAACCTCACCTCATGCCACTGCTGCTGGTCACAGCTGCCATCACTCTCCACTGTGGCGTTGGCTGCCTCTGGTGTGTGTATTTCTGTTTTATGCTTTCCATTACTGCTAACACCAGTGGGCCTGAGCAAGCACGGTGTCAGCAAAGAGTAGTTGCCCTGAGTGTGCTGTAATTTCACTGGTAATGTGGGGCAAGGCATGGTCTCCGTATAAGGTTTCCTTTGCACCTGACTTAGAGGGGAACGGCAGCAGGTACAGCTTCTTGGTTTCTTTTTGCAGCTCAGTTGTCTTTGCTTGGGTGTTTTGCCTTGTCTGTGGCAGGTTTTCCACTGCCTGCAGCTTATCTAGGCTGACAGTGGGTAACCTCAGAAAGCACAGCCACTGTTTGTGTCAGGTGGCTGGGGCTGTGTGAGAAGAGGCAGGCAGGCAGCATGTGGACTCCTGTGGGTGGGAAGGAGAGAACCGGTGTGGGTATTGCAAAACTGCAATGGGATGGTATGGAGCCTGGTCTTGTCGAGTTTCTCTTAATTGTGTGTAGAACCTAAGGTAGGTAACCTGAAGAGGTAAGGGCTGATAAACATCTGGGTGCTTCTGCCTTCTGCTTTCGAAGTTGACCTAATACGTCTCATGCAAAGTGCTGTGAATCTCCCTTTTCAAGTTCTAGTTGTTGTTTTTCAGTGGTAAAACCACATGAGGAATTCGATATTTTCATATTTATGTCTGGTCCTTTGCTTTAGAATAGGAGGAAGGGCTGATTTTAAAATTCTTCTTAGTTTATATTATGTTTGAGTAGGAGTAGGCTATCTAAAGATTTCTTGTTTCAACAGGCAGAAAATCCTAGAAATTCCTTTAAAGTATGCAGTTTCTGGATGTTGATAATCCCATGAAGTCTGAGCATGGTACTTGTGCTTAGACCAGTAGGGGCTTAATAATCGATGCTTATAGCCTTTTGTATCCCAATAATGTCCTTGTTTAGCAGGCTTCTTCTCTGCAAACTTCTCTCTTCACATTAGGTGACACTGATCAGCTTTTTTTTTTTCCCTGAGGAAGGGTCGACAAAGCTTTGGTGGGCTTGAAGAACTAAGTCAAACTTAGATAATAGTGAGGAAATGTCTTGTGGCGTAACCAGTTGAAATTTCAGCTGCACTGTAGCACTTGATTTTGCTTTCAGGACTGAGTGTGTCTAGCAAAATAATGCCTTCATATAATTAAATGCACAGCCATGTGGGAATTAAGATGTAAATCTTGGCAGAAGATGTAAAGCTAATGTCTAGATTTATGGTTTTCCAACACACAGGAAAAAAAAAAGATGCATTCTGCATACTGAAGCATGGAAATATTATGCTCAGTAAAATTAATGTTAAATGCTGTTCAGATTTTACAGTCAGTTGGAGTGTATAGCAAAAAATTACGGCTACAGTTTGGTGAATAGTAAATTTTTTTTAATCCTTAGAAGAGAGAGAACATGAGCCTGACTTGTGTTGCTTTTGCAGTATTTAAAGGACCTTTCATCTTGTAGCAGTAAATATAACATCCACACACAAGTGACAGCTGGAAGAAACACTAATTATGTTTCAGTATTATTTTTCCTAAAGATGCTGAAAAAATCTAGGCAAGCTCATGTGTTGTTATTTTGAGTAGTTGCAATACCAGGATTTTTAAGTCATCTTAGAGAACCAGGTATTTGTTCTGCCATGTGATTGGAATCTGTGCTGTGCCTAGTGGGTAGGATTGTATTTACAGTTGTATATGTGAGTTTTGATGTAAACCGCAATGCTTCTGATAACTATCAAAGATGAATAGTTAGTACTGCCTTAACCATTTAGACGAAACAGAAAGGCAAATACTTTTTTCAGAATTCTCTTTGCATGAAGTCAGTTTTTTGAAAACTGATGATGTCAGGAGAAAAGCCAGTATAATTTGCAAAATGGAAAAGATCACCATAGATGTTTTTAAGTGTCTTACTATTCAAATTGTCAGGATTAAGGTCTGTTCTGCCATCTGGATCACCTTTAGAACAAAGTCCACTAACGGATCTTTTCCACCAGTGTCTTGAGGAAATAGTCTCTGATTGCAACTGAAGCAGGGTAAAAACGGCAATAGATGGAAAATCCTTGTTGCTACTGAGCAAATATAGGGTCTGTTAAGGCTGGAGAACTGGTGAAGCTCAGTGATCTTACTGTGCTGTAGGTTCCGATGATACGGTAACACTTAATTTTCATAGCTTGTGTTTGCAGAGTGCTTCCAGTGCACGCTTCCAGTTTGGTGGAGGCAGAGGAGATGCTTTCATTAGTACTGGCTGCTCCTAGGAGTTGCCTGGGAAATCAGAGTTCCTTGGGTGGATGTCCAAGCTAGATTAACAACCGGGTGAAACAGCATGCCCTGGTTGGCACAGCAGCTGAAGACTTTCCCTGGCAGCTTGCCCAGTGGCAGTTGCCACCTAGCCCCAGTGGAGCCCTGGAAGGCAGGTCCAGCTGACTGATGGGTGGTGCATACCAGGCAGTCCCAGTGGGGCAGGCAGTGCTCTCTGTTGAAGGGGGTAAGTGCAGTCAGAACACCTTTATACATGGCTCGCATACAAGGCACTTGACAAATATCACACAGTTCTGGTGAGAGTTTCCACAGTATCTGGGTAGACAGAAGTTAGTGCTTCCCATGAAGGTTTTACTGTCTTCTGCAATAATTTTTGTTTGCTCCGTCACAGTTAGAGCAAGGTGGTGATCAGTGTTAAAATTCAGTGTTGATCCCTTGTTCGCTAGTGAAAAGCCATCCAGCTGAGGAGTGAATTTGCACTTTCAGAAGATATGAAGTGGAATTCAGCTTTCTTCTGGTCCCCAAGTGAGCAACAAGGAAACAAGTGTCCTGTTGTAAAATTAACCTGAATTAACTCACTTTATTCTCCTCTTATTTAAAGGAGACAGAGGTTTAAAGGGGACTGATTTTGTCCTTTGTTAGAGCACTACCAAGACACCAATGATGTTTTTAGCAACTCTTGGTTTAAAGTTAAGATTTGTGGTTCAACACGGCAGCTCCAAATTTCTCTCTAGCAGCTAAATGGCTGTTCCAGAAATGGTAAGTGCAGGGTATTGGCATATCTTCTGGTCCTTAGAAAGCCGTGTGCTGTATATATATGGCTGCAGTGTGCCAAGCACATACCTTGCTATTTAAAGAATTTCACTCCAGCGAATACTAGGAGTACACAAGAGGATGTGGTGTAGAGACTCAATCCTTCTTGCAGTGCAGTAGGAATTGTCTTGAGAGTAAGGAAGTGTCACTTTGCTCCTTTGAGGTACTATTTCACTGCCATCACCTGAGTCCTCTGCAAATATTTGAAGCTCCTGTATGAGGTAACTTGGGTCCTAGAGAATGCTCAAGTCAGATCATCTTAGCTGTAGACAGTCCTAGAACTGTCTGATTACTCAGATAGGAAAGCAACCAAGCCTCAAGGTGCAAAGTTGCAAACCACAAAGATGCAGTGGGGAAATGCTGATGGGAAATGATCCCAGTTGCTCAAAGGCGTGGCCCAAGGACAAGAGCTAGATGTTATCACAGTATTAAATAAGGCTCTGCCTTGTGGTACACAGTGTTGGCTGGGAATCCCCTATGCCTACACACAATAAAAACAACATCTCTTAGGATTCAAGTGTAATAAGTACGCTGTGAATCCAGATAGAAACAGTAGTGCCATCTTGTAACTGTGCCCAGAAAACCTTCTGGTTATTTATACCCCCTCCAAGTATCAATGCAATGTCCAGATTTTCTTTAGATGGTTGGTATGGAAATCTGTTGCTTGTTACAGAAAAAAAAAGGTTAACTACCCTTGCAACTGGTACAGTTATACTTTTGCTTAAGAGTTCTACTATAACTGTAAAATTGCATGGATATAAATGTATTCTCAAGGAAAGAAGCTCAACTGTATGTACAGTTGAGGAGAACTCCTAGCGCTGAAATGTGCGCCTGTGTTCTGTGAAACGGCACCAGTGCTATGGGGGCCCCGTTGCTAGACTGTTAACAGATATCCATCTGGGCACCAAAATGCACTGATGAGCAGCTAGTCTCCAACAGCTTGGGTAAGACTTGCTGGTTGAGCAGTGTGTGAAACTTGGCTTCAGAGTTCTGCAGTTTTAGCACTTTGTGTCTAGTTCCTGGAGGAAGGGAGGGAGAGGGGACTTTGTTTACGCTCTTCAGAAAGATGTGTGGTGTCCAGTATTCCAGACTGTTTGAAACACTAGGATATCAGTCTGCTCCATCCTGCCTAGAAAAGATAGCATCATCCCTTTCCTGGCTCCCTATGCTTGGAAAGCCTGTGTCTGTACTGGGTGTCTCAGGAGCTGGTGCCTGTTGTTAGCACGGAAAGGTGCTTAGCCACAGAAGGGTTGGAGTAACTGAAGGCAGCAGCGTTTGCTGGGACTGTAAGCCCCTTGAGCTGTTAGTGTGACAGCATTTTGGGTACATGGTGGTGGTTTAAAACACTGCTCGCAGCAGCCCAGGCAGTCTGGGAAACATTAATTAATGCTGGTGGAACTGTGCTGTCAGCTGGACAGTAATGTTTGCGAGGAAAGCTGGTCACTGGCTTTGAAAAGGTGAGATGTCAGACATCAACCTTCAAAGTTGTAGGCCAGAGTCTACATGAATCTGCAGTGCAGTTCGTGCAGTTGGCAAAGATGCTGTCAACATCTTTAAAGAAATTATGGGTAAAACATTGTGTTGTATTTTATTTAGACTGTTCTGTTGTAGCATGAAAGAATATGGGGATTATGCCCTTTGAATTTTTCTCCTGACATGGAAATTAATGATTTCCATATCTGGGGGTGAAACAAGGCGTCTTTCATTGGAATGCAAAATGTGACATCTCATTGTGACTCTGCAAGATCTACATGCTAGTCACTGGTCCTAAGCCATTGCTATAAAGACCCATTAGTTTAGAAGCTTCCCTGGAGCAAGGGGAAAGAGCACAGAGGGTGATTTCTGAGATATGTAATTATTTAGTTTGTGAAACAAAATGTGAATGGAATTAATTGGTTGAGGACCTGGATGTGTGGTGAGTGACTCTGGTTGCTGCAATAGCAGTGCTTGATTGTGGGTTGGGCATTGCTGAATTCTTCTTACATCAATTAGAATCAACTTCCAAAGATTGGAATGATTTGTTGTATGAATCATGTATGTTGTTTTGTGGGTGTAGTGTAGAGGCCGAACAACTTACCTTGACCCCATACAGTGTAGATGAGCACTCTGCCCTGCTTATCTGGGAAATCTAAGAACAACCACAGGTGTTTTTCCCAAGAAAAGCCTAAAATGGGTAATCTTTTCGACTTCACAGAAGATCTGTTGCCTGAAGTTGATTGTATTTAAGAACAGAAGGTAGAGCTCATTATTGGGAGCCCGTGATGAGGTAACTTGGTGTGGTCTCTAGATCTTTGCTGTAGCGTCATTCCTAAGACAGTGAAAAGCACAGCTAGATGTTGCCTCCATAGTGGGCTGATGTCCTTGTTTCTTTACCTCCACTACAGGAATTTGCAGTAGACATCTAGGACAACTCAAGTACCAAGTGAGGGTCATGGGGAATCAGTAGTTCTCCTGCATGCACTACAGACCATACCTCATGTGAAAACATTACAGCCCCATCATATTAGAAGGGTTATGTAAGTCATGTAAAAGTTAAGTTACTGTCTTTCACAGTGCTTCATTAACATTTTGTGCCTCTTTAGCACTCTTTTTCAGCTAATCTATGACATAATGCATCTTGATACAATCACTGCCTGAACAGTCTATGTCTCTAATAATGCCTTTTTTTGGTCTATCTTATTCAGTCCTGTAATGTGTTTTTAAAACTTTTAAGTGACCTATTCTGTGGGATGCAATAAATGGGATTAAAGAGGAAAAAACATGCTTTTTTTCCCTGAAGGATGGCTTTAGAGAGAAAAACTGTATTCAGAGCTGTTGCATGGATTAGTAGTGTTTGGCCTTTTATTTTCCAAATTTTTAATGATCCTAAATAGTCAAAGAAACTTAAAACCAATATTATTTTTTAATTGCCATTTAGAGTCCTATTAAAATATCCCCTTTAAAGCTTGGTCCCACCTTGAAATAACTGCTTTAAAAGCTATCCCTTTGTTTTGAGTAGCTCACTGAAAGAATGGGATTTAAAACAACATTACTGTTGTTTTAAAACATTTTTGTTGTTCAGTTACTGATTTGAGACCTGGAAGTCCCATTTAGCCTTGTTTTTATAATTGGTGTTAAAGTGCACTTTACTAAGATTGGCAACATACCTGATACAGGCACTTCTTGTTTTGAAATAAGCTAAATTTATCCTTCTTTGAAAGCAGCATTTGTGACTTTTAAATGTGTTTTGTGTTCTTTTATGTTCTTGGAGTCTCACTGTCGTTGGTTTTAGCTTGTATTTTAATTTAGGAGCAAAAGACGTCTTTTCATTTCCTCACGTTATTCCCTAGCCAGCGGTTCCCAAGAGCTGTTTGGCTGAGCAGTTGGGTTAGAAACCATGTAATCGAAGTGGTGGCTTAACTTGATGACTTCAGCTTCACGTGTAACAGCATAAGGTGTATCTCCACTGGAGCACAAATGCTAGCTGGTTCATCTCAGGAAATTTCTGGGTGAAGTTCCCCTTCAGAAATGGCCTCAGGCTTGTCTTACATGGTGGAAGTTACCCTTATGGTGGGATGCTTTTAGCATACATTGGTGTTGAGTGCTGCTGGATGAAGACCAGAGTTTCAGTTGGCAGCACAGCTTTATGTTAACAACATTGTGGTTTCCTTAACACTATTCCCTGAAATACAGTGAAGCCCGTGCAGGTGGCATTACATACAGTGGCTTAAACAGATCTCTGCCGTTATCCCACAGCTTCTTGTTCATGTCTCCGGTGCTCAGAGGTTTTGGTGCTTTCTAATTAAAATGCAGAGGTATCTGGAAGCTGCTCCTCCTGCTAGCCTGTTTCTTGGTTCCTGGGTTGGATGCTAAACCAAGTTCACAATAAGCTGGGTTTCTTCACTGATGGTGTTGGGACAGTGAAAATTTGTAGCAGAGGGATCTCAAGTTTGAGAAATGAAATGAAATTTCATTAGAAAGTCTTCTAATTTTCCACTGTTCACACTGCTGGCATGTCTAGGTAGAGGCTGATCTGGATGGTGGCTGCCTGAGTTTTGCAGGACTGTTGCCAGGCACTCCTCCTGCAGCCCCTGTTACAGGAGAAGGTAGGGCATGGGAGAAAGTGTGTAGATCTCAATGAGACCTCTTCAAGGTAAGAAGGTATAGCATGGCTCCTTCTAGGTAGCTTTGGAGGAAGAAAGGTGTGCAGGGAACAAATGGCTGAAATAGCTGATTGTATTTTAACTGCCTTCTCTGCCAATGCAGGAAAACCAAATAACTTTCCAAAGCATGTTTTTGGCAGGACAGGCAGAATATCTAAGGACAGAAGTTGTAATTTATTGCAAAAAGGGCTGTTTCTTAATTTGCAAGAGACATCTGAATCCTCCAGTGAAGCGTGTAAGAAATAATCACTGATGGTAACTTTGGTTTGAAAATAGGAACAGCTTTGTAGCCCCAAAGGGCTTGTGCCTTGCTCTTACTATCGAAGTGCATGAATAGTGAGAAAGTCGTTCCTGTTCTCTGAAACAGCTTCAGTAAAACTATCAGTGTTCTTGGAAGTGCAGCCCAGAAGAGGACACCTCTAGTGTTACAAGGATGTGTTAATTGCTCTTTGTTTACTACATCGGTGCTGATATTTTGCTGATTGCCAATACCTTTTCTGTTTATAAATGCAGTGCTGAGAGGTGTTAGCTGAAACTTCATGTTTCAGCTGTTCAGAGGTCCTATGTTGTTTCATGTGTTGTCTCTTCCTTCTCCCCATTTTCTTGTGGAGTGGCAGTGACTGCAAGACATTATCTGTTTTCACATTTAGTTTGTTAGTATTTGCCTTTTAGTGAATGTGAAAACAGCTCTTGATAAGTACTATCCTTCCTGCCCACCAAGTGAAGAATGTGGATTCATGCACTTTTCTTCATTTCTGATAGTAGCGTCTTGGTAGCTGCACGAGTCTGTTTATGTGACCTTTCTACTGCAGCCTCAGGGTTACCATCACCTGCTGTTCCCTCATTTCACACTTGTGCAGCTGTATAAAGTGTATGAGACTTCAGGCATTGGTTTTGATCTCTCAAAACCATGGAACCTCTTCTGCTAGCACAAGAGACCTCCTGTGTCACCTCTTGGAGTCTGTGCTATTGGCTGCAGTATGGGGTTATTGCTTTTGTTTCCAGGCAGAAAGGGAGTATCAAAGCTGTGAAAAACTGTAATTAAATTGCAGCAACCAGAGGTAAAAAATAAGTGCTGTTCTCAACAGCTTTCACAGTGTCTCAGGCAATCCATGTGTCACTTTACTGTCCCTTTGTGACATTAGGTCGTAACTGCCCAGAACTGTGTCTCTTGTGCTTGGACAAGATGTGGCTCTTCAGTGTATGGTACTGTAGCTCTAACAGCTGTTTCAAATTTGCCTTCAGCTTTATCTGTGCTGGCATCAGGCATTAATAACATTAAGCCTAGAGAAGCAGTAATTAGATTACCATAATACTGGTTTGGAGTTATAATTTTGCCAGTGTCACAAAGAGCTGCTGCCACAAAAAGGCTACCATGCTTTATTAAAAATTGTGCCAAATGGAATGAAGATAGGGAAATTGATGTTTGTTCCAAGGGAAACAATTTCTTACTCTTAACTTATATGCAAGTAACAGGCATTATCATAGTAGAATGTTCCAATCAAGGCTATGACCACTGGAATGGCCTTAGGTAACTTCTTCTGTGGATGCTCTCACCAAGGTATTTTACAGTGGTCTGATGTCCTTGTGTTGCCTAATCCTGTTGCTAGGGGGAATGTTATCCTTTTCCAGATCATTGATGTCCTCCTCAAATGTAAAGGGGCTACTTTGACTTGTTAATATTCGTGGTAGTTGTTTTTTTGTTTACGTTTTCTTTTTTCGAGATGTTAATGAATTTGCATATGAACTGTACTGCATTTGCATAAACTTTCTAGCTGTGTCACCCTTGAGGTAATTTCCTGTCGTGCTGGAAACTCCCCCCTTTCAGGTGACTGAAGAATGGGATGCTTTTCCAGCAGGGTCTCCATCTCTGGTGAATGCCAATTGAAATTTCAGAACAGTAGTGCAAAACCAGTCCCAGCCCTGTAATCAAGTTGACTGCTATCAATGTGGTTTCTCAAATGCAGAAGAAGAAAATGTGCTTCTGATAATCTGACTTAACAGACAATTAGTGAGTAGTGACAAAATATTCAAGTACATGAAAACTAACTCTTAATGCATTCCAAACCTCTAAAGGAACAAGATTATAAGTTTACATGAACCTTCTTAAAGAGTAGAGCTATCAGTGATGGCTTATAAAAGAAAAGCGTAAAATCTCCAGTAGCAACACTTCTGCCATCCTGAATGTAGAGCTAGAGCAGAGAGAAATGCTATTGCGAGCAAAATGTGGTCAGCTTTCTCTCTGTCAGTGAAATCTGCATAAGCATGTGGTGTGAACAAGGAAAAAAATGCCCTTTTTCTGGCTGATGATAAATTGTTTACCATGAATCACTGTCTAAATAAGATGGCATGAAAAGAAAATGAGAAATCTAATATGTTTTCTATAATTCCGGCTATTCATTGATTCAATTAAATGATCCATCTGTACCTAACTATAATTATAGTCAAGTTGTCAGTGGAGGAGGAGAAAGCTGAGTTGTCAGATGGAGTAACAGTATTTTAATGATTATGCAACTGCCTTGTGCATCTGCCCCGTCTAGTAAAGGCTGCTTGAGAAAGGAGGAGATCATGTAGATGCTGCTCTTGCAGTTCTCAGTTTGTGTCTGCTATGTAAATGGCAATATGTTGATGTTACAGAATTTTATACCAGGTTTTGTGTTGTCTTGCAATATCCTCTTATGCTTTTAGATGTGGAGGATGAAAAGCTGTTTCTAAGCATGTGGTTATAGCTTGATCAGTTTTTAAAAAAAGCCCCAAAACATACCCAACAAAACCCAACTCATGAAGCTTGTGGCTTTTCCTGTTGTATGCACTTAAACTCAGACAGAAGCAGTGTTTTAGGCTGTATTGTACGGCAATATTTTGACAGCTTTCAGACTAACCAAGTAGTAAAGACTTTCACTGCAGTCTTGTTTTACACTAGGAAAGATCATAAGTCTGCATAGAAGATCTGGGTTTCAGATATTGGATAACTTGCAAGAAAGTTTAATGCAGTCCTCTAGAAATGTTGAGGTACTCTTATTTACGTATCTGGGTTCTCCTGTACCTCCTCCTTCCTTTTATTCGAAAGGTCGGTGTTAAGTGAGGGTGTTTGAAGATGGTGTGGTGGACTTTGCAGCAGCTGCTGTTGGAGGTAAAGGAGGTGGGACACCAGAAAAGTAGGGTCCTCTGTAGCTCCCTTGAAGGATCTGACGTGGTACAGACCGGGTATCCAGCTGGCATTTTGTATTTGTGATTGTTTTGAATCCTCTGAATTTTTCAGAAATGAGCCCTTAGGGGAGGAGGGAGGTGGCTTTGGTAGCTGAGTGGTCTTTTTTTTTCCCTTCCCTTTCTTTTTTGTTTTTAATTCTTTCCCCTTGGTATCTCCCTATTTGGCTGCAAACCCCTTCAATAAAATCATGTGTTTTAATGCTTTTGGACGCACCCTTGACAGAGTGACAGCTTCAAATATCTCAGTGACCTTGATTTTCATGGGAGACCACTGCCCTCTCGACTGGGGAGGATGGTCTTGATACAGGCAGGTGAGCTCATACTAAGCAGGCTTCAGTTCCCACTGCAGTTTTCTCTAAGCTGTGTTTTCTCCTCTAAATATGTGCCTAAATATTCAGAAACTAAAGAGGCAGCCAAGCGTGATAGTGGTGATGCATTTTGCAGGTTGAAGAACTGTTTAAAATGAATGTTAAAGTAATCCCTGTGTGTGTGTGTATGTTGTGTGTCTGTCTTTTTAATGGTCAAAATATCTTTCTGACTCAAATGATGAACTGCTTTGCAATTTGCATCTTGTATGCACATAGTGTTTCAATGTGGCCAGGGGTTAAGTTTTTCTCTTGAATTTAGGAATTCTTTTCTGTCTTAAGATGCATAGTGAAGCTGATGTGCACTTAGTTGTTATATTTCTTGGCAGCTGTTACTTGGAGTAATAAACTCAATATTACATTATCAGTGTAGTCTAGTTATTTCTTCCATAGAAATATAGGAAAGACATAATATAACTTAAATTCTAACAGTTTGAATGTTTTTTTTACAACAGGAACTGTTCTCATCAGAAGCAGTAATGGCCACCTAATGCTGGTATCTCAACAGGCAATAGCACGAGCACAGAACCAGACACAAAATGACACAAGTGTGAGACCATCTGTGCCGACCAGCACACCTGCAGTCAGAATATGTGCTGTGCAGGTAACTTCTCTCATAACCTTAGTTTGATGTAGCTGTGTATTTATGTAGTTATTACAGGGCTTGCAAATAAGTTATGGAGGCTTAAATAAGCATTTGAACCCTTTCTGAACAGGGTGGCGGTGTTTGTTTTTGCACCAATAAACATCACTATGTGCTTTGCTTTCTCACTTGGCAAAAAGCTTGCTAGCTGTTACATATGGTAAAGTTCAAATTAATGAGCTCTTCTCTGATGACGATGATGATGTAAGCCATTTTAAGGAAAAAAAATGCCAGCCAAAACTGCCTAAATGGTTACTGCTAGTATCTAAAACCTTGTGATCCTCTGGTGGGATATTTCTCTGAAGCTGAGTAAAGCTGAGGACCTTTCCCATGTCCCTAGGATGTTCCTCCTTCCCTGAGCTCTGCTGGCTTTTTGCTTCCATCTTTTGTAGTGTGGTCAGCACATAAGAGTAGGGAGGTACATAAAAGTAACAATTTACGTATTTCTTTCTTAATGTCTCTGAACTAGTTGTTGAATATTAAACTGGTAGACAAAGAGCTTTGCTGAGCAGTGTTTAAAGTGTATGGACTGTGTGAATGATGCCTGTGTTGTTACTGTAAGAGGATGTGTCTCGGTTTGTATCTGACCCCATCTTCAATGTCTGTTTTGTCATTGGCTTGTCTGACAACTGTTCTCTGCCCATGTGTAATTATTTTTTATTTTTATTTTTTCAAAGAATTCTGGCACACAGTTAGTAAAGAAAATAGCAGCTGCTCCTGTGAAAACGTTATCTCAAACAACAAATGCTGTGGTTTCTACTGTTCAGACACCTGCTGTAATACAGGTACTTTGCAAGCTTTATAGTATGGTGGAATAAGTGACAGAAAGAACTGGAGAAAATATGGATGCATTCTTGTTATTTCTAACTGAAATCTGGTTTTCAGTAAGTTTGGTAACCTTTGTCCTCACAATAAATTATTTCCCAAATCTGTTTTTCTAAATGCATAATTTAATTAGGCTTCTGTCAGTGTGTGTGTCAGATAATCTTATCTCACTACAGTAGAAAGCACATGAGCAATGAATAAAATAGATAGTTCAGAGGGCCATTTCCAGTGCTTTTGTACGCTGTGACAGAGCTCCTTCAATCTCTTGCTAAATCTTTTCAGGGAGATGTGCTCCTGTTGGGGTTCCCTGTTTCCTTAGTGGGGAAAAAGGTATGCCTGACGTGATGTTGAGGAGAAAATGAGCTGTCTGCACCAGTCAAACTGTTTTTCACGTGCATGATTTTTTTTTTCCCTCGTTATAAACTGAAGGAAGGTCATAGCTGAAGACCTGTTCTCTAATTGAGCATGGCAGGATGGGTTCCACAGGTACAACTGTAAATAGGCAGCAATTGAAAATGCCTCATTATTTTTAGATAGTATTTTTGTCTTATTTCCTAGATCTTATTTTGCTTTTTCTAGAGAAAAATGTTGTAGTCCTCTTCTGAAGAGGCTTTTATCGCCTGTAGAGTATGAGACTTTTCCTATGTACGGTTCATCCTCTGTTTTTGGGGACCAGACTTCTGGATAAGCATGTGGAATGAAAAGAAAAGTTCATTTTTCTGCAGTTAATAGGTTCTGTTCTCATAATATGGAGGAGAAATCATGAAGAAGTCTGGCTTGTACCTATATTTTGTGATAGGAGTTTGAAGGAGACTGAGCTGTAGCTGCTGACAAAACACTCAGTAAATGAGCAGGATCAATCATTCAAAAAAACATGCTGGATGTATGTTCTCGACCCTGGGGGTGTTTGAAGGATTAGGGGATGTGTTTGCTGACAGTAGTAACAGTCTGACTTACAAGTTCATCCTCCTGCTGTTCTTCTGTATCAGCAACTGAACACTACTCACACTCTGTGCGCTTTTTTCACTTCCTTCTCACTACAGATGCATAATGTTGGGGCTGAAGTGGAAAACCCAGAGGCCTCTCTTAATACATTTACTATTTTGCTTAGAATGGAAACAGTGTATGCTTTGTGTCTAAAAACAGTAATGGATTTTCCTTACTTTTATTTTGGAATACTAGCTTGCAAACGCCGTGTTTGTGATCTCTGCATAGAGGTCTTCAGGATATAAAAACAATACTCATGCACTATACTACCCTTGCACTGGGGAAAAGAGATGAAGGTCATCTGATGGATGAAGTTGCATGCATCCTCACACTCTCATGTGGATAAACATTGAGATTCATCATTCTATTAACTTCTCTTTTTTTAAACTTACATCTGCCTTTGGCTTGGTTCTTCTGTACTTTTAGTTCAGTTTTGATGTAATCTGTTGAACTTGTGTTCTGAGATATTTAGACATAGAGTATTTTTTGTAAGCTGTTTTTTTTTTCCCTCCCACTGTGGAAACTGGAACACTTGTAATGAACTGTAGGGCTGGATTTAAACAGCAGGAGTGATGACTCTAGGAAAAATTAATAGTGCTGTTTTGTTTGGAGTGGCTTCCTTGAAGCCCCCCTGTTTTGCAGAGGATTGCAAAGCCCTCTGCACAAGCTCCTTGTACAATGAAGAGTAAATAGATGCAGTGTGGATACATCTTGCCATGCCATGGTCACTTTGCTCCTCACCCTGGGGTGGGCAAGAGAAGAGTGCTGAAAAGGGAGTCAGTGCAAAAAGTTGATGGAACAGTCTGGGGAAAGGAAGGCAGAGCCCTTGGGTCTGATTTCCTTGGCAGCAATTCATTCATCAGTCTTAAAAGAGCTTGCTGATCTTAGTCTGGACAGTTTTCTGAGGTCGCAGGAGAGGAGTGTTGGTGTGGAAGTATGCTGTCATCACAGAAAGTGGTGGATAGTGGAGAGGAAACGATCCTTGTCTTGGTTGTGTGTCTCCTGTCTTGCACGACATACAACTTGGAACACTACCTGCAAAACTCTCTGGGTACTGACTGCAGGATTATTATCCTCATCAACAAAAATATTTCCCTTTTTTGACATTCCTGAATATTTAAGCTCTGAGGTTAGACAATATTACCTGCACATTCTTATTTTTTACCTGTTTTCCAGATGGGGTAACGAAGCTGCAAAGTGCCTAATTAGCATCATGCTGGGGCACTTTCATTTAGATGCAGAGCACTTCTTCTCTTGAAATGACTTCAAAATATGCAGGATTAATGCCATTTTTTGTGGCGACTGTTTCTCTGTTGCTCAAAGTGAGAATGAGAATTGTCAGTAGCGAAAAAGGTTGACGGCAGATGACAGAAGTTAATTCCCATATATTCATTTTCCTGGGAAAAGGGTCTAGCAGACTTCCTGTTGTTTCCTCCCTCAGCTGATAAAATGCAGTTATAGTCTTGATGTGTAAGCATGCTGGAATTTGCAAGAGATCAGCTCCTGTTTTCGACTTTTAAAAGCCCAGGGCATTGCAACTTGGCAGATCTGCACTATGTCCCCTTCCGTCTTCCTCCTGCCCATCTGTTAGTGGGATTCTTGTGCCCAGTTTGCCTCCCTGTGGTCTTAAAGCTGTTGAGCCTCATCCTTGGAAGAGGCAGTGGTGGTGGCAAAGATCCTGCAGAGAGCTATTAAAGTGTTACCAACAGTGGGAGCCTAAGCTAGAAAGCTTTTTGGTAGCTGCCTGCTGCTTTCATGTCAAGATGGCAGCAACTTGGGGAGGGGAGGACACCCACCCAGGAAGAAAAAATGTAAATATATGACAAAAGTGTTACAGTTTTGCTTTAGCTTTAAGTGTTTGTTCATTAATTTTCCCTATCCTGAAAGGCTTAAAAGTCCTTTGATATGCTACATGATGTCTGTTCCACTTTTGATTAGTGTTTGTTCTATCCATGGTAGGGCAAGTTAAGACTCCGGTCTTACTGTCTTATGATTAATGCAATTAGCAGGTAGTAATTGTGCCTGTTGGACTAAACTGGGCTGCTTATATGTGTTAAGAGTCAGTGAAAGCCATTACATTGTGCAGATCTGAACCTAGAATTTGGGATACAAAACCAGAGTTTCCCTTCCTCTTCAGAGACTTAGAGGAAAGACGACACTGAACTGTAGGTTTCAGATGTTAACCTTGTCTTGCTCTTCAGTAACCTGGGGGTTCCCTCTGGCTTTTCAGTTTTTAAGCTGAGAAATCAAAAGTAGTGGTTTTTTGTATAGGCAGAGTCCTTTACTCATATTGTATTCTGTTGTATCAAATGAGCTGTGTTGGTTTTTTTGGGTATGGTTTGTTTGTTTGTTCTCTCTAAAATCTGAAGTAGAAATACTTCAGTTTAGTAGGTTTTAGATTTAGCCAGGTTTGCAAAGAAGGGAGGTATTTTTTCCTAAACCTTAATTACTCTCCTGTTGCTGGAGCTTATAATGAGATTTTAAAAAGATGTCTCAAAATAACTGAGTTTTGTGAGGGTTTCTGTCAGGGCAGAGGAGGAAGGGATCCAAATTGCTGCCCACAAGGAAAAGGCAGGAAGAACTTGTTAGGTCCATTTGCTGAGCTGGCTGCTTCTGCTGGCACATGCATCCTTCCAAAGCAGACATGATGTCTTTTGCCTACTCTGTGTGTGATAGGAAAAACAAGGGGTGTTGCAATTGGGAGAGGAGCTTCAGGGCAAGCCTGGAAGATAAATAATCGCTTATGGTTCTGTTTATCTTCAGAATAGTATCACCTGGCTTAGCATTGTCCATTAGTCTTGGACTGTAGGAGCCTGGCAAAGTTAATATATTGGTTTCTTCAAGACAATTTTACCTTTCTCTCTTCCTTCAAAGTTGCAGGCAGTGCTTTGGTCTGGATGTGCCTTTGTAATTTCTTCCCCCCACCCTTGATTTATAAATAGAATTATGGCTGTGAGGGTACTGTCACTTACTGTATTAAATCAAGCCTCTCAGAGCAAATGAATCTAAGGTCTAAAAACAAAGAGAAAAGTAATTTCTTTATGTTTTAAATAGCACTGTGGAGGGAGGTTGCTACCTTATGTGCTAGCAGAATCCAGTATGTTTGTCACGTTGTTCTTTGGTTAAAAAGTGTTAATTTTTCTCTTCAGCCAGCAGCTGCAACAGCTAGTGTTACTACAGTTACTGCTGTAAAGCCTTTGAGTACTGGAACACCTGTAAAACTTCCAGGTACAGGACCACCTGCACAAGCTATCTCCCAAAAGGCAGTCTCTGTGAAAGCAGAGGGCACAACGGTAGCACAGACCAGCGCTTCTACAGTAAGGAAAAAAAAGTTTTTAATTAAAAATTAACATTCTGTATGTTCATCAGAGGTTGAAGAGACAGGGCAGCATCTAACAGTCTTCTCTTTATTTCCACACTAGGAGATGCTAGAGAATGTGAAAAAATGCAAGAATTTTCTTGCTACGCTAATAAAATTGGCGTCTAGTGGACCTCAAGCCCCTGAAATGGGGCAGAATGTGAAGAATCTGGTGCAAAATCTATTGGTGAGACTTCTTTTTCAAAACAAAGTCTGCATCATTTGTATATAGATTTTTCACATTTACTTTATCGTGGTTTTGTTCCTTGTCTTTTTTTCTTAACAGCTCAAGAGTTGGATTTGTGGCTGAGTACATCTGACCCTTGTTAAATCTTACATTATAAATCGTATTTTAACTGAATCTCATGCTGTGTTATTTCCCCCCTCACATTTCTGTTTCATTTTATGCACACAGGTAACTGGTAGCAGGAGGAGCTGGTAACGTTACCACAGCTTCTGGGTCTTTTTTTTTCACGTCAGTGTAGTTTTGAGTCCTCAGTAGCAAGAATTTGATGTGGAGGTTGCAGTACAGTGCTAAGTCCGTACTACTGCTTTACTCCGAGGCAGAACTGAGCAGTGGAACAAGCATGACATTATCAATAGCTTTAAACAGTAGGATGGAGAAAACAATGTGGTGGCTGCCAGCCTCTCTCTCTTTGCAGGTAGCTTCAGTATGGTGCTTCGTGCTGTATCCCAGCACAGCTGGGTTTTCCTGGTAACGATTTCTCCTGCCACTTCTTGTCATGGCATTTGACCGCTGCTGCTGTGTTGTTGTTCCACTGTAGCAGAAGGCTGTGTGCTGGTGCAGGGGGGTGGCTTTGCTCATGGTACCAAAGGACTTTTCAGTCTAGGAAGGTGTGATGTAGACAGGTGTAATTTCAGAGAGCAGATTGTTTGAGGATGCAGCCTTGCAAAAATTTGATTCCTTAGCCTCTGTCCCTGCTGCACTATACACCTTCCTTCTGTGGGAAAAATAGAGTTGTTCTTTCTTGTGCTTACAGTACTTTTTTTTTTTAAGAGCAATTGTTAAGAGACATTAATACATTGTTAACTGCACACTTGTTTGCTTTTTTTGGTAGTTTAAAAATCTGCCATTTGGTATGTGTATGATTTAAATGCAAAATAAAGTGATATTTTGTGTGTATGAGGGAAATGAGTAAATTGCAGCTGGGCAGTAAAATGATCCTTAAGGCAGCGCCTCATGAAGTGGGTGTCAAGCACCCTGTATGCACTGAGCCTTGGTGTGCCAAACCACTTGCATCTGTATCAGTGAGACCTCGGTGACCATGTCTGCATCTCGGTGAGATCCAACAGGCAACAGATCAAATAATGGCTAAATGGGAGAGCTGCTGTAAGCTCTGTTTGTCTGCAAATACACAGTCTTTAAAATCCCTCTTCTGGTTAGGGAGCAACTTGGAACAGTTGCTCCAGAGGCAGATGTGGGTGAGGGGAGTAATTTCTCAGCAGAAGCAGAGGCTGGTGCTGCTCTTTGTGTGTCTGTACCTTCTTGGAGGAGGTAATGTTCTTGATGACTCTGGGAGGGTTGAGGAAGGGCAGCAGAGTCTGGTGCTTAGCCCTGTCGTACAAGTGAGGGGTCTCAGAAGTTTGCTGCAGCTGTCTAACCTTCCCAAGCCCTGGAGTCAGGCGTTTGTGTTGTGACAGGGTGGACTGCGTTAAGAAAGGAAACAGTACTCTGCAATTCAGAGGACTGTTACCCTGGGGTAACAGCAGAAACGATGTTTTGATTGCTTTTGAAAGACTGTGTTGTGTTCTATTATGCTGTCTATGCATTAGTCTAGAATTGTCTTACAAAAACTGCTGAGTTATCATGAGTCTTCGATGCCTCTAAGTTTATTTTTATGCAGATAAACTACCTTTACTGAAAGAAGTACTAGTAGTTGATTTAAAATACATCTACATAACAATGAGATACTCAAAAGGATCAGTGCTGCTTATAAACTTTTTTCTTTCCCTTCACTTCAGGGGGTCAAGGGAGAGAACCTGTGTGAACACCTATCCCTAAGTGTGTTAACTGCCTGTAGCTGAAGAAAGCATAAACAACTTGGGTAATCCTGTATGAAAATTACAACATTATTCTATCCTAACTCTGTTTTTCTTTTCTAAATAAAGCAGGAAAAAAGCATTTGAGTACTGAAATTGAACAATGTTGTGACAATACAAACTTCCATGACTTTTTGATACATCTAGGAAAGAAAGTGTGGTAGATTCAGTTCTAACATACTATTGTAATTATATTTTCCTCTTAGGAAGCAAAAATGGAACCGGAAGAATTTACGAAAAAGCTGTATATAGAGCTTAAGTCATCTCCACAACCCTATTTAGTTCCTTTTCTCAAGGTAAGTGTCTGATTATGGATATTTAGTATTTAAAGAGGGAAGGGAGGAGGACCAGAAAAGAAGGGAAGAGAGTTGGGGCATTCAGATAGGTATTTGTTCAGGTCAGTTGAAGAATGGTGCTTAACATACCTCTGTGTGACTGTTGTGCTAGGAAAGACAATTTTTAACGGGAAGGAGAATTCTTGAGGAGTAGTTTATGCTGTGTTCTTAATACTGTAGAGTAATTGCCCTCTAGGTGTTGGTGGAGACTAGTGTTTTGGAAGCTGTGCATCTATCTACAGTAGAGCAGCTATTTTAAGATGACCTCTTACTTTTTCATCAAAATTGTAGCTGTTCTAACACAGAAGCTACAACAGTGGCAATGCACAGCTTATGCCATGTTAAAGGTCGAAGAATCTGCATAAAGCTATTCATCTTCTGCTGGTTTATGTTTAGCTGGAGGCAGGAAAAATCTCTACCCCTTTCTCCAGAAAAGACTACTGCAGCTTTGGAAAAGAATCCCAGGAACTCTACTTCCAGTCAAGCAAATAATCATATAAAGGAAAAAATGCTTCCTTGAGACTTTCAGTCATATGGTAGAATGGTATTATCAAAATAAAAAATAACTGTACAGCAAGTATTAAATCCCAGTGAAAACATGGAAAACTATGTTAAATTTACTAAATTGCAATGTACACCATACTCTTAGGCTTGTTAGATCTGCACATTCGCTATAGGCATGATGGAGAATAAAGGAAGAATAGTTAAGTGGTAAAGCTAGGACAGAGTTTTTCTGGAGTTTGCCCTTTTCCTTGGTATTTGACAGGCCATATAACAATGCATGTGATAATGTTGATGTTGCTCTAGGTGGCTGGTGTTAATCTGCTCAAATGTGGGATAAAAATTTTTATTACAGTGGCAACTTTTAAATGCTTTGCTAGCAAGTTTGCAAGTGAGTCTGAAAGACTACAGACATCTCTGCAGGACCTTAAGCTGAGATGGGAGATTCAGATTTGATACTAGGAAAAAAAAATTTACTCTTAGGGTGGTCAGGCATTGGAATAGGTTGCTCAGGGAGGTGGTGCTGTCACCATCCCTGGAGGTGTTTAAAAGGATCTGGTGCTGAGTGATGAGGTTTAGTGGTTTAGGGGTTACAGTGGTAGTGCTGGGCTGATGCTTGGACTTGATGGTCTTAAAGGTATAAGGTCTCTTCCAACCTTGATGATTCTATGATAGATAAAATTTTCCAATTGGTCATTTATTACCTGTTTAATTTCCTGGAGGCTTCTTAAATGCCCATGCAAAAGCCAGAGAAATAAACAGCTCTGAGAATGGGTTTTCTGCATCTGACGTGGCTCTGGCTGCAGAACGACCAGGCTGTGAGTACAGGGTCAGTGTGACTGGCACTCAGCAGTGCTCAGCTGTTACAAGAGGCCATCCAACAATGTGAAGAGCTGCTACACTTGATGCAGAGAACTCAAGGCAATTCTGCAGGGGTTAGGTTGGGTTCATCAGCTTGGGTCAGACCCTCACCTGTTGCAGCAGAGCCCTTGCATCTTTCTTTTGCAGCGTACTGCCAGGTACTGGTATCATCCAGGCTTCTCTGTTTTGGGCAGTGTTCATACCACATAATCCTTGACCGTGGTGCTCTCTCCCTGTTGCATGCTATATTAACAAAGATACACTGTGACTTCAGAAGTGTTGTTCAGACATGGTCAAAGTTATCTGATTCTGCAGTGTTGCCAATCCTTTAAAGCATCTTGCACCCAGATTGCCTTTTCCTGAAACACTGTAAGGATGTGTGGTTGATACACACAATTAGGTTGATCTGTAACTCTGAGCAGCTGTGACAGGACTGAGTGCCAAATGGAGGATGACTTCAGGAGCACTTCTCTAAGGTGCTGAATGGATCTGCGCTGGCCTTGTTTGTGGGGGAAATGTTTGCAGCTTGAGTCTGGAAAGAAATGTGATACGGCTTTTTGCCAATCCACTTTTAGCTAGTGAAGTGGAATTTTAGGGAGGACTCTCTGGAGTCGTCTCTTATCTTTGAGCTGCAGGTTTTTGATGAAGTTGTGCATGTGTTTTTGTTCTGTCTGTGCCAAGAGGTGGAAAAGCACAGTGGCTTTGGCTGTGAAGCCTGCTTGATTTTCAAGTCTGCTGGATGCTTTTGGTACATAAATTGCATCAGGAGCTAAGCAGCCTTTAAAAAGAAAAAGAAGTGAATGTTAAGAAATAGACGGGCTGCAAAAGGTCCGGTTATGCAAACAATATGATTATTTGGTACACTAGCATGTGAGACATGCTCCTTCTGCATGAAGTCCAAAACAGCAGCACTGTGTTAGGAGCTCTTACAAACTTTAGCAACTGTTAAGCGGGGAGGAAAAAATAAAAGGATTTTCAAGAATATACAGGTAGCTGCAGAACTGATTTCCCCTGGTTCAGAGCCATAGCAGATTATACACAGTCAAGGAGAAAAATCTGTAGAGAGCTTGAAGATTATTCTGTCCATTAACCTTCTCAAACACAGCTGTAGAAAAAATGAGATGTTGCCAGATTCCTTTACTTTTGTTCTGTTGCCGAGAAGTAGCTGGCTGAAGTTGTGTTGCTGCAGCTCTACAGACATTATTAAAGTGGTATCCCCCCCTAGTGTAGAAACAGCTGTATTGGTATAAAAGTGTTCATGTCTTCAGAGCTTGTTTCTGACTTTATTGGATAATTCGTAGTTCCCTGTCAGATGGGCTCCATGAAATAAACACAGCTGTTCCAATATAGCAGGGGTTTTTTGGCAAAACAAAATTCTTTGAGGTAATAAAGCAGTTAAAATCATCTTACTCAGAAACATAAATTCCAAATTGAAAAATCCAAACAGAAGAACAAAGTTATGTGTGAGTTTCCCCATAGATGGGATTTGCTATGTGTAGTGTAGCCGTGGTGGTGGTTGGCCTTTGCTCAGCTGGTGTTGGTGTTTCTTGTCATCTTCACTGAACAGGATTGTCATCAATTTAAGGGTGCCTGAAATTTAGCAAAACTTGTTTGCCATTTATTGTCTCATGAAAAATTTAATTGGAAAACGAGGAAGAAGATTCAGTTACAAATTTATTATTATTGTGGAAAACTCTGCTGATGCTATATGCAGTGTTTTTTCATTTTTCTTTTAGAAAAGCGTGCTTGCCTTACGGCAACTAATGCCTAATCCTCAGAGCTTTATCCAGCAGTGTATGGAGCAACCAGCTCCAACCCAAGAAGTGATTTCAACGTGTACCTCTGCAGTACCAGCTCCTTTGACAGGAGTGGCAACCTTGGCTGTAGCAACAACTGCTCTTCCAGTTGTAAAACCTGTGCCTGCCTCTGTAGCAGTCACAGCCCCTCTGGTTATCACCCCAGTCCTTGCCACCACATCGACAGCAGCTTCTGTGCAGCCCGTGAAGGCTGTTCCTTGCTCTGCAGCGGTGACAGCGTCTCTCGGACCCGCAGCTTCCGTCCTCACCACAACCGTGGCGTCGTCCGGGCTGACCGCTGCCCAACCTGGCAAGCCAGTCTTCACCTCTGCAGTGCCAACACCCTCTCTCCAGTCTGCAAAGCCAGTGCTGGTCTCTACTGCGGCACCTTCAGCAACAGCCCCTCTCCAGCCTCTGAAACCAGTCATTGGCACGCCAATTGGTATTAAAATCTCGCAGCCCAACTCCATCGTTGCGCAGTCAGCGGGTGCTCAGCAGGTGGTTAAAGTGAAACAGCTGGTAAGATGGGTTCTCTGCTTCTCTGTAACTAACCAGGCTCCTTTACTTTGACTCTTGCCATTTAGTAAAGAGGATACCAATTTGGACCTCTGCTTTTTTTTTTTTTT